>OY720632.1:34745675-35117843 GCA_963169105.1 Ceriagrion tenellum
ATACACTGGTATCTAACTTTATTCTCCTCTTCTTTCTTCATTCTTTCCGTTACATAACGACCGTCAACAGCCCCCTCCATACCCACCTCTTTCTACCTTATCAACCTTCAAATTCTATCTCCCATCTCCTGGTCTTCCACTACATCCGAGGCGAAAAGGAAGCCACCTTTGGCAAATAAATAATTGAAAGCTGCTCCTGTGAGTCTGTTGCTCCACTCTGTCGTTTCTGGAACATGTTACGACATTGGAAGGAACCCATGAAAAAGGGCCAAAGTTGGTGATGGTGTGCCGTGACCAGAAAATTTACCTGAGCGCTATAAGGTGCTGAGGTGTCGGACAAATTTTGAGAAAAAATAGCCAGTTGAGAAAAGTACTGCCCATTACGCTGTTTCCTATCAAGGTATGCAAAGTCAAGGAATGTAATTATTTTTGTTATCCATAGAGCCTGCTTCATTTAAAAAATGTCCTCTAAAATTTCCTGTTCTTACTTGCATAGACATATCGCTTTTACCTCTCTTGCACTCATGAATTGAATGCTCTCAGTTCTTTTCTTAGTTCCACCCACGGCTTTCGCGGTATTCCTCTTCATCTCATACCATTCACTCCACTATCATTTACCTGCTTCATGATTCAAATCTCTCCTATAGTATTGGTCAAACCAGCAAAGCACACTTCTTTCATGTAAGTCCATTACTGGAGCATCCAACCCACATTCTTTCATTACAGACTCGTTTCTAACCCTTCTATGCTACTATTCCGGGAAAAACTTCTCAGGCACCACATTCCTGCTGCATGTAAAATACTCATATACGAGGCTGGTTTGATAATTAATGAGCCTACCAATGAAAACATTGCTTTTTGTTATTTTTATTGTTTTATTTTTCAACACAGTCCCCTCTTAGGGCGATACACTTTTCCCAACGGGTTTCCAACATCTTCAAGCCCTCAGAAAAATATGATTTCGGGAACTCTGCAAAACACTAATCCGTAGCCGCTGTGATTTCCTCATCCGATGTTAAGCACTTGCCCCCTAGCCAAGTCTTCATGTCTAGAAACAGAAAGAAAAGTCGTACGGGGCCAGGTCTGGAGAATATGGAGCATGCGACAGTACCTCGTAGCCCAATTCAACCAATTTAGCCGTGGCGATACGGATGCATGGGCCGGAGCGTTGTCGTGGTAAAAGAGGACTTTTTTTGCGGGCCTAACGGGGCCGTTTTTTCTTCAATTATTCATTAAATCGGGTCAATAAATCACTGTGATACTGTACCGTGGTTTTTCTTTCCTTCGCCAAATAGTTTACGTGGATCACACCTTGAGAATTCCTAAAAACGGTCGCCATGACCTTCGCGGCCGATGGGACCGTTTTTGCCTTCTTCTGAGCACTTTCGCCGGGAAAGCTGCTTCGACTGTTGTTTGGATTCTGGTGTGTAGTGGTAGATCCATGTTTCGTCCTCGGGTACGTAACATATGAAAAAGTCCCTCGGATATCGCTTCAACAGGGTCAAACTCTCCTTGGAAGTGGTCACACGATTCCGCTTGTTGTCAACAGTTACCAAACACGGTACCCATCGGGCCGGCAGCTTTCTCATGCCCAAAAGTTCGTGCACGATGCTTTGCACACGTTCCAAAGACAAGCCACATGTCCCAGCTATCTCCTTCATTTTCAATCTGCGGTCGTTCAGCAGTATATCACGGACTTTGTTGATGGTTTCCTCCGTGGTGACCTCATTTGGGCGTCCTGGACGGGCCTCATCAAACACGGATGTTCGGCCATTTCTGAACTTGTTATACCATAGCTTAATGGTGACAATTGAAGGTGAGATATCAACATACACGGATCCGACTCGTTTTTAATTTCCTCACGCGACCTCCCTTTCAAAAACGGAAAGCAAATTACTGACCGATATTGTTCTTTTTCCATTTTGCAAAAAAAAAACAAACCTGTCCACTTCAAATAGCTGACACACACAAACTTCACGACGGGATTGGTTTAAATTGTGAACGTGGCCGTATCAAAGATGGCCGTTGTAAACAATAACAATATTACGATGCATTGTTGACAGATCGCTTCAAGGCTCATTAATTGCCATACCACCCTCGTACTTCAGACATGGCGGGTGAATTTTTTTGTTTGCTTATACTTATTCTTCCATACTTATTATACTTATTCTTCAATACTTATACTAACACTTATACTTATTCTTCCATATAAAGGTTTTTCTGCCAGGTAATGTCGGGAGAACAATATTGTACACTTATTCCTAGATATGAACTACATACTTGCTACTACTTATATACTGGCATTCTCACCCATATATCCTCTTCATATATCCTTCCATATTTCGCTAACATTCGGTAAAGATGCCAAAAATGGTTTGCTTGTCCAATGACTACATCATTTACCCTCATGAGGCAATCAAACGTGAGACAATACCGATCAAAAACTATTCCTAAGTTCTTCAGCGCATTTATCCTAAAGTCAATTCTCCTCCCTACTTCATAGAAGACATCTAGAGGTTTTATCAATCCCTAAAGGCTCTTAGAAAGTGGAAATGCATTATCTGCGTACCTTATAACTCACAAATAAATATATCCAACCATTACACCAACATTATCCCAAAATGCATCTCTCACATATTTATACTTTAAAACCTTGAATAGCCAAAGTGACGCCACGCATCCCTGCTTTACTTGAAATTAGTAACAGGAAAAAATGCATAAACTAAATACTGAGACAAAAATATGAAAAATTACTTAGGAACTAATCATTTGTAGGGTATAGAGTGGTGTGGAAAGCTACATCCAACCAATTGTCGGAATGATGACCGCTGATGTTGATGATGATGTCATAAAAAGCATTTTTGTGTATCGCAAAGAAATTGTCTCGCGTCCAGCCTCATCCCTGAGTTCATTGTGTGCCAATTACCGACTTGTATTATCTCTCTCCGCAAAGGACGCCTCTTTTCCGTTCTCCCTATTTTACTCTGCTCTTCACACTCCGCTGTCATCGCCACCGTCACTTGAGAGCAAACGGCTTTCCTATTTTCGTCCAAATCTCCCCCCCCCCCCAATATTTCCTCGCATCCAACTTTCAAATCCATCCCCTCGACTAATCCACTTTGACATCCCACCCACTCGTGTCCTCCTTTTATCCCTCTCCTCCCCACACCACCCCATCCCTCCCAACCGCCTCTTCTCAAAGTAAATGCGTCGGCCCTTATTGCGTCTCATCCCATCTCTTCTTAAAACCTTCCGAAATCCGCCGTTCCCCACACCCCCTCGCCATCGCCACTATCCCAGCCTCGTCTTCAATTAGACCTATCTTCTTTCTTCTTAAGAAAAGGAGGGAAATCGTCCTCTTCTTTTCATCTTGAAGGAGGTCTCTGTCTACATCCATGCACCCTTAAAACCCCCCGACACCAGGCTTAAGACATTTCTAATAGGGGGCGTCACCCTTAATAAGTATAACCATCACCTTCTCTTTCAACTCTTCTGGAACATTCGGATTTCCATCGAATGAACTTTTATATTTTTCCTCTCTTTCCCTTCGAGGTCAATTCAGTATCCCAGTGGCGAGGCACTTTCCCTTACCTTGATCCAACTCTCATTGTCTCAATTCGTGTCACAGCATAACTCGGGCTTAATTGATTTCATCTTGATCGGAAAAAAATCCTTATGACTTGAAATCTCGAGAGAACTATTCTTAATTCGTTCCTCATACAAGCTAGCTATATTTTCTTTAACGTAGCTGTCGCTGGCCGTCGAACATCGTATCTGTATTCTGCGTCAATGAGTGGCTATAACTTACAGCCCGTACTTGATTTTTCAGTTTTTATTTGTTCATTGATGAAGAGAATATTTCTTTTAAAATCTTAAGCTTGGAGTAAAGCAGCTCTGTTTCCTTTTTACGATTTTATTGTGACCCGCGCGAGTTAATTGTGCATAATTTAAATGCGGTAGATGTACCATCAAGAGTATAGTAGCCCTTGTCCGATCGATTTCTGAGTTGGCACATTCACCTGAGTAATTAAAGTGAACATATGCAATCAAACTGGACTGTTTTAACCACAGCTGAAAGAAAAGATAGGTTAAAAATAAAAAATTTGCAGTATATCCTGCTATTTTCGAAAATTCTATTTCACCGCTGCACTGTTTCTTAATTTTTAACGTCAAATTGGATTGATGAAAAAGTGTAAGCCCACCGGAAGGTCCAAACATGTGTTGGTGTAATTATTTTTATAAAAATTCTTTTCCAATGCCCCTCAGTGGGCAATTAAGTGTTATTATTTAGAAAAGCCATAAACTTTAGTTAGCTGCGGCTTTTGAATGGAGGTGTCCGAAAAAGATTTACTTCTATTTTTTCTCATTACCTTTGATCACTGTTTAAAATGCCGAGTAGCAACTCCTCGCTAAAATGCCTTATATTTCCCATTAACACAAAATATTTTCTGATAAATAAGCAGTTCTGCGGTGACTTGGTAAAGTCACACGCGATTTGTACCTCAAAACTTAGGACATTTAATGACCGAAAATGTTATGATGGGTTCAAATGGGTGTTTTTAAACAAACTCTTTTTTAATCAGTTCGTAGACCTCGTTGTTCTCTTACAAAAGAGGGTCCTATGTAGTCTTTGGTTTCATTATACAAAATTCAATCAATTTCAAAATAAATAAAGCAGTCAAATAGTGGCGCCAACTCTAGTTGGTCATTCATTAGACCCAGTTTGCATGCGCACTACCCTCGATAATATCAGCGAGAGGTATTTCACAGTTTTAATCGTGAATTGATACGAATTGGATGCCGAATATGAATATTTTTTCAAATAATCAATATTTATTTATTGCTTTATTTATTTATATGGCAATTAACAAAATCAATTTAGACTAACTTTGCCCAGAGTAATCATCTCGCCGGTTATCAGAGAACACCTACTGCCTCGTTTGGAAACAATTATTTTAATCTCTTTAGAAAGGCCAGAAGTTTTGACATTTGAATCGTTTATTTACTTTTCAGCGCGTAAAAGGCATCGAATTGATGACAAAATAAATGTATTTTATTTGCTTTTGTCGTATTTCGACGATATGTTTGACTTTTTTGTTTTCTCCCGACTTCCGCGTTCGAAAATTGAGTTCTCGATCTGGATGAAAGGGAAAATTGGATGTGGGCCATCTCGAGGTTAATTGGTAGCCTGAAAAAAGGGATCCAATGGTGGCGATGAAATTGCTGCATCCGCGAAGAGGCGCGGCCGCTTATCGCTCTTTGGGTGAAGGGGCCGGCGTCATTGCGGGCCGGATGGCGAGATGGGAGTAAGTTTGATGGCTATATATCGGAAATGGATCGGGAAGTGGAAAGGGGCTCTCTCCTTCCTTATCATGGTGCTACATGGTCGGTATTTTGTATGTGCCACAGGATAGCCTCAGACACCCACAGATGTAGTGGAATTCTGGACGCTGTACTTAGAATGATAAGCCAAAATATTTGGAAAAGACATCTAAAAGCAGTAGTTTTATGTCTATAATGAAGAATATTTCCAATGAAAATTGTTTAATGTATCAATTCCAGTGTACATGTCGCTGTTTTTACCTCAGATCAGCCCTCTGAAACGCAGTGATTTCAAAAATCTGTTGAAAACTAACCTAAAGCTAATTTTCAAGGGTTCTTCAGCTTCTCGATTGAAACCAACGAAAATCAGAACATTATAAATAATGGAATAATTTTATATCCTCGGTCACTTTTTGCATGCCATGAAAAACATGGTGGATTGCCTGAAAAATGGATCTTTTTTGAAGAATCAAACTAACCACGTACTGAAACTTTTGTGAAAACAGCTGCAGTTATTACAACAGAACTTCTCGGATTAGTGTGTCGTTTTAGAGATCTGATTTGTGAAAAAACTCTGTATAGTGCGCTAATTTTAAAGCTTCATTCGTTACATGTAGTAGTGGATAAATAAAATAATTAATTATGCTCAAACTTTTCCCATCGGTGCTGGAAAGCGTTGGCATGTTCCCTTCTAATGTAAGTGCATTTTGCCCGGGCTTCCCTTCCCTTCACATTTTCGGCGGAACCAGCGAAAACAATGAGAAGACGGCAGCGGCGTTTGCTCTCTTATTTTTTTGTCCTTTGCAGAGCCACAGGGAATGAATAATTCCAAAAGCCTGTTGAATAATTGCCGACCAAGGGAATGGCATGAAAAGGCCGAATTTTCGATATTAATCCTCCCATTCTCCGATTGAATTTTTTCAAATCCATTATTGATTAATCTCCTAAAATTTAGTGCTTCTGAAATAAATTTGATTGCAATGGTAATTACTGGCTTTGTGAAATATTTATGCTCAAATTGGAGATCATGCTTAAGGAAATAACAGCTCATACTTCACTGATCAATCTTTATTACGTCTATGGTAAACACGGATTAAGTGCTCCGCATGATTAAATATTGATTCAACGTTCAACTCACTATATTAATCAAGTGACTGATTTTTTTCCTAAGTATTTTATTTGGGTAACCGTTTGCGCAGGATATTATATTCATCTTTCTTTCGGCTTCCTGCGTGGCATGCATATTTTTCTTCAATTTTCAAATCCTTGAGTTATATATGTTTACATTGAGTATAATGTAGGTAAATTTAAATGAGCAATAAGATACTGAAGAAGCAAAAGTAGATATGATATTTAGTGCTAGAATTATACCGGTCATTAATAAATAATAATATCTTTTTTCTCCCTTTTAATTTTTTTTAAACTAATTGAGAATAGCTAGCTGTTGAAATTACTTGTAGGAGTCATACAATCCTCGTCTTTGGAAGCTTCTTGCTTCTGAATCACCCGATAAATTGTGTCTTTTGTCTTTACTGAGCGGACCAAAAGAGTGGGCCAGATCTTGAATTGCAATGACAACTGCACGCTTAATGTCACATTACCGGAGATAGGTTGTCATGCTATGGAGACATGTCCTGGAGATAGGTTGAGTCGTACCTACTTGGTGGAGGATTTGAGGTGTATGGAAAAAATGGCTGAGTGAACTATTCATATTTCTTGGCTAATAATTTCCATATTTCCTCTTGGTTTATTTTACATATGACTGATCTCTTTGCGTTTGTTTAACATCATATTCAAGAAATCAACTTCCGTCATTGTATGTTTCGTTGTAAATGTCAACCATTGACTGGGGAAATTCTCCCTTCATCGGACTGAAAGACAAGAGATTTTTTTATTTTTACAATTTAAATGTTTGAACGGAAGCAGAGGTTTGTGCGTAATCTATCTCTGTTTCCAACGGACCCAATATAAGTTTCCCTTTCAAAGCGCCTTGTACTTCAGTCATAACTGTCTGGACTCTGCCATATCTTAAGATTCAACTGCTCTTCTGTGATATCCATCCTCTAAGGTAGAGTATTTATATCAATCACTCATATTATTATCTGTTATATTATCGATCGTGGATTTTATAAAGCGTTTTAATTCCAGTAGGGTCGCCTCCTGAATCCCATTTAAATATTCTTACTACTCACATTAGTTTCAGTTCAGTTTTCAGTCCCAAACGTACCACCAGCTATTCCGGTGATTTTCCGACTTAGGAGTAAAATTATTGAGATTTGTATCACTACCAATACAATTTTTGCTCTTACACATTGTTTTTGGTGGAGAAACTGACCTTTTCAGTTACCTCAGACTCATTTCATCTAAGTCGACAACTGAGACCTCAAAATTCTCTCTTTATTCTTTTACTATAAACAGCACATGGGAGTCCCTTTGTGGCCCTTATGCAAATCCCATTCACAACAGAAAAGCTGGTTTTTCTTATTTCTGAACCCGTTAAAACCCGTCATTTAATTCATCAAGCCATTGGTTTTGCTCTCACCAGTATTTCTCGATAACTCTCATAAAGTTTTTATATTGATCTTTGATTGATACTTTTATCCGTCAAAAACATATATTTTAAAATTAATTTAATGGTTTAGCTTGCTGATAGGACATCACTTGATACTATTCCATTTAAGCTCTTCATTCTATTCGGTTCATCAGTCGGGTTGGTTGGTTTTAGAATTATATTTTATCTTATTGAATCACGTGCATTAGATATTTTAGTGAAACTACAATGTAATCTAGTGTTGCAATTTACTAGAATGAGTTCCGCCGATCGGTGAAGAGAATACATTATTGTTAACGTACACGGTTTTTGATGGGGTTGCGAACTCTCTGGAGTGGTTTCTACGCGAAGTGAAGAGCGTCTATTTGCAAGAGATAATTTGATTAACGTGAGTCCAAGGATTTTTTCGTAACCATCAAATGTAATTGGTGCTGAGTGGAGATCACGGCCATACGTCTCGCACTGTAATTAATCATACGACCTAATTGGCTTCAAAACCGGTATTCGAGCGCCGTTAGTCGCAAATAGGCGCAATTGGACACCGGTATCATCTCCCGGCAGGGCTATCTCACCCATTTAAGCTCGCATGTGGTGCTATTAGCCTCTGCAGATGAGTTCTCAAATTCTTGTGGGTATGGGTACATGCGATAGCCCCTATCTGGGGGTTATCCACAAGACTGTCATTATGGGAACTCAAAAAGCAAATGCTTCTCGGAATGAACTATCGTTAAATGCCGGTGTTAGCAATTTAATACTAGCAAAGATGAAAGAGCACACACCCACATATTTATCGTGATTTTTTTCACTTTTCGTAAAATACTTTTATGTTGTGCCCTCATTTAATTTTATGACAGAAATGTATTCTCTTATATTCTTGTATGTGACAATAGAACCTAATTCCCTCTGTCATTGTGCATCAAAATTTTGCCAACGAAGATAAATCAACTACTTTTTTCCTTTAAAATGCGTCCCAGAAAAAATCACGTAGACCGATAACTTCGTTAAATGTTCTTTATCAAAGCTTTGATTCCCGGCAACTATATAGCTAGGAAATTTCTGAATAGGATTGTAAAAATTAAGTTCGTTAAAAACAAGGTGCTGTTGTTGAAATTGGTTACTCAAATGTTATTATGGTCTTTCTTAGCTTGGTCAATTTCGCGCAAATTATAGAGCTAAAAATTACGTTGAAAAAAACAGCAAACGGCCTATCAAACTGTGCACGGGTGTTACCGATGACCATTTTGAGTGGATTAAGGCCTCATACCTTTCAGCTCGATGGAAGGAAAATTGCCCCGTCGATGGTTGACAATCTCTCTTCTTGGTTTTAATGGGATCCAAAAGCTCATCGAGAACGCAGTGAACGAAGTCTTGGAGCGTATGGTGGCTCTCGTAATGGACCTCTAACTTACCATCACCACACCATTCTGGCCCCACCCTAGCAGCTCTCAAAGGTGATCGAGGGGTTTGCTGTTGACAGGACCTTGGGATCTCCACCGGACCAATACGGAGGAGACGGTGATCCGAGTGATCCGTGACACGCGGATTCTAGGAGCGACCCTTAAATTCGATGGAGTATTTGGAAAAAAATTTTTTAATTGAATTGCAAAACAAAATATTTCTCTTGATCTTTACGGAGACCACTCGCTGTTGAATCCATCCATCCGTATGTTCCCCGCCCGCTTTTTCAGCCAAGTTGGCATTTTATTTTATTATTTTTTTTGCGCGCCACTAATTCCCGCGCCGTCCAGGCGATGACTCTGCCAAATTTGAGATCCGCCGCTCTTTCGTCCTTCAGCACCACCTCGCCGCCACTAATTACTTCCATTGCGCTGCGCGATCGGAGAGGTTGCTATCTGCCCTACATTCCGATCTGCTCGTGCGTTTACACTAATGCATATTTTATCTCTGCTAATCGATTTTGAATTAGCAATGAATAACAGTTATGTCACGCCACTGCTCTGTAAATGTATGTCTGATAACGTGGAATGGTAAATTAGTTTTGTGTATTTTTACGAGATATAAATATGCTGTCTACCATGCTCCCAGTATATACTATGCGTGCAGATATTTTCACAAATTTGTGTAGCATCCAATATTTTGTGCATCGAGTGTCTTTCTTGTAAATTTACCTCATAATTATTTTCAAAAATGACATGGCGTCGTTCGAGCAAAAATGGCAATCGATACGTTATTAAAATTTTCATTACGAAGCCAATTGACATTCTATGTCATCACTTTTGAATTCGCAGCAATATAACTATACTCTAAATTGAGATTCATTAATTATGGCATTTACTAATTAACGTATTCTCACTTAAACGGAATGAATATTAATATTTAATCCATTTCATTCCCTCGCACCGAGTTACTTTCATACATCCCTCTTGCTTGTGAGGTCACGCGAAGCTGACTATTAAAGTTCCGGCCGCATGTGTTTACGCGAGACAAATGGCCTACAAGAATTTTAAAAATAAAATAATGAATAAAATAAAAATCTCTATCCTATCCCTGATTTTTCTGTAATCAAATGCCTTAAAACTTAAGCTCGTGGCTCCACTGCGGAAATAAAAAAATTCTTGCTTGCTTCATTGGAATTCTTTGCCCTTCACTAACGGCGAAGTTCAGCGACGATAAAAACATGCTCTGCATTCAAACTCCTCCGACGCAATAAAATGAGGGAAAACGTTATCGTCGGACGGAAGGAGTGTCTTTTCCTCCGAAAAGGGAGGAAGAAAAAAAGAAATGTAAGTATGGGAGCGAGGCCACATTCATTCTTCATTTCCCGCGTCGCAAATTAAAGGGAAGACGAGCACCGCTTCGTGCGAAAGCGCACGAAGACTGGCCGGCAGGCTGCAACGCCGTTCACGGCGTGGCGATTTGGTGGCGCGGGGCGCGATGGGAAGGCAAGGTAGAAGGGAAGGATAAGATTTCCAGGGGCGTGGAGCTGAAAGTAGGGAGAGAGATAAGAGGCGGGGCGAGGTTAATATTTGAGGTGAGAGGGAAATGATAAAGAATTTTACTTACGACTTTGTTTTCTTTTACCCTAAATTTTTCTAGTGAATTGCGATAAATTCAGGATAAACTACAGCGCGACGGAGTGGTTGCGTCAATTGAATGGGATTTATTCTGTGGGATTGAGCCTGGGTTGGGTGATATTGCTTGGTTATGATTATTTCTTTTCTGCTATTGGCTACATCGGACCTACGTCCTTATCAAAATATACACACAAAGAGAACTTTATGCTGAAAACTAAATGAGGAACGCTCATTTTTTTATAGATAGATTTGCATTAAACTTGTTTTCGCATGCGAGTTCACAATGGTGATCATCATCACCAGATATTCTGCCGAATGTTAGGTTTTATTCAGGGCCATAGTTCCCCAGTCATATTCATTCAGGGCCAAAGTTTCTGCCCCTCTTCTCTTCCTTGGTCTCATTGTATCCTCCTCTCCTTATCACATCTATCAGTTTCAGCCTTCTCCTTCCTCCTTTACTTTCTCCAATCCTTCCTCTTTGTAGGGTGGTATGAAGATGTGGATTCCATTATGTTCATGATCGTGTGTGTAATCATGCCGTTTTGAGTTCCTCCATAAATCGTTTTATTGTGCTTGTATTTATTATATAAAGCTTTTAATTAGTAGAACTGTTCCAGGAGTTTATTATGAGATTATTTTAGGTTTCCTGTGCTATATTTCTGACCGATCATACCAATTCAAACTTTCTGCAAAGTTATTCTCATAGGAAACCTTCAGCGGATTTGAGCTCTATTTGCTTGTTAAACGCAATTTTCTTAATATCGAAGAAAACGTTAACTGAAAAGGTGGTTTTTGATGCTAAAAGTTGACTTATGGGTTTGTTCGGCACATGGGAGTGTAGAACATCAAAGCCTCGAGAAAGCATTTCTTGGCGTCCAGAAGGATTAATATTCATTAAGAAAATCCAGTACCTTAACGTGCTATTGTCATAAACGGAACTGCTTATCAGCTCAATAGTTACTACATTTATGGATTACATAATTTATCAAAATAAACTCCAATACCTTGGGAAGAAAGGGGAAAAAAACATCCAGAAGGCCAAAACCGTTGCACGCGACTGAACATACGGAACGCTCTAATCCTATGAAATAGAGTACAGGTATGGTGATAATAAATCCGGAGTATTAGTATCCATGCATCGATAGTCAAATACTTCTTTGATAACCTCTCATCTTCATGAAAGCATATCAATGCATTATACAGGAAACGCAGTGTCATTAAAGTTCCCTCGTTCCTCATACCCTAGGTATTCCCGAAAAATTTTGGGCCATGGTGGAAGAAAATAACGCCCTTTAATCATGGGCTTCGGCGAGAACATTTGCCACCTCTCTCTCCGTCTCCCTCAAATTCTCTTTTTATTCCCCTACGGTGTCTTAATTACTCTGGCATCATGAAAGCGTTCATTCGTGATTCCGACTCGGAGCGTTTCCAAGGTACATTTCCGACTGATTTATCGCTTCTCGTTACCGTTCAACGCGCGTACTTGGCGCTTATTATATCATCCTTCATCAAATAGAACGGCAGGTCGTAGTCGTTGAAAATATCAAGCCTATCATGGGGAATGGAAGTCGTGGAGGGAGGGGATCGAAATTAGACGGCTCGAGTCTGTTCCCGCGCGATAAACCCCAGTCCTCCTCCTTGGCTGTTTGAGTGTGGGGGGGGGCAGGGGTGGCGGCGGAAATGACGGAGGAGGAGGGCGGGGAGAATTTGAATGGCAGTAGCTGGAAGAGGAATAGGGGGACTGTGGCGGAGGGTACCTTGACTCCCGCGGTCAGAACACGCCAATGGCCCGTGGGAACGGAGTGATGGGAAGAAGAGAGTGAATGGTTAAGACGGGAGTCAACCAGGGGGGGTTCTAAGGCAGGGGGGGCTATTGTCTGTCGCAGGAATGGATCATTAGGAGTGAGAGAGAGAGAGGCTGGTTGGTTGGCTCCTTCGGGTCCGGAAGAATATTTATTTTTAAGATGGAGGTGGGGGCGGGGCGAACTGAAGGGAGGGAGAGGAATGGCGATGACTCGGAATTGGAAAGGCGGGGGAGAGGCGATGAGTCGTATGGTTGGGTGTGTGTGAGCCAAAGGGATTTCTCAGGGATGTTTGAGAGCGGGTGACGGAGACAAAAGACTAATAAGAGGCCAATCGGCTCGCGTGTAATGACCGCTGCAGTGCTGATTCTTGGAAATGGAAATCAAACTTCAATTTTCATTCTACATGAGTGATACTTTGAATATTTCTTCCCGTATTAATGTTGGGGCACAAACTGATATCCAAGACTTGTATGTATAAATGGATTCAAAACGAAAAAATAAAATATCTTACCAATTAAAAAAAATATATTACATTTTTGTGAAGTTACTTTTTGCCAAAATGGGTAACTCACGCTTTGTCAGCTACCTCTAATAAAATAGAAAACAATTCATGTAGGGTAGTTATATCTACAGGAGGAGGTTATAGCTCTCAAATACGTTAAAGATTTCAATCGCATAATAGTTTTATTTGAAGCAACTCATTAATTCAAGGGCATGAAATCATAGTAATAAGTAACATGGTAATTACCAGGAAAATAGTTGTTACTTCTATTGCTAGCAGAAGAAATGTTAAGGGAGAAAAATACCGTAAATGACAGTACGGAAAATCAAAGGAAAGGAAACGTGGTGCTGATGGGGAGAAGGCAAAAATCTAAATTAACTTGAGCCATCAAAATAGAAGAGAGATTGATTTTCATCTCTCATTCAGCTCTGGGATTTGCATCATTAGAAAAATTTCGTGATTTCCATCATCTAATTTTCCCAGCGGTTTTGCTGAAGCTCGGTAGGCGAGGTGTTTTTGTTTCCCGAAATGTTGAGTTGTGTAAATGGAGAGCCCATATAAAATACGGCCACCAAAATCGAGGCTTTGGTTACGGAAGAAAATGAACCGTACATATGGAATATTATGAAGAGGATCGGGGGAACATGCGGCCTTTACTTAAACTGGGTTCTATGTGAATTGCGTTGAAAGCGTGGACCTACTTATGTCAAGCAGCAACCGAAAATAATGCCAACCAGCGAGTCGGAAAAATAATATTCGCCAGCAGAAACGCGAGTCCTGCTACGCGCCTCGCGAAATAGGATCGCGCTTCGCGGCGCTCCGGGTCTTGAATGGCCTGCGAGGGCGTCGGAAACGACGAGGTATATTCGAGATGATCTTGCACGGGACACTCACACAGGGAGAACTCGGGGGTAGGGGCTTGTTTCAGGAGATGGGGAAGAAAATTGCATGGGAAGGGGGTCGGAGGGGCTAGGGCCAACAATTTCGAGTGAACGCGGGCGAGAGTACATTCACTGGGCGACGGCGAGGACTGGTTCAATGTGTGCGGGTGCTTGGAAAGGGGTGAACACATGAGGAGCCCGTGCGTTTCCTTCGGCACGCAAAAGGAGGCAATAATAAGTAGGAGGACTACCGATTCAGATCGGGGCATGGGCAGAAGGGTCGTCGTATATATTATTCCCGTTGGCGCGCGCGTGTGGGAAAGGGCCGTGTCATCGAATAGCGGTCCGGCCGAGTGGGTTTTGCGCGGTGGCAGCGACGTTTTTCCAGGGAGTGAGTGGTGTAGGAGAGGCGAATGGTGTTCGAGCGGCGCATGTTTGTGTGTGAGCGCGATGGAAGAGAAGGCACAGCAGCTGCTGCGGCGGGCGACCGACGAGGACGCGGCTGGTGACGATGGACTCGCCGAGCGATCGTTCCGCGGTTTCCGGAGCTTATATAAAAGTGACGAAATAAAAGATGGAGGCTGCTATGCGTGCGAGAGGTGGTTTCGAGGCAGGGGAGGTGAAAGGGAGGACTGCGGGAAAAGCAAGAAAAGCACTACCACAACTTCTATCATGCTACTACCCTGCGGATGTTTTCCGAAGGGAAGGAATATCGGCGTGGAGAAGGAGGGCAAAAAGGGGAGGGAGTGAAAATGAGGAGACTTTGGGAGCGGAGGAGGAGGAGGTGAGAAGGCACGCCAACTTGAGCTCTCGCTTGCCAGCCGTAAAAGGTGGAACTGCAGAGTCGTTCGGGGGAAACAAAGGACAGGAGGGGCATTAAGCAAGAGTTTATTAGGCGGGGCGGAGACCTCAGGCCGTTTCGAAGGGAGAATTTCGGGGCTTGTGCGGGACGAAAGGGGGGAGGAAGATGGTGTTGCAAGAAGGGTGTAGTAAGGTGAAGGGGTTAAAGGGACGGCGGTTTCTGCCGTTCCTGAAGAGGGAAGCTTTTTTCGGGGCGGCCAAAGAAGAAGGGAAGGGTTGTCCCACTACAAGGGGAGAGAAAGAGGGTGCGGACGGGTTCAGCTCTTCACGCTCGGGGGAGTGGAATGTTTTGAAAGGCGAAGCTCGAAAGGAGAGTGTAGCGGCGGTTGATGGCGGCATTTAAAGATAAGGAAGCCCTGGATGGTCGACGAAAGGGGCGACCCCCTACCCCATTGGAGGATGAGGGGCTTGAGGGAGGGCGGGGAAGAGTTCGACTGCCCCCGCATAGACCGCCTAGACCACCGCGGCCTGCGAGTGAAAGAGGCGAGCTTCCAAAATTTGATGTTCCCTCGAAGGTTTTTTCGCGTTTAGATGGCGTGCGGAAGGTAGGGTTAAGGGGTGCGGTCTTTTGGGGTTACAGCGGTTTTATTCTTTCTAGAGCAAGGAAGGTGCTAAATTTGAAAAGGTGAGGTTATATGGAAGTGACTGTTTCGGAAAGACCGCATTTCCTTTCCACTTCCTCTTCGCGGTATTTAAGCGTAAAAGCCGGCTGCGAGGTCGCCCGCACCCCCTACTTCTCACTACCTGTCACTTCATCCGCTTTATTTATGTCCTCCCCCACGAGGAAGTTTTTTCCCAAACGTAAAGGCCGCGAGAGTACGAAAAAAATGATGCACTATGTTTAGTATCGCGTAGTACTTCGCAATTTCCTGAACTCTCCGGTATCTGAAAAAGAAAAAAATAATTCTCCCTAGTTCCCCGCTTCCTTTCCAGATAGGCACATTATTTTGAGAGTTGGAGTTAGTGAACTCACCGTTCGTTTTAGCGGTTACTGCTCTTTTGAAAACGTTCTTTAAAACTATGAAAATACTTCAGCCAAAATTGAATGAGTTTATGTGGCAACGAGAATGTTATATTCCCAAGCGGCTAGGAAACTTAAGCAATTTTTTAGATGTTGCAATTTACTTTACTCCTTTTCACCTAAAAAAATTTTCATCGTGGAGTGTAATCTCTTGGAGTTTAAGTTCTAAATATTGCAAATTCTCAAAAATTTAGGGTAGTAAAAGAAGGAAGGTGTTCTGCCTATCTAACCTTCTGCGTCATTATTATAGGATACTGGTTTAAGTACCCTCTGATACAATCAAGAGGTTCAAAGGTGTTGGGAAAAATAATCGCAACAGTATTTAACTGTAACTTCTAACTGATTGAGTCTTGTATTGCTAGATATTTTTGGTTTCATGAATATTTTAGAAAGTTTATGACGATTTGGATTTATTTTTTTATAAATCTCGCCCTGCATTGGAACTATTAGGTACTGTATTTTCGTCCCTTCGAATTTTTTATTTTTTTCCAAGATTAGTGCAATTAATATGCACAGAAATCATTAAAAGCACAGTACTTTTTTGATTGATGTTAACTGAATAGTATAAATGACATCAGTTCTTTCGAAAGACTTAACTTTATAATTCCGTTTACGCCACTTTTCTAATTTTGTTAATCATGCCACAACTATTTTTGGGGAGTTTGAAAAGTTACTCTCATTGAAATAAAATTTCGTTGTCCCACATTACCTAAAATCGTGAAATCCTACTGATCAGGCTGAGTAAAGGAAACCGTGCTAATTGTGTTGGTTTAAGCTTACCTACACTTATTTATTTCCAAATTCTTTTAATTCATATCTTTTCAGGTGGTGAAGAATCGGCTAAGATAGCTGAAATTTAGCTACATAAAATTCAGGGTGGATGAAATGCCTCTTGAAACTCAAACAGACGAGAAACGATGGGTCTGTAAAAGGATTTTTTTTTCTCCAGAAAGAGAAAGGAATCCTCCGATTTAAGTATTCAATTAAATAGAATTATTCAGGAATATAAGAGTAAAGTGAGTAAATTTTAAGGTGAACATTTGTATAACACGAAATACTGTAATCTGCAAAAAGAACATTTATATATTTTTATGCAAAGATAATACTGTATCAATAGAAAGATGAGTTGTTTGAATTAGTTTTTCTGAACAGAGCGAAAGGAATCCTTTAATATAAGCATTCAATTTATAGAATAATTCATAAAATGAAAAGCAGTGTGAGAATATTTTTAGATGAACATTTTTAAAACATGGAACATCAACATTTGCAAAGGAAACATTTTAATTTGCCTTTACAAAAAAATATAGAATGAATATTAAGATGATTATATGGATGGTTTACGCAAAAAATGAAACTTAAATATGAAAACGTACAAAAATTGAGAGGCTTGGAGATATTACAATGGGAACAAAGCCTCAGAGAAGCAGTTAGCAGTATATTGAAGTCAGAGCTATGAAAATGGCTGGGTGAAGTCATGAAAAAAATTGAAAGACGGAAGTCGGAGGCACTATACAAGAGAGATAAACCATTGTGGGGAGGTTATTAAAGATGAACAATAGATAATATGCGGAAGACTACTCCGCAGAAGTATTCTTGCAACCAACCGTAAGAGTGGCTGGGTAGTCGAAAAGAATGAACGAGAATAAAGCTTCAACAGATCCAGATTTTTCCAGTTAGCTTATGCATGGTAAGAGAATGAGACGTAGATAGGTAAACTCCTGGTTCTGAAATAATAAATGGAGGGGGAAAATAACCTCGTGGGGTCCGCAGGCGAATAAAACATTATATATAAATAGTGCTCTCACTGAATCGCTCAAGATTTTGAAGAAAAGTAGAAAACCTGAGATTAGTGTGGGCTCATTCATAAAATTAATTGGATCTCAAGTCCACAAATACTTCCTTAGTAAGTGTTCGCATTCAAAATAAATACTTGCTGATATACCCCTTAACATACTCTACGAAAAACACGGCCTAGACAAGGTAGTAAAAGTACGTGGGTGACCATCAAACTCTCAAACTCAATGTCCTTGAAATCGAGAAAATTAATGCCTTTTTTAAATCTGTAAGATAAATTAAGGATTTTGAGGCATTAATAATTTTTATTTGTATTTTGGATCCAGCCAAAATGAAATCCGATTGATAATAATGAGTATCGTAGCATACGCTTGACTAGCTCGATATTCTGTTTTATTTGTGGATTTACTCAATGTTTGTCAGGTTCATTGATTCAAGAATACTCATAATTTCAGGAAAGGCTTGAAGTAAATTTCAAATATCAGCCTTTTTTATTGTTTGTCAGACTTTTTAAGCGTTGTAGACCCTAATTGGATCATAAAAATCTTCTAGATATAGAAACTTAAGCCTGGATAAAGAAGAAGATAGAGAAGTTTCGACGGGTTATAATGCTAGCTTCTCTCCGAGTAACAACTTACGAGTATAAATTCCCCGAGACACTCCCCTAGGGGAGAGCGCAGGCAGCTGTTTGAGTGGATCCAAATTGGTTAGTCTCTTGCAAAGATCTTCGATATGAAACGGTGACATCGCAATCGATTGAAAATCATTGCCATTTGTAAATGAGGAAACCCCCGGGATAACGAGCCAGATGGCGGAAAATATTTCCCATGAGGCCATTATGAAGACAGGAATAAGTAATAGAACAATCTCATGAGTCCGTATGAGATAAGAGCGTGGTTTAAATATATTGATTTGGCTTTAAGAGAAATGAAAAATAAACATTTTTTCATGATTTTACTTTTAAAACAAAGGCCTCAATTATAGATTCTTCCGTCACGTGTTTCTCTTCCCCAAATGACATGAGAGGAGTTTACATCTCGGCTGGATTTATATCAACTGCGCTATAGTTTTGGACTCAACTCAAGCTTCATTTCTTTGGAGCATACCAATTCCATTTCTGTATTTAGGAGTAACTTTCCGTTGATCTATAGATTGTTAATGCGTTGCGAAGTAAACTCGTTACCTACCTACTCCTCGGGAAAGTAGAAAAAACATCCAGATTTTATATGATGAATGTTTGTCATACTCAAAATTTCTCCTGATTGCTAGTATCAAAGGCAAATCTTTGAAAATGTTGTAACCCAAAAGAAAACTTATAAGATATGGCATAAGCTTTGAAAACAATTAGACATTTTGGACGTAAAAATATTTATAAACAGCATATCTGTTGGCCTATTTGGCACCATGGCTTTTTCTTGAACAAATAAAGTTGGAGAAGTATGATAATATCATTGAGAAATATCTACCAAGAGACCTTGAATATTTTATTTTTCCCTTTGTTGAAAATGAATCAATGCAAATTTATTCGGCAGATTGAAGCTGTTGGTACGGAAGGTTAATAAATAAATAGATCACATTTAGAAGAGTATATATTTAAAAAAATGCTTTGAACTAATGGATCCGCCTGATAATCTTCCACCTTTAAAATATTGGTTAGTTCTGATGCATTTCCTTGTAACTACTAGTTCTGTGAATGCCGAAGAGAAATCTCCGCAACTGTTGAGCTCCTTCCATTGTGCCTGTCAGGGCGTACCTCGGAACGGTATTGGCAAGAAACCGCTTCGCATACCCAATTGCCTCATTTCCATATGAGGCATATTGTAGAAAGATTTGAAGAGACATAACCTGGGATCACCCCAAATTTGGCATCCATATCGTGTCTTTTAGATGTAAATAAGTTATAAAAGAACTCGGAGATTGTCATTCTTGCTTTATCCTCTTCTGAAAGGGCAACCCACAACACCACCTTTATGGCCCATATCATTGTGGCAGAAGGTTTCTCGCGCCTATCCGTATATCAGATACGTGCTCTCCGTTCTGACGATTCGACCGAAGAAGCACATTCTTCTGTTTTCCTTATCGTGCGTGCGTTGACGCGTTGAAATGCTATTCTAGGTGGCGTTGTGTTGCTCGAAGGGAATGGAACTGGGAGGAAAAAAATGCTCCTGGGGGAAAAAACGGCCGAGTCTGAAACGACGACTGAATCAATGATGAGGTTCGGAAATCCTCTTATAAACGGGGAGTCGAAGCTACCGGGACGGAGACGGTTTAGTACGCGACAGTGCGGCTCCGAATACATCAAATAATAAAAGTCGTTATGGGCTCACCGCACAAAAAGGATGCAGTCCTTATTTACTTTCCTGTTTCATATCGGGGTCAACTTTTCAATACGAGAAAAAGAAAATATTTTCGGATGCCTTGGTAAAGTTAAAGCTTCAAATTGAAATTGACGTTTTAAGCAACGAGCTATATATTGTTAAAGTCCCAACTCTGTGATCATAAATCGTGAATGTTTTAGTAGCTAAAATATGTATGCAAGCACTTTTCAACATTGCGTCATATTTATTGAATCGTGGGTGATAACACAATGGGCCAGGAAATAATCCTGTTTATGTAATGGGTAGTCACTAAATGAATTGAGCTAGGGAGTAGTATTTACTCTCTGGGTTATCTAATCATTTCCTTTCTTTTGAACTCGTTGAGGCAGTCCAAAGTCAAGCTTAATGACAGACAAAACATTTTAGAACAAAACCACAGACTCGCAGATGTACATACCTACCAGCCTCATTTTTTCGTCCAAGGAGGGACTTGTAATTCACCTTCATTAAATGAGCTATCGCTCTCCAACTGAAAACTCTACTTTTTTTGCTGCACCTCAATAATTTATGCGCACCCAACCATGTATTTAAAGCCCTTGCCGTATTTTGTATCCGAGTGCATTACATAAAACGAGTGCTACGCGAGCATTAAATACTTCTCGGAGCACTCAAGGGAGCATTTGGTGCACGGCTCATAATATTAAGCAGGAACGCTCCCCTGTTCTCCTCCGTCACTATTTGTCTCTAAAGCGAGTAAAAATTCGCGCAGGCAAGAAACGCCAAATTAATGTAGACGTTAAACATCGCTCATCTTCCCGCTTAAAAGAGCGTTCTACATTTCTTTCTTTCATACTTCATCTCCCCAGCCTACTCGAGGCTTTACCCGCTAGGATTTACATAGCTTTTAAACATCATATATACTCCATACTCATTAAAAACGCTTCCCGATGGAGACAGCGGCGGTCTGGGACTCTGGATGGGAGGCAGCGAGGGAAAAAGATAGAGAGTATGAGGGAGAGGGAGACGGGTCGCCTGGGAAATATTGCTGGACGACGGATGGGGTGGAAAGAGGGAGGTTGGGAGAGAGGGAAGAAGAGGGTAAGGGAAAGATGTGGGAAGGGTTTTGTAGGTCTCGGATGGTGAAGGGTGGCACGGTAGAGGGGTAGTGCAGGGAAGAGGAGGAGAAGATTAGGAAGATATGCTCGGCCACGGATCCATTTGTGGAAAATGGATAAGCCAGCTACTGCTGGCGGTGGAGAACGCCGTGTGGAAGAAGGGGCAGAGACGGAGAGTGGATCTCGGTCGGTGTTTCATGGAGTGAGGGGTGGTGGGCGTGGTGTGGAGGGGACGAAGGGGGTGGGATGGGGGCACATAAGGACGGAGGACGTGGCGGGGGAGACGAAACGGGACGCGCTTGGCGGCAGTCAGCTACTCTTGGGCATTGTCCGCTGATTTAGCGACCGGGGGCGGGGAGGCGGTGGTAACAAGAGACAGGAGGAGGGGGACCGACGGGGAAGCCTAGAGATACTGTGGAAGAAAAGGCGAAAGGGGAGAGTAGGGCCTTGAGTATGCGACGAGGAGAAAAGAGAGAAGAAATCTTGAAGCAGAGCTATGAAGGGATGGACGCGGTTTAAAAATCGTAATCTGACGGCAGCAGAAGCATTGAGAAAAATGCGAAAGTCTTAAAACGCAGCCTCGTTCTTTCTTCATTTCTTCAAAGCCTCGCTTCGATCTGAAGATGGGCGTTGACGAGGTGCTTTCGACGATTATGTTCTTACCAAGCGCAAAAGGGAATATCGCAGAGTTGGAAGGATGGCGAGCGAGATGAGAACACTAAGAAATACTTACATTCATTTGCAGCACCGTGCATGCGGCCGGTCTGTGTTTTCTATTATTTTTGCGAACGCTGCAGGAGCTTTTCTGAACAAAAGAAGAGGCGCGTGGATTAAAAACAAACTTGCCCTCTATAGCCAGTGCTCTCTTCCTTGAAGTTCATTTTCGTCGCTGCGCAAATACAGTCCTTCGCATTTGATGCTTGCGCTAAATCAAATGGTCTCATGTTTTAGCAAATTGACAAGTGCTTTGCAACGTCACCGTAACCTTTGAATTGCTGTTTGAAGATGCTCGGGAAGCGATTGGATTACCCAGCATGTCCCACACCAAAAGAAGGAATTTTTGCTGAGTCGTTGCCGTCACTTGAAATTTGTGTCTTTCGCTGCCATATACATTTAACTTTTTCTTCAAACGGACTAATATTTTTCTCTCCATGGTAAAAATTTTGCTTGCGTTGGTAAATAAAATTTTTGCTCTTTAGAAGGTCATTTACGGATTACATTCGTGCTTCACATTGGGAGGCAGGATTTTTCCTTTCACTTTTTTCCGCCAGGATGGAAGCGTGGATGGAAAAACCTTCAATTGCTCATTTGACCAATAATTTTTGTCTTTTTTTCGCGTGCCAATGAGTTGTAGGTGATGGCGTCTCTTATTTACCAACAGATTTATTGATATTTATTTGGGTGGGGCGGGTTAAGGTGTTCATGAAACTTCTGCTCCCCTACAGTGGATACCAGGAGTTTGAGGTAAGGTCAAAAAGGACCTAATCTCATTTAGAATGCTCCTTAACTTATATCTTTTTCAGCCTATTCCGCTAAAAGGTTGCTGATGCTGAAGGCAATGTAGATGATGCTGCCAGCATCAGAACTGTAGTAGATAATCCGCGTGTTAGCCTCAGCCTTGGCAGTTTAGCAAGATACAGGTCGCATTTTTAATGCTTTTGAGAGACTTTTTTATCAAATGGTTTGATTTTTGGTATGATCAAAAGTGTATCTAATCCTGGAACACATATCGAAAACGTATTCTAGCTCCCTAAATTCAGTCCAAAATGGAGGCTACCAGCGTGACTTTCTGTGCTTCTCTCTCAGATCCACCTTACATAGATACATATTTGATAGGACGTTTGGGTTAACTGGAAATTATATTTGTGATCAATTACATGCAAACGAGAAATGAATAAGTGATATGAACGAAGGGTTGTATTCTGAAAAGATTTTGCGTTTAGCTGACCCAGGACCTTACGTAAGGAGACGATCATAAAGTTTGGTATTGTCATGCACGCAAACGAAGACGTTCAAGGATGACCATGAATCGCAAGTAAAAGAAACAGCAGACTTATATTGTTGCTTTTGGAATTAAGCTTGGTTTTAGTCGATGGCCAAATTTTTGGTGTATCAACTCCTTGGCCTAAAGAGAAATTCTCCAAGTATGGAAACATATGGCGAGATACCAAAGATGGGATGAACTTTGTTTGGAACATTTATCAGATTCATTTGAAGCCAATCATTAGCTAGTGAAATATCCACCCGTACTATCACTACCTCACAATTTACAATTTGTCAACTTTTGGCTGCATGCATAACAAATGTGTAAATGCACGCTGCTAGTTTGTAAATGCATGGATTTTTTATTCATTCTTTCTCATACACCAAATGAAGTGAGTACTAAACTTAACACACGTTGTATATGGATATATCTGCATCCTGATACACGAAATCTCGTTTCCCCGTCTCTTAGCCCATCCTCGCCTCTCAGTGCCTCTCGGAAGGCGAAGGTGTGAGATATGGAGGGGGAGAGGGAACAGGCAAAAGAGCGATAGAGAGGGAGACGGACAGGGGCTCAGCGGAGCAGAAGGTCGTATATTTAACAGCGGGGCTTACTTGTATGGCTCCTGCCGAGAGGAGGGTGTGGGGGTGGGTGGGGGGGTGACAATTTAAAAGGGGGAGAGGGGCCGTCGTGGTGTGAAGGTGAGGGATGTGGGGAGGACCTCGGGAGGGTTGGGGGGAGGAAGAAGAGTCAAGGCCAGCTCGAGGATCCGAAGGGAAACCAGGCACGCGGGAAAACAGGCTTTCATGCATTAAAATGCATCGTCATCATCCTTTAGGAATCCTAGCATTGGTAAGCTGCTCCTGTCCGTTCACTTCAGGATTCACAATCCTTACTACATCCCATAAATTTACGTTTTCAATTAAATGTCTTTTTTTTCTCTCGACCTCGGTCTTTTCTTGAGAGTAATAGGATAAGATGACACAAGAGATCAGTTTGTGGGTTCGCCGTCGATATAGCGTTGGTGGACTTTTTTGTGATGTTCCACAGAAATGTTTATTCATGCACAAAATAATCGTAGGTAATCCACGAGTGAAGCTTAATTTTTTTGTGCAAAATGTTGAATTGTAGGAATGGAGGGTACACTCGGTCAGTGCTCCATTTCTTTACACTTACAATATGTATACTTTAGCTACACGCTTTTTTTAAACGGTAAGAGATGTTTAATGCTCTCATCGTCTCCTTATTTATTCATTCATTCATTTTGTTTAGATCATCATTTTCTTAATTTTGGCATTGATGCATCAATTGATTAATCATCAGTGACGGGCTAGCGTTAGGGGGGGCCGATCTCAAGGGGCTGGTTACCGAAAGTTCTCGGCCCCTATACCCTCCGCCGGTGCCGTCGCTTCTGACATCAGTGAGAAGTGTGGTACTATCATCGTTAAATAAATTTCGCCTTCCTCATTCAATAAAAGTGTTTCTTGACCCCAAAATCGTCGAAATAAAGTAATTTCTTCCGGAGAACTGCTACTGTGGTCCAGTTCAATTTGCAGCCGTTTTTTTTAAGATGCGGGTCAGTCTTTTTTTGTAATTGACTCCCGGAACTTCTCCCTTGCAGTACAAGGTAAATTCCTCGTATATAGCTCTTTTTGTCACGCTCATGAGGTAATTCGAGAGTCGAGTACCGTTCCTATGGGCTTTGTTTTTCATCTCGCAGAACTCCGTTCTTAGTTGATATTTGTATATTTTGTCTTTCTTGTTTACTCCTATTGATTAGGAATACTGAGTCACTGTCCATGGAATGGAAATCACCATCTCCAATGGTGTGTCAAAGGGTGTCCATTTCCTTACGCTTCGTTACAGGAGTATTGATCTTTATTATTTATTTATAGCCCCTGCCAAATACCAAGGCAATGAAACGCAGAGAACTGTGTAAAGATGTGATTTGAAGTTTACAAGTAAAATGCACTAATTTTACTTTAACTCATGTGTTCTTTGAAATGATCGATATATTTAAGATGCGTAAGGAGGAAATTTGGGATACTCAAATTAGCCATGTAGGATTCCGCCCTCACCTTTTTCGACAGAGGGATGAAGTTCGCCATCGATTCCACTGGTCCCTGCATATTTCTGTGAACTTCTATATCAGTCGTCCATCAGTATCATTATCTCAGTTCGTGTGCACCCGTTGAAAGGTTTTCTGCTCATCCTGTAGCCAATAATTTATGTGACTTTGAAACGTCGATAACAACTCACCGATCACTCTACAGTCGAATCAATTGATTATTGGCATTGTTCTCTGCCTTATCTTCCCATTTAAAGCGCCATGGTAACGTTTCGTTGGTGTAAATGTGGGCATCGGAATATTTCTTCAGTAATGATGATTGGCTATTCGACCTTTAGCAAATCTTTGGCACATAATTATTATGAATTCATACAAATATTCAAAGACTTGGTTATACCTGCATCATTGTTAATATGTTATTAATAATTCAAGGGGATATCCTCCATTAACTGCGTTGATTTGTTAATGTTCATATTATTTTCAGCAGTTTCAACCTCAACTACCCACAATTATGGCTTTGGAATGTTACAAACACTTCAATTTGGCAAATCACCTAAGATTATTGAAGTTATTCTCAAAGTTAGTCCTTTCATAGTGGGTGTGATAGGCAGTGCTGAAGGGAATGTAATAATCATTATTACCTCCGGAAGCGTTATGTGTTTGATATTTGAACTAGCATTACTTTAGCTAAGTGCTGTTTTTTATTGTATCCTGTGCCACCTTTTTAACTGTTTTTTTCCATTTCTAGAATTTTTCTTTTGCATAATATTTTTAAAATGGGTAAATTTACCTTTGCATTTAGGTTGTGATAATCAAACTGCTTGCGGCAATATTGAAGAAACTGTTCCATCTGTTTCTGTTTTCAACTCTGTAGAAAGAATGAGGCTGGAGTTTCAACAAAGAGACGAACAAAGTATAAAAACTTCTTGATATAAAGAGATATAACTTCGGTAAAAAAATTTGAGCCATTTCATTAATCATTCAGTATCCCCTCACCATCAATGTCTGTAAAGGAAAAACAACCATGGTAGGGACACCAGGTCCCACTCAATGGAATATTCCTATTGAAAGAAAAGTGTAGACAAACAGGAAAATATCTCTGAGTGCATTACTTAATTATTTTCAATCACACTACTGTCTGATTGTTGATGGTATCAAAACAATTCAAATTGCCATGGAATCGTGACTCATTTCCCCAAAAACATGTGCATAGGAAACCACCGAGCCGTAATACTTCACTCTGCGTAATTATTCACCCGTAGCCGGTTGCTGAATCTTGACGTCCTTTCCCACGATGTTGTCTCACTTGGCAACTGAGGCGGGATCGTCAAATCCCAGGCGGAGCTCGGGAGGAGGCGAAATTTGGGTCACCTGGGTGAGTGAGTGCATTGCCTCCCGCCTACGACCGCCTTGGGATGGCTCCCACATTTATTCAGGGGATTGGCGAAGCGAGGGGAGGCGCCCTGCTCCTCTTTTGCGAAATGTGACCGTCGCCTCGCGGGCAACACATTCCCTGCCGCTGACCCTAAGTCTTTCCTGCGGGCGAACGGGCTGGAATCTGCAGAATCCCCTGCCCTGGGGGTCGGGTCACGCGTGGCGAATGCGGACGGACTCGGAGATTTTGTATATATTGCGCGATTTCGTCTCGGGCACTCCCGCAACCCTCTTAATTCCAAATGAACTCCCCTCGAGAAGGGGAGACTCGGCGGATACTCTCCTCGGGGATCAAGTTGTGCTGTTTTTGTTGAGTACCAACTGCCTTTTCATCACGATAGTCAGGGTTTGAATCCCAGAGGAAGCGAAGATATTTTTGAACATTCCAATTCCTACTGATGTGTTACATAGAGCGAAAAAATAATCCTCCCAACTTCAAACAGCGCATAAAACTTAAGACTCCTTTGCGCATTTAGTTCACCGACTCTGATGCCATGTTTACGCGACCTTTTCTCCGCTTCCTCATCTAACTTTCCTTTAAGGCCCACACGGCTCGGATTATGGTGTTATACCTCAATTACTGCCTCAACCTTCACCGCATCTCGGTACACTTGCGCTCCATTTCCCTATTTCCCTCGTATCCTTCATCATCTTTCAAATCATCTTTTTCGAAATAGTGGGAGGATTGAGTTGATGGGGTGGCTAGACAGCAGACCTCACATTTTTATTTGAATTCTGGAATATTTATAATTTCGATCCACGTTTGCGTTGCTACAAGGAGAGTTCTTCAAAATGCAGTACTTCGTCCATCGGATGGAGCGTCTGGGGAAGACCTAAAAAAATGTTTGTATTTGGGAGTTAAGAGTGCAGAATAATATTTCTTGTTGTATTAATGCTTGTATTTTTTTGTACCTTATTTACTTGTATTCTTGTATGCTACGATATATTCTGTTTGATTCAATAATGGCCTAAAATTAAGTAAGTTGAACACATGGGCATCTGACGCAGTTTTATTGTTATTGTAAAATGTCTTTACTCTCCTACTCGCGCATGTTTGTGCTGCCAACTAAGAAGATATCGATTAGATACTCTTGGCCTTTTAAGGGGCTAGGTTGTTTCCGGTCTTCGTAGTTTTAGAGGTGTGGACTCCTTAGTGCCTCAACTAAACATAAGGCATCGGCCAACACCTGATTTTCTCTCATATCTTTTTCTATTCATATATAAAACTTTGGATGCTAATATATCCACCTAACTTCAATGGATTATATAATCTCAGATGGTGGTAGCATGTCCAAATAACCAAATAACCTCACAAACCGCGGAGGACGAGGAGGAGCTGGTGATCGAACCAGGACAAGGGAATGGGGACTGCGGCGGCGCGCGCGACTTTTATCCCTTTGCTGCCTCGAACAGGCGTGCGCTCCCTTCCATGTTGGTGCTCGGTGGTGCTTTGGCAGCCACGCACGGAGGTTGCGCTAACGGCCTTTACTCCTCGGGATCAAATGGCTCAAACCACCACGGACTGCCGAAAACCTCCCTTGGAGAGAAAATTACTCCCCCGTTCCGTATTGGGAGCGAGATGGTCTCCGAGCGCAGCAATTTAACCGCTGTTTCACCGGAGTGCATCGGAGAGAAAGAAAGGAAAAAAGAAATTAAAAGGCTTCGGGTCCTTAGTATATGCTTAGTACTTATCGCCTTGGCTGGTAAGCGTGGGATTTGAGGAAGAGAAGCGGAGGCCGTGTTCGGTATGAACGCTGCGGACTCTACGTGCTCAATCCGCAATGCACCATGGGAGAATGACCCCCGAAGGCTTACTGAAGGGCCGTGTTGGGCGTAGGAACAGAATATCATTTGAAGCGGAGTCAGGCGCTGATGAATCAAGGACTATGAATTAATTTCAAGGGACTAACTTCGCGTACCTGCATCCTCATTTTCATCCTGAGTTTACAATTTCAAGAATGGTTCTGTGTTAAGTCACACCTCACTCTGAAGCGTTGATCTCGTGAGTTTCTTCGTTTCAAGCGTCTCTTTTCATGTTATCTACATTGTTTTTATATACTTCTGCCTTGCATTGTAATATGCAATACGCTTCTAATGATGGTCTACCACTGAGCTGCTCATCTTGAGGAGTTTTCCAGGAGACAATAGGATCCATTCAGCGTCCCGAATTCAGGGTTGCTACTATCTTTGTTTTGGGTGTTTCCAGGAATACTAGGGCTCAATTAAATAAATATTTAACAAAGAAGCTTATTGATGGATAATAAACGTAGAAATTCTTTTGAGAATGAAACTTCTTTGAAGAGTTCCAAACATTAATTCATAGTAAGGAAATGGAAATCTTTCGGATGACTAAGGAAATTTGGAGGTCTTTAAATAGTTAAGAGATTATACGAAAAAATGGATTGTATAATAAATTAATTGTTTAAATTCGTGTTTTTGAGGACTCACTGATTGAAGTAAATTCTTTGTTTTACGAACAACAACGTGGCCCTAATTGAAACCTAATATTATACAGCTTGCGGGAAGATAACGATTCAATTAAAGATTTTACTTTCTATAACCTTACCACTGCTGCTACTGTTTCTAAGAATGGCAGCAAAGAAAAGAAAATTTCATTTGAAAGTATAGCAATTGATATTTAAGTATGGTACTCTTCTTCACTCCTTTTATGAATCGGTTTTGTTTTACTTTATTTTTGATTGCACCAGAGACGTAAAAATATATTCTCCAAAAACTTAGTGATTTGCTTGACTGCAGCGGAGCATGAAAAAGCATTAAACTTAGCCAAACTGTTCCTGTAAGGCAGTTTTATATGTATTTTATCTAATGGGTTATAATTACAACGGTACTTAACTCGAGGCGAAGTTATGAGTCGCATTGTGAGTGATATTAGTCAGGAACATTATTGGCCCTGATCAGGCAGAAAATTATTATTTTTAAGTAACGCCACAGTCCAAAAAGTGAAATAAATTATTGACATTTTTATTAATCGATACCATTCCCAATATCTTTATCTAACTTTAATTGAAGGTCCACCACGATATATCATGCTAAATGTTAACAGTGAGTAAGTTTCACGTTTAGTCATCTAATTTTATCCCCTATGTTGATAATCAATCTCCTTTTTTGTCATTTCGCCATATATGACATTTAATTACTTATTGAACTATATATTGAGAAAACTTGGGGTATAAACACATTGGGAGCAGTTTCCATAGGGTATTTTTTCCATAATTTTGCTACAAAAATTACTTATTGAACTATATATTGAGAAAACTTGGGGTATAAACACATTGGGAGCAGTTGCCATAGGGTATTTTTTCCATAATTTTGCTACAAAAAACATCCTCGCCCAGTTTATTTTAAGAGCCGTTAAATATTTTTGCGGGAAGTACGGATTTCTTTGCTATCAGTTATAATTAAGGAGGGCGAGACGAGGAAAAACAGGGGCTCTAATATTTTTCAGACAATCAAAAATAAAAAACGATGTTGCTTCCCCAACAATTCCACCCCCCACCCACTCCTTCAGCCCCCTTTCTCTTGAGCTCACCCCTTCCTCCCACTCACCACTTACTATCACAACGCCGCAACAGAAGAACCCTGGGTCGTTAACGTGGAGGGCCGAGAGGAAGATGGGGAAGTCACGTGTTGGTTTCGTGGGCGGGGGTAATCATTTTGGGGGTTTGCGGGGGGGGAGGGCGGTATCTTTAAGATGGAGGATGGAAGGTCGGGGAGAGAGAGAAATTAATTTAGGCTCACTTCTGCTTTTTCGTGTGCTGTCCTCCCCTCTCTCCCTCTTGCCACCCCTTAGTCCCTCCACCCTTCATCCACCCACTTCTCTCCCTTGCAAGGGAGGTGTGGGCGGTGGAAGAAGAGAAACTCATGAGGTTTTATACCTTTCTTCATTAAGGGAATCTGACGTTTCACGGGGTGCCAACGCCATAAATTCTGCGCCCTTTTAAATCATTTCTGCCGGAGATCCAGGGGAGCAGCTATTCAAAAGACTTGCGTGGACGTCGCTGGTAGGGATGGAGAAATAAAGAGTTAGATTCTCCCGCAAAGTACCGACACTAAGACACAAGGCTATTCTCCCGTTCCCTTTTTCTTATAATACAGCTAGTTTGAGAAATGAGTGTGCCGTTCCAAGAGCCCTTAAGATATTCCGGGCGCCGTTTGCGGTCGTCTCGGTGGCTATTAGCGCTCGATGATGGAGAGGAGACGCGTAGTGACTTTCACGCCGGTCAGATGGCGCCGCGGTAGGAAACAATGGCCTTTCTTCGGCATTCTTCCGTCTCTTACTCGAATCTTTTCAAGCTATAAGTCTACGCTATTCGAGTTTCTGAGGAAGGACTTCACTGTGAAAGGCTCTAGAGTAAGCTCTACAAGAATGTGTTGGTGATTAAGTATTTTGCTTCATTAGCTTGCAGGGAACTTAATTTAGATGTGACTCATTCAAGTTTATGGACAAAAAAACGTCTTCCAATGGCCTACCTAGTAAGCGGAAAAAATTGAAGGATCCATGGTAAATATATTTTTATACGACAATTTTTCTTTTTCGTGAGAAAAATAAACTCCCACTTGAAATTCTGAACAGTTGTCTCCCTTATTCTCTAGATCCATTACCTACGTCAGAATAATTTAATAATGTCGTATAATATATCTAAGTACATGTGGTTGAATTAGTCTTAAAAAATCTCTCTTAGCCATGAACGGCACGTAGAAGTATTACATACTTAACGTGTCAGGATGCTTCCAATAATTACAAATGCAGAAGGTAAAAAAATCTATTTCATGCCGGTTGGTTTTTCGCGTTGGCCTTAAAAGGAGTCAAAATGTCATTTGCTGGCCTGGCAGGGCACGAGGGCTTCGCGAGTGGAAAGATGCAAAGTGGAAGGATGCACTTTAAAGGCATGACACGGAGCCCAAATGAGGGCTTAGAATTGCATGAGATCTTTTAAGGAGTACTGGACCCGAGTTTCGAGGGGATCGGTTTAACTTCAAGGTTAGCTTTCTGGGTGGAGAAGATGTAAATGTCTGGAGGACCTAGGCAAATGGAATGCCGATGTGGGGTGGAAAGGAGTTCTGTGGACGCAAGGGATGGTTTTCGGTTCTCAGGCACCCCGAAAGTGGAGGAGTCCCGGGGTAATACGCATTTGGTCTTCAGGTAATGCGCTTATCTCCTGGCTTCCTCTCGAACACGTTTCAAACAACTTTGAAAACAAGTAACTCTTGATTCTAGGCTAACCATTATAACTTGTTTCCTTCTCCGGGAGCCGGTCATTTCCGGAAAATTATTTGAAAACAACTTTTTCATTCATGTATATATCAACATGATAAAGTTTGAAGAGGCAAACTGGAAAACCTTTATGTGGCATTCCGCAGCTTACAGCAGGAACATTCGCTTGAACATTAAGTGATACCATTTCTTGTAAATTCAATGCACGCATATGCTATCACGCTATCGTTTAGTCATCTGTACATATAATTACTTGGTTTTCTGAATATAACTCTGAGAATTTTATATGTGACTGGAATTTATGAGCAGAGAAATTTATGACTACTTTGCACAAAAATGTTTATTCATATAGATACAGAATTTAAAATGTGCAAGGTGATAAATGAGATCATAGAGATAGCAAAAGAATGCGGTAATAAAGCATTTATCAGTCCATAATTGCATACCTATTTCTTCTTAAGCGCAGCATTTTGCTGCCATATGTTGTTACCTTGTCTGACATTGTTGCAATTAATAAATCTCTCACTATGTGCGTAAGAAATGAATATGACGGCGAAAATAAATTTATTATGTAATATTTGTAGCTTATCAACCTGGTTACCATATTTTGAGCAATTTTATCTTCCATAAAAATTACTTCATCCAATTTGATTCCTCATAGAATTTTTAAAATAAGGTTTATATTGTGTCATCCGACATTTTCTACGGCTGTGAGTTCCTTGGATTTGGTGACATTGGAAAATAATCAATTTTCTTTGAGGAGAAATGTCAAAAGATAGCGGAAGTAAATTCCACATTTATACATCACTTAACGATGGCATTAACGACAAAATTTTCTGCCAATACCATTTAGATACACTTGGTCATCCAAAAAATGAATGTAATATGTATATTTCATCTACTCAGAAATATCTTCCAATGCATCGTATGTAGCAGGTTCTTTAGATTAAGAAGCGCAAGCATAAAACATAATGTTTCAGGAGGAATATTTCTACATCTACATCCACTCAAAACCCAGATAGCCACCGAATGGGCGTGTGGCAGGGCCATTTAAAACACTAGGCGTGTAAATATGTAAGAAATAAGGTTTTAGCGGTTTTGGGAGGAGAAATGGTGACCTGTGTTATGGGAGTGTATTGGAGTTCAGTTTTTATTATGATCACTTATTTCTCGCGGAAAGAGCGAGTTTTTGTACCTCCTTTTATTTATCTTGATTCAAAACCTGTGGCGAAAAAGGTGGAGCATTTTTTTTTGACAAACCTGGGTCAAAATTCCTGATTTACCTATGGTACCTAAAAACACTTTTCTTCCAAGTATTCTACAGTTATCATGAAGACGCCAATTAGTACTGACATCCATCAATATTCACTTAGTGAAACTGATTTCCTTGGTACTTAAGAATTGTTTCTTTCTCTGTTTGTGAATATAGTTACGCTAACTTAAGGATATAACTAAAATTTCAAATAGATTTTATTGATCAAAAAACTATTTTTAGATATTTTATCTTAGGGCTACTGAAGACATACTACAGATAAAAAAATAGTTTTGTTCATTGACTAATTCTATATCTCTATTTCACCTAAAACATTTGGTGGTGCTATAGAATCATAAACTGTAACGTTACTTGGGCGAATTGATCGACAACTTTTTGTTATACACGTTTCTGGTATTTATTTTCAAAATAGGTATAAACGACATCATTTTAACCTTAAGCAGTTATTCACAAACATTTTGAAAACAATTACCAATAACTTTAACCCGAATGGAGGAATTTTTGGACACTAAATAAAATTAATCAAGTGGTAACAAAGATCTCATTAGGAGAGAAACTCCATGAAATGAATGCCAATTACAGGTGATTATAGTTATTACTTAAGAAGCTTGATTGAAGTTACTAATCCTTATCACCTCACATTTTCAATTGCATGAGCAACCCTTGAGTAAACTCTAGCTGTAGTAAGATATTAAGACTTAGGTATATCACATCAAATCATTTAAAAAATTTTCATGAATACAATGTCTGAAGTAATTATAAAATACTAAATGACAAGTATTGAATATCTTGAAATTTGTCGGAGAAACGAAAAAAATTGCAGATATAGGAGTTTTTGGAAATTTTAATCTAATGTACAACATAGCCGTAAAATAATTATTCCTATGAAGGAGAATTGAATTTTTCATGTGAGAATTCTATCGTGTTGATTTACGGGTTAGCACCCTTACACGTGTCTTCGTATACGTCAAATGTGCATTCCGTGGTGATATTGAAATGTAACGGAAAGCTAAATTGACATTTTAAGGAGAATGTTTCCATCAATGTCAAGTAGCAAGTAAATTAAATGATTTCTTATCGCCATTTACTTTGTTATAAGTAATATCATTTTTAATTATGAGGAATAAAATTTGCAGAAAATTGCAGTTACCGTAGAGAGCTGGTGAAATATTTATTTGTTGTCTCTAAATAATTTAACAACTGACGCCATTTCTTAACATCAAGGTGTACTTTGTTTAGTACTTTGACTGTAAATGGAGGGAGGATGACGAAACGAGGTTCGTGACCGCCAGGATCTTAAGACTGAGAGAAGGACTGGACCAAGTTTGGAGGTGAACGCACCCTCATTCTCTTTTCTGTCGTTATATATCCTCCTTCCTCGTTACCCTGTGCGCCGTCTTCTTGATGTTTCTCTCCGGCAGTATTCCACATCTTCTAGAATTATCAAATTGAACAAAGCACGGCGTCGTATTGTCTGGCGTTTGAGTGGCAGCTACCCTCCCGCTCGAAAACAGCGCCCTTTGGGCAGGAAGATTTCCAGAGCTGAGGCGGGATACCGTTCTCAAAATAAATAGAAACCACTCTCGGGCACGCTTTTTGTATTCATCTTCCTTTTTGCTTCGCTCCGTGACGTGCAAAATTAAAATTCGCTACACGATCGACGCTACCACCCGTGACAGTTGAACCCTATCCAAACCTTTAAATTGGGGAACTTGAGCCAAACAGGCTTGAAAATTTTAATGGAGGTCCATGCGCGAAGTGCAATTTATTTTTATGCTAATTAAATACTACGTCAACCATTTTTGTATTATTTATCAGTAATCATTATTTTTGAAGTAATTGCTTCAATTAAGTTATATGTGGTGCGGGTTTGTTAAAATATATAAGTAGGTCAATATTTTTATGTTACACTGGAATACAAGAAGCTCATTAAAAAAATAATACCTTAATCATAGTGTCACTGCTAGTGGAGGTTTCTGGATTCCTTTGATAATTAGTGTAGAAGTAAGTGAGAGACATTGATAATGCTGTGTAAGCTGCACTGCCTCTTATACGTGCTTAGGGTCTGAGAACCTAGTTCATCCTTAAGATTTCTGCTCATTGATAGAATGAATCCTCTTCATTGGATACTCTTTTATGTAAGCTACGAGTAATACTATTATTTCAAAGCAAACCCTCTCAACCATTTAATCTTCCCTCTCTCTATCTTAGGCAGATCAAACTTGCCATCAAAAGATATTGATGTGTCCTTCGTTCTAAAGTGCATCCACTTATACCGTAGAGGGGCAAATTAACGGGCTTTGCCTATATCAATTGTGGTTGTAACAAAATTCTGACTTATCACATGGATATATGTCAAAATTGTATGCTCTGGGAGTGAATTTCAACTGATTAAACATTTTTTTATAAAAATGTCATAGTTTCAATAACTCTTTCTATTAATCAGTGACGCGTTTAAATATCCCCGAATGTATCTGAAAGGACCAATCCACGGAAAAAGTTGAGCTCGGGTCATAACATTTTTATACATATTTATGATGGCGTAGCAACAGTCCAATCAAACGATTAAGTTATGTGGTCCCTTTATATTATAAGTCACATTAAAAATGCACGAGTGATTTACTTCAAAACATTTTCATTTTTAAACTTACCTCCAATATGGTATGATACAAAAAATTGTAATCCATTACAATTTTAATTTGTAGTTTAAGGGGTGGAATTAGTGATTATAAACGAAATCTTCTTTCGGTTTTGAAAACTGGCCTTTCTGTGAACCGGACGTAACTTTCAGTTTGTATGCTCTATTTTTTAAGCTATAGAATACATTTTAGAAATTATCTTACCTTATTTAACATGAAAGCATACTGAACTATGAAGTGGAATTAGTGATTATAAACGAAATCTTCTTTCGGTTTTGAAAACTGGCCTTTCTGTGAACCGGACGTAACTTTCAGTTTGTATGCTCTATTTTTTAAGCTATAGAATACATTTTAGAAATTATCTTACCTTATTTAACATGAAAGCATACTGAACTATGAAGTGGAATTAGTGATTATAAACGAAATCTTCTTTCGGTTTTGAAAACTGGCCTTTCTGTGAACCGGACGTAACTTTCAGTTTGTATGCTCTATTTTTTAAGCTATAGAATACATTTTAGAAATTATCTTACCTTATTTAACATGAAAGCATACTGAACTATGAAGTGGAATTAGTGATTATAAACTAAATCTTCTTTCGGTTTTGAAAACTGGCCTTTCTGTGAACCGGACGTAACTTTCAGTTTGTATGCTCTATTTTTTAAGCTATAGAATACATTTTAGAAATTATCTTACCTTATTTAACATGAAAGCATACTGAACTATGAAGTGGAATTAGTGATTATAAACGAAATCTTCTTTCGGTTTTGAAAACTGGCCTTTCTGTGAACCGGACGTAACTTTCAGTTTGTATGCTCTATTTGTTAAGCTATAGAATACATTTTAGAAATTATCTTACCTTATTTAACATGAAAGCATACTAAACTATGAAGCTTTTTCATTATTTCTGTGAAGCAGTAAAAGATGAATAGTGAATGAAATGTTAAACAATTTCCAGAAACTTATTGATCTTCCACTTGACTGAGTTCTTTCTTAGAATTAACTTGTTTAGGCGTACTCTATTTTATATTTTAATTCAGATAACTCACAAATAGGCATATTTTTACAAGTTTGGAAGAGTTTTCTGCACAAGTCAAACATATATACGTCACCACTGCATTTTTCAGGAGGAAACGGACCCATAAATTCGGAACTTTAATTTAAAAACCTATAGGCATATGTAAAATAGCGCAATACATGAGTTTAGAAGAAATAACATTTCAATTTTGCTTGGCTTAAGTGCTTCTTTTGCATTTTTGTGCAATAATGGGGACTTTGAATGAAAGACTGAAACCTGTTCAGTTGTTGACCATATTTCAAAATCGTTAAGATTTCTTTTTTAGGCTCCTCTTGTAAATCATGGAATTCATCGCCCAAGAATGTCAGAATATTCTCCTGGGTTATCAAATTTAAAAGGAATGTAACAAAATAAGTATATGTAGTATGTAGTTTCTATTATCTACCAAATGTTTTAATAGTAGAAGCATATGACTTTTTCATTAATGTTTCAAGGCACAATATGTAAAAGTAATATACAAATATTTTCCTATCCCAATTCTTGAAGTGGTTATATCCAATCACAATAATTATCAATCTTTATTTTGTGTTCTCCTCTTCCGTTTATAATTTCCGAATACTTTCTTCCATGTTCAGCTTTTCTGTGGCGTAATTTGGAAACATGTTTATCAAAACATAAATATTATTAAATGGATTTTAATAATTTCCCTGAAAAATGTTTATTGTACATGATTGTTATTTCTTTAGAAGTTTGTTCACATTTATAATCCCTCATTGAAGGCGGTTAAGCGGCAGAAATTACTATTTTTTTTTGGCAAGCCACAGTCGTTCCTCTATCCCTAGTTTCTACCATGTATACCGTGCACCAAATTATGAACAGTTCGATCCAGGAAAGGACTCTTTTTTTTCATCCATCGCATGAAACGTAGAAGAAAGCATTTATTTTATTTTACGAAATCAGGCCGTAATACGAAACAGCGGAAACCATTCACAGCAGAAGAAACAGGAAGTGCATTCACAAAAAAACTGGGAAAAAAGCTCCAACAATCGCGGAACGGCGTATGAAAAAACTGGCACGCATTGAGGCCGAGGGAGAATGGAGGAGGTGGGAGGAGGGGGCGAGTGGGGCGGGAGGAATGAGAGTGGAAGGGGAAAAATATGGGGCAGTGGGGAGGGGGGGTTGGAGGGGTTGGGCGGTCGGGGGAAGCGGGACGCCATCTCGGGGAACGCGGACCAGAAGAAAAAAAATGGAGCGCCTGGCGCATTAAAACGAACACTGCGCCCTTTGTCATGTGCGTGCGTGTGTGGAGCAAGGGATGTTTTTTGTCAAACGCACCGAGTACGGGAACGTGGGCTCGCGTGAAAATCATCCGAAATTGCAGTATTGAAAACCGAAAAACAATCTATGTGTTACTTCCTTGCTAATTGTTGTCCTCTCTTTCTCTCATTCGCTCCACCATTCCTAATTCTTTTGTCATTTCTTCAAAAAGGAGCCAGTAGTTTGTATTTTTAAGGTTTTAGAAGTTAGAATCCTTCCACCCAAGTTTTCAGCACTTTTAAGCGTTCCTTTCACGATACAACCCCAATTAATGGGTGTTGCATGTATTTTTGTATGGTTTTCGTGGGTGACGGTCGTTTCCTTGACCACCGCTCCGGGAATCGTCGACATTGTCGACCCAAAAGTATAAAAGGAATGGAGGGAAAAAAGTAATGACAAAAATTCGACCCGCCCATTCCGTTTCCGCAGTTTCCCTCTCTTTTCTTACTTCCTCCCAATCCCTCCCCATCTTCCCCAAACACGCCCAACCCATTCTCTCACCCCCCTCCATGCCACCCCCGCGCCGCCGACCAGGGCAGCAAAGTGCTTCGAATTTTTTATCCAACTAACCGGCCAGCATAAGTGAAAATCTCCAACATTTGCAGCGAACGTCACTCTTTTCTCCCCAACCGAGTATCTCGGAAAAGAAAATGTGTTCTATTGTGTCCAACAGTGTCCGCATTAAAGTAACACAGAAGCCCAAAAAAACGTTCACACCGCCTTCGCGTCGCAGGAAAGTGCTATTACTTGACGCGGTATTTTTTATATATTTGGGACATTGTAATGGGCTGTAAGTGAGCGACGGAGGATGGGTAGGGTAACACTGTTGAAAGGGATTCCATTGCGGGAACAAAGGGAAGGAAGACTCGAAATGTAAATCTCCACGTAACGAGCAAAAGGAAATAAATATCGTTGGTGCAGCTTAGGAAACACCGCAGTGTAATGAGAAGTGAAATGGTCACAATTAATGATTGCGAAAAACTGAACAAAGTCAGCTGAAAAAAGCTGCTTTTAAACAATATATTTTTCTAGACTGCTTCTATGGTCGTATTTGATTGGCTAGAGACAGACGAAGTTACCTGGTAAATGAAGTCAGATCACTTGGACGAGTACAGAATAATGTTTGTAATCGACTAACCTTTCAACCTCTGCCCATTTCTTTAGAGTCTATTCAAGATGAGAAATATTGCAAACGTTTATATTGTGGCTTGAGCTTTGTTATGGCAGCGACATTTTTTATGCAATCCAACTTCATCAAAAATTCCTGATTATAAATTTTTTACTGGTGAAATAATGGAGCTTTTCCTCCAGAATATCCTTACGAAGGGATAGATGAGCAAACGATTTTAATTTTTTTTCAAAAGAAAAATTGCATTGTATTCTTATTCCTTGACGGGTATGCTATCGGTCATGAGGTAAAATATAAAAGAAGGAAACTTTGTGTTGACTCAAAGGTGACTAGTTTCACTGAATCACTAAATAATTTTGTAGGATGTTCACGAGGAGAATGCCACGATGCTATATTAATGCGGAAAGCCTCTGGAATGCAAATGGCACGTAGTTTAGTTTCCATATGTTACTGCAAATGAATTTCGAAACTTGGTAAACATAATGTAATGCGGCTTTCATCTGCTGAGTTATAAAATAAAATTAAAATTATAGCTGAGTAAAAACATGATAATGCCACGATGTTATATTAATGTGACTAGCCTCTGAAATGCAAATAGCCTGTAGTCTAATTTCTATATGTTACTGCAAAAGAATGTCGAAACTCTGTAAGCATAATATATTGCGGTTTTCATCTGCTGAATTAAAAAATAAACGAAAATTATGGCTGATTTACCTAGAAAAACTACACTACGTGAGCGACTCAAACCTGCTACCAGTATAAATCAACTCTAACCACTAGGCTAATTCGGTAAGGTTTAAGTACATAAATATATATTGTGTGACGCATGCAATCTTGATGGCTAATTTCTTGAAGATACTGATTTCTTTATCGTAAATTTATTTTATTTTTCCCAGTCTTTCTTTCATCCCCCGTTGAATTTCAAAGGGTACCTTTGCTAGTACATTCTTAATATTTAATGAAAAAATCGTATTTAATGCCCACGATTTTGTCCAAATTATCAACAATTAGATGTTATTTCAACAACTCCTAACCAGCAGCTGGATATCAAAGTGAGTATAATTTTTACTAACATGTTGTAATACGGAGCCGTTCCCTAATCTCACATGCTCATATAATTCATTTTGTCGTGACATCGATCCCTGGAGCGTTGATATGTTCTTAACATTTCCGGCATGTTTGGCGCCAGAATGAATATCTCGTGTGTTGGGGGCTCTCCGGCTGGCAGTATGCGCGCATGCGGATCGGAAGCGGAGACGAGCGTCCTCTCCCATTTATATTTTCTCCAGAAGGTAAAAACTTGCTGATGCAAAATGCATTGAGGCATATCTGCATGTTAGTGTCTTATGGTGCAGGGGCCTTACGTGGAAGAGGGGACGAGAGTCGCCCGAGCGACTCGCTCACGACCTTTAAAGGAGACGGGAGAAGAGACATCGAGTATCAGGGGAGAGAGAGGAAGGAGGAAAAGCCGACTTCTACGGTCCAAGTGTGCTGGTCCCGAATCGCATTTCATTCGGATGGCATGGGGAGCTAAGGGAAAAGACTCCGCGTTCTGCGTGCGTCCGCGCAGTTGGTATTGTTTTAAAGGAGATTTGTTTCAAAAGCAATTTTAGCTCACTTGCACAAGTATTTGTGCTCATAATCCTGATAAAAAGTCGCGTGAGAGCTTCTTTAGTGAAACTCACTGTATACATAAGAAAGAATTGGAAATAGAGAGGGAGAGAAACGTAAACGTGAAGAGATAAACGGTCTACTAAGTCCTTTATCGTTTGCTGGCAACAGTTCGATTGATAAACACCTTTCATTAGCTCAACTGTTTCCTCTAGTCCTTTGGAGAGGCTGTAGCAACTAATAAAGCATTAGGTACTCGCAGTATTTGTTTGACCGTATGTGAATACAGAATTAGCTCACGCAAACTAAGAATAGGAGTAAAATGTTTTTTCAACTCATGGTTAAGGATAAATATTCTCTTCACCATAGATAAACATCGTAATTGTCAAGTCACCTATTTCCACCTAACGTATCTAAACAGTATCGCAGCAACCATAATTTTGGCTCCAATCACAAATGCTAAAATAATTTGATAGCAAGTCCTCCTTGTGTTCATAATAACGATAATGAGAATAATAGCCTGTTAGCAGAAGACTTGTGCTTTTTTCCATATAAGTGTCAATTTTCTCAAAACATTAGTTGTTCTACTCTAACCTATATATGGCCTCGCAACTTGCACGTTTTTTCAGTTTACAGCTGTCATACTATCTTCCCTTTCGCTTGATTCGCTTATACGTAAATAAAAAGATGAGGATTCATTGTGAAGAATGATAAATTGGAAATGATGCAGTGCCGATTTTGTAAATACCAATGGAAGTCGTTTGGTACATCAAATAAAGCTTCTTCGTATTTTAATAGAAACGCTTGCAAACGCTTGCAACGGAGTAGTTAAGTAAAACGGACGATAAAAAATGGAAAAACGGTATTTCAAGTTGAGTAACATATTTTAAATGGTAGGTTGTCACTGTATTTCACTGCCTTCGCATGCATTTGCTATTTTTATTTACACTTAGAGTGACGCCTAAATGGCCAGTTTAGAAATCAGTACGATCTTTATCACAGAAAATATTAAATAAAGGTATTAGGCATGCCTATTTTGGACAAAAAAGAGTCATAAGAACAATAACAAATAGTATATCAAATAATGGCAAAACTATGGAATATCTAAATAAGGAATTATTTGACCTTCCACGGCCGAGAAATTTAAGAAATACCGATCAAAACTGACGCATATGAAATCAAAGGATTCCATATTCGTGATCAAATGTACAGCTTGAGCTAAATATTTTCCAGAGAGTGGTAAAATATTTTCTAAATTATTGTTTTTGGCAGTCTTTGTCAACAGAGGTGAGGAAGATGGACAGCCAATTGTTTTTCTATGAACAGGAATATCAAGGCATGTAGATACACTTCATTAAAAGATATGAAATGGTCTTTTTAATCATACATTGTTATGTATTTTACTATTCATATTCAAAATGGTTTATAGATTTATAAAAAACTGTGCTAATTCGCATCGAATAAAATGTTGCTAAAAATTAGAGAATCTATCAAATTAAGAGGGGGAATTGTGCAGTGGAGGAATGAAGCTGATTGCTCATCACGTAAAAGATTTGGCTGGCCTGTGAAGGTCGTATGCTGTTTTTAAAATAGTTGGAATAATAGACGTAGTTAGTAATAAGCTAGGGGGGGATCGGGTTGATGTGGTGGCTTGAGTACTCGCCTACCACATGGGCGGCCAGGGTTCAAATCGCTGCAGAGGAAGATGTTTTTCAGAGGAAACCCGATCCTTACTTGAGTGTCTTGTGGAGGGCACTTCAAGTAGAGTATTTAGTCTGTCGGATGAGACGTTAAGCCGTGGTCCCCTTGGCGCCTTTCGTTAAGAGCAGGCTAATGCCGACGCCGGGTTTCTATCCACCCTTCCTCTCTTAACTATCCCATATTGTGCAAATGACCTTAGCCGTCGGTCGCCTCCCCAAATATCCAATCCAATAAGATAGGGTAAAAAGGGAAGAAATATTAGTGATTCAAACAGATCTTTAAGTAGGTATTTCTAAACTTTCTAAATTTTCTATTTGCACACAGAAGAGCTATAGAGTATAAAGCTTCAGCATTTCTTTATTTACAGCCAACATCTGAAGACTTTGTAGTAGCCTACAATGTCTACTTAAAATCACTCACATTTTTGAGTAATGGAGTGTATTTTGGAAGCTAATAAAAACGAGCCTTTCTGGGTCTATGAATTAAGAGTCTGCATACAACGACTTTGAAATGAAAGGGGGAACTCTCGAGTTGAAAACCATAACTTTTCATTATATTTGCTCGTCAAAGAAATTTCCATTCATCCATGGTGAGATTTAAAATGGGAATCTTTTTCTCCGCGCATTTCCTCGCTCATATGGAACAAATCGGGTTTACTCCGGCGCCGTTGCCTTTGACACTCAAAACGGTTCATTTCGACAATGTTTACTCCCCTCGCTACAACATCCTTTTGATGTCCACTCCTATGGAAAATTTCCACCAGGCCACCTCCTTAGCTCCAACTGCTCCTTTCTCTTTTCTTCCTCTCTTATTCCCCTCCCCTATCTTCTCTTCCTCCCCTTACCTCCTCATCCCCTCCCACTCATTCCCCCAAAACTCACTCCCTCCTTCAGGGGCTTCTATCAACGTCACCCGAATTCATCACCGAGGCCCAGGAGTTCCTACACTCTCCCCACCTTTCCCCTCCTACCGGCATTTTTCATGAATCTCTTTCCCTCAGACCCTCCTCTCACTTCCTTCCCTGCAAAAACCCTTTACCCTTCCCACAATACCCTCTTTGTCACTCACGCCGCATAATGCTTACTCCCTTACTTTTGTTCGTGGCTCTTCCTCCAATATTGCGATTTTTCCTCCCGACAGTCATCGCCTTACCCTGTTTACTCGTCTACCTCCAAATTTTTCAGCCCATCCGTCTACATTTTTTGATACCCTTCAGATTCGTCTTACATCTGAAGGTCTTCAATTACTTTTGGCCCCAAAAGCAGCGCACTTTGGTTAATCTTGTATTGATAAGTACAGGTATTAATATTTCTTTCATTATTACGTATAAATATAAATATTTTTTATCCATTTTCAGGAGAGAATCCCTAAATACCTACCCTGAAGATATCACGTATATAGGACTATTCTCTACGCTATCATATTTCCAGAACAACTGCATATTAAAAGTCATTTTTAATTACTGCCTCAAATATCTGGAATTCTCTCCCTGAAAACTTAAAACAGAGGAACTCCATTTATGCATTTAAAAATGTATTATACATGACTCTACTCCATGCAGAGCAAAATAAAACTTAATGCATTAAATGAAGTATCGCCTGCAAATTGTGCATATTGAAAATATTAAAATATCATTTCTTTGTTTTCCCTCTTTTTGTTTTGTATAATAACCATTATATCCATGTTCGTTTTCATGTATTGCTCTTTTTTTCTGAGCCAAGTTCTTTTTTGTCATTGTTTTTGCTCCAAGGCTGATGCCCAGAGCATAATTAATATATTTTCTATTCTATTATTGAAATTTTTCTTGATGATGCATGAATGCGAAAGTATTTCCATCTTTTGGATCCTTAAGGTCATCCAATTTTTCTTTTATTAATTCATTTACACTAGTTCCTCAAACTCGGTAGTATACATTTTTTTCTGATACCTATGTCTTTTCTTTTCACAATTTTTAGCTTCATGAAGACAAATGTCGATACATGATCGTTAAAAATATTTACTCTTCCATTTTTCTCTAATCCTAATCTTGGAGGTCTTCATTTTATGATAAGCACCACCAAATATTTTGTGTGTGCGACGATTATTATTTAGATATGCTTCTTTCCTGCTCTCCCTGTCCATTAGCGTTAACGGTATGTTCTTACAGCTTAAGAGTAAGTTTATCATCAGTGTGCTGCTTTAAGATAAATGTAAAGCAACGATCGTAAATCATACTCTCTTACACAAAAGTGGAAATACAAAAAAATAGTATCCATGTCAATGTATGAAGTAGAAGGCAAACTTCACTTCTCAACTACCTCCAAAACTATTATTTAAATAATCTTAGATTTTTATTGTTTATCAATAATACTCTTCACTCACTATTAATAAGGATAAGTAAACCATAGTTATTTTGATAGAAATATGTCCTTGGAGCTCTAGCAAAGGAGGAAAACTCTTTTTTGTTCAATTACTGAACACAATATATCTTAAGACTTTGTATAATGGATTCGATAATTATGACTATAAATTTCCATTGATTGACAAATCCACTCAATAGTGGCTTCATTAATAAATATCTCAATAAGTATTAGTTCTTAGCACCCACCTTTGCCTTGTAATCCTTGGTAACGAAATAACTACTAGATGTCTTTTCATTGCTTTATAATCCGTTTATTGATCAGCATTTTTCTAAAAATATTATAAAGTTGAGCTCCGAATCCTTTTCTCTTTCCATGTATTTTTTCTGTAAGCATTGATAAAGCGATAATTTATTATGAAGAATTTAAAAAGGATAATATCCGACTAGTGCCTGATCATATTTAAATAACTTTACCTATATGACTTACTAAAAAAATAGGAGTAACTGGTTACTGAAAAATGGGAAAACCCGTAAATCAGCGTAATAAAACAAGTGCAAAGGTCTCACTATGGAGCAGATATAAAACATGTCCTCCAGCAGTTGGTTATTCTATTTTAAGTGCCAATTCCTTTTTTGTATAAACTCGATCCGAGACTTAAAAATTTGATGTCAAATAATAACCGTATGGATGTAAAAACCGCAAGGCGTTGGTCATGATTTGAGCCCGAGCATTTGGCAATGTTGGTCTGCGCGGTGTGCAAGTTCGACCAATTGAAAAGGGTGATACCCTCTGCGGCCGGATCGACAGCAGGGAGAATGTTATTTTGCCCAGGTCCTCGGGTCGAGGACAATGGAGACATGAACGCTTACATACTAAACGAGCATGTATCCCGATTGATAACGAAGCGCTAAAACCTGGGGTCCGATGGTGAACGGGCTCCCAAAAATTAAGTTGACACGGGGATGTTTGTGACCCAGAAATCAGCGTAATAAAAAAAGTTGGAAGGTCTCACTTTGGAGTTTTCATCAATAAATAAGGTAATTTACTAAATAATAAACACTATTTGAGTAATTTTCTCCAGACAAAAGTAGTTATTCTTGCAAAACGCGAAAATTCCCCCGAAAATTTTCAGGAGCTGTTTTAAAACAAAATTGACATCACAAATCGCTATTCTCTCCCTTATTCTTGAATTAATTATCATCAGTGGCCATAAACTCGTGAATAGATGTTCATATTACATCATCATGAGGATAATGGTAATAATAATCCGAATCCCCCTCAACTTAAGGGGCATATTTTCTATAGTGCAGAAGACCAGTGGCAAGGTAAACTTACGGTTAGGGACAGTCCTCGGCCCTATCTGTAAGACCCCTCGATATTCGAAAAAAACCTGACTAGCATCGCGCTGCTTTGGTGTGCGTGGGCATTTTCACATTGGCTTCCCTCGGATTTGAACCCAGACTTCTTGGTTGGGGTCGTAATGCGTTTCACTGAGTGAGTTTTCCGCTGTGCATATCAGACCGATATTCAGATTGAAATCTGGTGTACCTGGTAGTAATTATTTCTTTCTCACTTTACAGTGATAGGGAATGACGGGAATATTTTGACCTCTAATTTGGGAAAGAGGTGGAGAGAGATTCGAATGCAATGATGGATAGGATGAGATGCTGAATTGAATTCTATTATAAATGCATTGCGTTGTTGATAATCAAGAAAAGTACTTTTTCCTCCGTTGATATCGTTTTAGAAGATATCAGATTTCTTTTGTTGCTGAATTAAGCCAGTTCCTTGAAAAAAAACTTAAAATATCGATATAACCTTTTCGAAAGTATCTGTAAATATAACCGGAAGATGGTATCTACAACGAGTTCAATGCTAGTTATTATGTTATAAAGAGATGTATATGCTTAAATAAACCTTAAGGCTGGAAAAAATGCGTATAGATGGAAAAGCCACGATGAAAAATGCCTCATATAGGGTCCAAAGTTCTACTCACTATGAGCGAACTCCATCAGTACCGCGTATTTAGTGAAACAGTTGACCAACAATTACACCAAAAATTACCCTATTAATTGGGGGCGTTTTATTAACCGCCTCACGCTTTTCGCGCTCGCTGCACTCTGAGGCGGTGATGAGATGGGCGTAATCGTGGAAACTGCCCCCTTCCACTCCGCCCTCCCCATCACGACCTGCTTTTAAGTGTCCTTCAACTCAATCGGCTCGAGCAAGGGAGAGAAACCTTATCTCATTCACCCAAGTTTCCACTCTCCGACACCTTTCTCTCGCCACTTTCCCCCCTCTCTCTGATCCCAACGCTCCCCACCCACCCAACACTCACTCCTTCCGAACCCCAACAGCTCTTGGTCCCTTCCCCTTTGAAATCCGTCACCATGGTGACGAACCACTCACCCTCGCTTTTCACTGGAATGCGGGAGGAATGGTGAGTGTGAGAAGGAAAGCGAAAGTGGGAGATGTGGGCGTAGAGTGGGAACGGGGAGAGGGGGTAGCGTGAAAAACCGACGAAAGAGGAGAGGGGGAAGGACAAGTACGTAGCAGGTAGGCATTGGTCGGTGGCAGCAGTGAAAGTTGCTTCCAGCCTTCCTTTTCCCGTTTTCCCATCTGTAATAGCCATCTCATCCCGAGCCGCGCTCTCGCCTAGCCCTTCACCCTGATCTCTTTCCCTCGTGCTCACCGTATCGGCAAAGAGACCTTCCTCCTCCATCCGGGTCCCTTCTCCCGAAATCCTCGTCACCCTGCCGCCAGCAGACCGGCCAAAACAAAGCCGATAGTAACCCGAGAGGACCCCATAGTGAACCGCCTCCTCTATAGAGTCCTGCAGTTCACTGCGTATTCGCCAGACCGCTCGTTCGTTCGTGCGGCAAATATTCCATTTCCTCCTCGGCTGGACGAGTCCTGTGCGTTTCCTCGGCCTGAATATTTGACTCGGGTTGAGATCTCCTTGTATTTGAGCCAGAACTGAGCTGTTATGAACTATAAAAAGAGAAATTGAATTTTCATGGCGGTCGAAACTCTCTTAGCGGAAGTTAACCATCTGAAAGGATCTATTTTGCATTTAGAATTACTTTCCACCATTCTTAGTTTATTTCTTTCAACCGCTGACGCTTTTTAAATTTCTTTTGGATATTTCTGGAGATCTCATATTAGTATCCACTATGAAGTTTAGTGAATCTTAAATAAAACTGTGAAATAGTGCATAGGATAAAAAAATATTTGCTCATTTTTACAATTTCCAGCAAACATTTATTTTATCATTTTTTAAATAATCCCGGCCTTCGTTTTCCAGCCGGTGTTTGCATGCTATCCTTTAAGTTTAATCCCAAAAAATATATTATCAGAAAATTAGTGATAAAAACATTGAGTTTATCAACCATAGTTGCATTATCCACCTATTACTTTCACGAATTTAGTCTAGAAGAAGCTTAAAATAATCCCCCTTTGAAGCCGCCTTCGAAATTTTTGATACTTTATGGAGCTCGATATATTCGTTATCATATATAGTTTCATGTAACTATATACAACAATTTGTGAAATTTAATTATATGACGATTAATTGATATTATTTTTCAAATCAAGATTCTTTTTCTGAAAGGAAAGACCGCCGATCGCATGCCAACTATCCCTTGGTATTTAAGCCTTCACAAAACACCCCTTGCTATACTATCCCTTCTCTCTTCAGCTCTATCTCCCTCCGCTGATATTTTGCCGAGCAGGACTCGTGTTCCAACGCCTCCAACACCAAATTCACACATTAGCGAAGGTTTAAATCTCTATTTCTCTCGGCGTTCAATTCAGCCTTTCCAATCCTTAACATGTGAGTCCGTATCCATTTCTCTTTCATTCCGGATTCCAATTCCGCTAACAAACCAGGTTAGTACGGTGAGCAGCTCAACATGCCGACTTTTCCGAAGGCCTGGCGTTAGATTCCCTCTTGATGTATGGCCTCTGTGCTGTTTTAATGAGGTTCCCTCATGAATGGGTTGTATCTGGCTCAATACAACCGCAGTCACTGGATCACGCAATAATCTTTCCCTCCACCACTATCCCTATCCTGCTTTTTAGGTCATCAACCGTTTCAGTAATCTATGCATGCGGTCGTCAAATGAGGTCTTGGCTTCAGCATTAATGCACGTGAAGATTGCATCTGCATGTGGTAATGGCAGCTACAAGACAAGCTATTTCCTATTTCAAATATTTTGTTGTTTTATTTCGTACAAGCTGTGATAATAATGAGTTGACTTTGCTGAGTTAACGTATAAATTATTCGTTAAAATTCTAACCGGCCGCCTAGTGTATCTTTTGTTGTCCATTTTCAGGCATATCACAGACGTTCTTATTATTTAGTGTATGTTACGTGTGTTGCATATTAATGCTGAATGTAAAATCGACCTTTGAATCTCAACATACATGCACATATTCCTCTTCAATACGAGTTTAGTGATAATTCCACATGTATATATTATATTTAGCGATATTTTGAACATGTACTAACAAGAAGCTTTTAAAATTAGCAGCGCTGGCAAAACTCTCATTCCTCAGCCTATAACATTAACGCATGTGCCGCCACACTTATTCCGTATCTCCATAGCATCGTTCCAATACTACAATTAATTCAGTCCAAAGATAGGCTGTCTGCAGCGTTTCATTCTAACCTTCCCCCTGCTAACTTTTTATATCATTCCACTACGAGGGATAAATCCAATCTCAGCACGAGACGTGAACTTTAAAAGAGACATGTTTGAATCAGAGTTTAACGTTATGTTTCGCATGCAATAAGAAGTTAGTGACAAACAAGAAACGTAATTTAACCCATTTATTAATTCTGACTCAAGAAAAGCGATGAGAAAAATAGGCAAAGGAAGCTTGAAAACTTTGAGAGGCCATTTTATATTGTGCCAGTAATGTCATAGTGGTGATTGTATTATCAGGTCTAGGAGAGTTCAGTCTTTATAACCTTGAATATATGCAGTATGCTGAATGGAAAGATAATAAAGATGGTTTTTACTTTCTCTCAAATGTTTTTTATTATCATATCATATTGCCTAACACGGAATTTAAACCATGGGATCAAGTTGTTTCTTGAAATACTAAAGATTTGCGTTAAGGTATTTATCAAATGTGAGCGTTAAACTTCTAATATTCTATAAGAATTTGGATTCCATGGATTATGAGAATTACTTAACTTTACATCTGACACTGCTGCCATGAGTTACACGACTACCTACTTCTCTTTATTCTAGGATTAGATGATAAATCTGGGAGGTTATGGATGGTATATGTCCAAATATGTGATAGCTTTTACCTCTTTTAAATCATTTGATGTCGATTAACTTAAATATTGTCTCTTCGTGTCACTGTCGTTTTGGAAAACAAAAACTCTTGGTAAACAGAGGGGTGTGATAGTACTCTCTCTTTCATGTTTTATTTCTTTTAATTTTAATTTGAACGTAACTTCCTGCAAATAATATCTTAACATTTACATTCGAAATTCATTTCAGCTTTGGTAAATATAAATGAAGCTCTATTTTTAATTATCAAGAGATCGATAAGATTTTAACGTTGTGTCACCACATTAAAAAAATATTTTTTTTTCTAAAGCAGTCATGATATAATAAAATTTTAATATATAATGTGGATTAAAACTCTAACAAATTGGTTCGAGATTTTTTTGGCCGTGGTATATCATTTTGTATTTTCACCATCATGCAAAATGTGTACAATTACAACTCGTATGGCAACCTAAATAATTATATATATTCTATTTAGTTCAGCCTCACAACAACGATTTTCTTAGTGCGTGTTCATTTATACATTTTCTCTACTCTACTTGTAACCAAACTCTACTTATGCCTTACTAATAATTACCATTATATCTGAATTACCTAAAGTCTTCTTTTATTTTTGAACATCCATCATGCATCTTCCCACTAAAAATGCTTTTCCACCACCATTTCCATCATTTATACTCGGCACGTTATTCTATCATTAATGATCGTGTAGTCCACGTCTTTCGGTTTTGGTACCAATGTAATAAGTAAAGCAATGAGCCAAATATCTTTGGCTGATATATAGTTTTTCATAATTAGTTTCGTAATAGTGGAAAATCAACTAATAATTACAGGTTAGTATTCTTTAATTTCGTTTCATTTCCTACAATATGATGCTAATATCTCGGGTATAAATCTTTTTTACCCTTATTGTGTTTTTACCTTTTTGTCACTGGTTCCTGTTTCATGTTGTTTTTGAGCAACTGCCATTTTACCACATCCATATATAGTGTATAGGATGATGCGCAAACTTTTTTCAAATCCAAATCATTTGATGATATATATTTCTACAAATCGGCCCGTAAACCATTCATTACTTCTGATGTGAATGCATTACAATCGTGCAAACTTGCATGCCTATCCTGTCGTCTGTCGGTACCACTACTATTCTTTCTCAGCACCACGATTCTTTCTTCCCAGTGTGCGTGGGTAATAGTCATGGCTCAGAAACCGAGCTAGAAAGGAATAGGACAATTTTAGCTCTGGTCGTTGTAACCAGTTTTTCAAGAGGATTCTCTCTCCGCAGCCACAGACAACAAATGAGCCATATCGTGTTGCGGTTGGGTGTGTGTGTGAGAGAGTGCTTCTGCTTTTTTTCCTCCCGAGTCAATACCAGCGTCCTTGGGGAAATTGATTTTTTGGAGCAGGGGTGGGAGGGAAACAAAATGCCTCCCATTGCTTATTAAGGGAAGACGCTTGCAGAGGAGGAGAGCAGAGAAGCGGCGGCCACCGCCATCCGCGACTGTGACGCACGCACATACACACACACACAAACACCATTGCACGCACCAACAAGAACACGAACAGCGCCACGCAACAAAACAAAGGAACAGCGGCCGTCGTACTCTCATACTCGCAAATTTATGCGCGACTGTATTGGATTTAATTGTATAAAAATGTCCGAGCGATATAAAATAACGTAATACTATTTCGTTTGCTGTGGCTTCATTGTTAGGACTCCTAGATAATGGATTTAAAAAGGCCAGAAAAAATGCGTCACTAAATAAATTGACAGCTACGAGAGCGATACCCACATTTTTTGCTAATAGGCTACGAGGACCATGTGTATTTCTGAGACTTATTCGTCCTCGTGTCTTATTTTTTTGCGTTGGCATCTCCTTAACCTGTGTTGCAACGCAAGTTGCTTGCAGATGATACACTCAATGACATCATAACTCGACATGCCTTTTACCTCTTTTTTTTCGTCCTAATCACAAAATTGTCAACTAACCATTAAAAATATTTTATCAACTATTTTCTGCTTACTCAGCAATGATTGAAACTGACAAATCCTTCAATTATCAAAATTCATTTTTCTCTCAGTCTTTGACTACATATTATAGATTGTTATATTTTGTCCCATGCATGTGCTGCATAAGTATTGAAACTGCTACTCGGAGCCAAGCCCGAGTAGCAGTTTCAATACTTACATAGAATAGCAGTGACTGCAGCCCTCCACCCTGCAGTCAACCAATCATAGGATTGAACGACCAATGAAAAAAGTGAAGCCTGGGGAAATGGGTCTGGCGCCGAGTAGCAGTTTCAATACTTACATATCACATGCATGGGACAAATGATAACAATCTATAATATAGTCAAAGACTGAAATAAAAATGCCTTGTGATAAATGACAGATGCGTCAGTTTCAACCATTGCTGAGTTTGCAGAAAATAGCCAATCGGCATCACTATCACTCCTCAATATCATCTTGAACCAGAAAACCCTAATATGCAGCGGTTCATCGAACATAGTTGTTAATGCATCAGTTTCTTAATGATGCTCATAGCTTTTTGGATAAAATTCCATCTCGTAGTAGCATGAGTAATACCGGTGATATCTATAGCATTTTTTCTAGTATTGCGCAAAAATGTTATTTTATTAAAGAATAATGGTAAAGAAAACTTAATTTCACCACTATGATGAGAAAGTAAGATTATCATTTAAGGCCCATGAGGTTAGTCGAAGAGCATTAATGGTGGCTGCCAGTGTGTTTAACTCGCTCACATTGGTCGTAAAAGAAGAATATACGGAGGGTGAAGAAAACATTTAAAATATGCCATAAATGTTCTAAACTTTGACATCTAGTAGGCAACCGCTAACTATTTGTATGATAAAACTCAAATACCCTTGAGAACATAGATTACAGATTTTTTTAAGATCCAGCGAATGAGACACTCAGTTATGTTTTTAGGCTATTTTCTGCATTAGAGTACCTTGACAAATGACTTGTATATATAATTTTATATGTTACTTAACTAATAATTTTGGTATTAATTACTAAAAACTTGGAAATAAACCAAAGCACTATATTTTTTATCGCGAAATATTCAAACCTTTGAAACGTCAGCGTTATTATAAATCAGAATATGAAGAAAATTTTTAATTGAAGCAAACGATTACCAATGGAAAAAATATTATATTGATTTTTAATGTAGGATAAAATTGACTCAGTCTTTTAGGTTAGGGAATTTTTAAACTATATTTAATTCCTGGTGTCTCCTAGAGAATTCAGGAGAGTATGCAAAGCCAAGTGTGAATGGTTGCCGGTATCAAATCTCACTCCCCATCTCCTCTCCGTGTAGTTGCTCTATGAGATGAGCATGTGGGCCACAACCAGCCAACCTCTTGCCCCGGGACGAGGCAGGAGCCGAGAATACGGGGCTCATCTAGAGCTGTCAACTTACCCAGATTCTCAGCAAGATGTTTGTTATTTAGTGAGGACTTTTTTAATCTCTCACTCCCTGAATTAAAACGTATACCTCCCGCTTTAAGTTTAATGAATAATTATTATCATATTTCTAAGCACATCCTTTCCATAGTAATTCTATTACCGCAATTAAAAGCATTTGTTCATGTGTTATTTCATACGAATATAAAATAATATGTATATGCATGTAAACGTATTTGCGTGTAATAATACTTTCCATTAAAATAGTTTGTAAACTTATATAACTTAAATTTTATATAAAATGAAATTAAATTTTAATTTCATCGCATGCAATATAAAGTGGTCATTTTTGACAATCCCTAATTCATTTTTAATCCCAATTCCTGATTAATTTTTACTAATAAATTTGCTACCGTATCAAAGTTAGATATTTTTGATGATTAATACATAACAATTTTACTTAAATTCAATTCTTACGGGGATATAAAAATGTTTTTATCCCATATTTATGAAAAATTGAAAACAGAAAGTTTTTCATGATATTTAAGGCAACTATGCATCAGAAGTATAGAATTGCTCATTTTATTTGTTTGATTAGGTGTTTATGTTTAAAATTAACCAGCATTAGTACATTTTTCTGCTTATTCATGTGGAATACACATCGGTAGATTCAGGAATGTTTTACGATTTCACCTCCCGGAATTTTCCATACTTTCCTGTTAACGAACAATTCTTGGAATCTACCCTTCGTGTGTTGGTAGCACTAGGCTCTTCCCTTCCACTGACAGTGCAGATGAAGAAGAATAAGAAACACTTAGGAGGGATGGATGAGGGAGGTGTTGGTCCTGGGTGGCCGTCGTCGGCGGGAGTGAAAATAGGCGTGATATCCTATCCTCCATCCGTGCTTCCATTAGAGACATCCGCCTACTCCGAGAGCGATCCCTTTCCTACTCCCAATTCCTCCTCCCTATTTTCGATATCCTTACATATATACACCCGCTGGTGATACCCATACGCACACACATGCATACTCCATATTCATTTCATCTTGCCATGGGAGTAGGTATATGTGCATATTCACTTTTCTCGAAAGAGCGTCCTCCCTTTTTTTATCCTTCTTTTCCACTTCTGGGCAAAGCCTATACATACCGGAGAACACTTTTTCTCCTCCGACCGCTCTTCTTTCTCCTCGGGAGATGGGCAATTTCTCTTCGATGCGTAAGTAGATCGATTCCTTCGAAAGCAATATCTCAACATCTCGAATCGATCTCTTTATCATATTCTGTTGGTCTCTCTCTCTCTCTCTCTCAATGTTTCCGATACAACATATGCGCTTTAATGCGCTACTTTAACATTTTTCTGCCTTCAGGTTTATATGCTAGTTTTTCTACTTTAGTAATTAACTGTTCTTATAGCATTGAGTTATTCACAAATTTATCAGATTCTTGTCCACACTTTGCCACAAAATATTCAAGACAAATACATTTGGAGATGAGCGCTTTAAAATATAATAAAGATACGATGATGCAGCCATAATTGTTTACATATCATGATTTAGCTTGCAGAATCTTCTCATATGGAACCATAAAATGTATTAAAATTGTATTCAGATATACTTGCGGGACTAAATGCATATCCATGTCAATTTTTATAGCTCTTCAAGGATAAGTTCAACCTCCTAACCCCTCTTTAATAAGTAAGCTAATTTATAGAAAAATTGAATTCTCAATTATTTACTGTTATTAGGATTAAATTACAGTCCGAAATGAATTTTCTGTGATATTTTAAAAAATTGCTCCCTAAATGCATCCATGTTTACAGTTTCAGTTCTTTGTTGCACCGAAAATCCATATAAACTAGAATCTGATCGGTCATTGATGATGTTTGCAGCAAGTACCAGCAAAGCATTATCATATAAATCAACCAAATTGTCTTTCCATACTGTACTTACCCAACTTTCTTCTCTATCTCTCTCTAATTCTCCTTCCACTCCATTTATTCTATCCCTTGAGCACGCTTCATCAACCCCATCCCGTTTTACTCTCCCTATCCTTTGGCATCCAATTTTTTTCTATCGTTCGCTCCTCTTCTCACCCCTTACTTTTGTTTTTTCTTCCTTCGCTCCCTTCGCCCTCATATTCCTCAACTAGACTCTTCCTCCACTCAAACCTTCTTCCCATCGTCTCCATCCCTAGCGAACGGATTAATACGAGGCGGAGGAAAACAATAGTTTGCGAAGCATCTCAAGGGCCCGTCCCTTCCACTCCCTCCCAAAGGCCATATCGTCCATTCTATCCTCTATCCGCCCACTTCCACCCCTCCCTTACGCTCCCTGGTGACCTTACCCCGTCCAAATAAGTTCTCAAACACCCCCAACTCCCCTCTCCTTGGTTTTGCCCTTCGCCCTTGGGTCTTTTTCGCCCACCCCCAACCCCTGCGCGATTCACTGCCTCTCCCTACAACACCCCTCTTCCCTGAAGCGATATCCCTCCATCTCCACCACCTCTCTTCCTTCCTTCCGCAGCGGTGCCTAGGTTCCCTCCCCCTGGATCATGGATGGACGATATGGGCCCGTTTCGGTAAATAACTTGATTGCCTCGCGTCCGATCCCTTCATGCCCTCCTTTCCGCGGACTTCCTTCCCCTGCGGTCGACGATCCTCGCAATATTTGTAGACTCGCGGTCGTATCCATCCGATCCGTTAACGCGGAGAGAACAAAACAAAGGCTGAACGCTTTTTATTTCTCCTCTTTAACCTTCCCTTACTCACGAAATCAGTTTAGACATAAGTCGATCGCTTCTCCTCCATACCTTTCTGCCGAGCTGACCGCAATGCCTTCCCTGCGGGTCGCTTTCCTTGCCCTATCATTCTGCCCTTTCCATCAAAGGCGCACCACTTCTATTTCGTGATATATTTATCCCTGTATTAATACTCTATTCCGCACGATATTAACTTCTTCCTCCAAAAATATTCATTTTATTTTTGAGGTTGCTCCTTTTCCACGAGAAAACTAGCCGTTGTCACTACCATTTATGCCGTCTCATTTAATAATTCTCATTTCAAAAGCTCCCATTCTCTACAGCAATTGGTTTAAAAAAATCTCAATTTATACTGCCTTAAAAGTATTATTTGGGTGTATTTATAAATTAGCAATGCAAATACACTCCTACTGTCAGGTTGATGGATTCAAATATGTGATCTTGACTTGTATTTAAAAATACGCTGGAAATAGAAGTAACCGCATTATTGGATCTTCGTTCGTTTCCCCAATTCACCTAGGTGCGATTGTTTGATGCCAAATGTTAATCACTTTGAAACACAAGAATTTGGCCTTGGCTTTCGAAAGGGTTTATTAGCTATCTTCACCTTGAAAGTTGTAGGGAAAGTTGAAAACAGCTAAAGCAAACATTTGACTTGCGGGCTCTCTTAAATCGGATTACCGAGCTAAGTTAAACTCAACTGCCAGTTAGAAAAAGGCGATAAACGCTTTTACCAAAGCGCCCATTGCTTATGGGAGAAAATAACATGGTTTATAACTCCTCTGATTTGAAAGAGATCTTTTTGTTGAAATATGTCCTACCGACTTATAATAGGTTACTAAATTACTTGGAAAACATCATTAATATATTTTTTATAATTTATAAACGTATATTCTCTCAACCATTTTCTTTTTATTTACTTGCTCATTTTAACAATTTTTCAAGTTTTTTAATTTTATTACAATGTTATGAATTATTTAGTAAATTAATGAAGTAAATAAATATTCCACACTATGCAAGCAACTGTTTTCAAAACTAAGTAAAATAATAAGCTTCCTCAATATTTTTCACATTTTCAAATATCGTAAATGTATTTGTTAAATGTGATAGGAAACTAATCTTAAAGAATATTGTAAACTTCTTCCTAGTGTTTATGATACGCCGTCAGCCCGTCAGAAACTTAACAATTTCCTCTCTAATTTCGTCACTAATGCTATACCTCGCACACTGTATTAATAGATTACTTTAAAACAAAAATGTGAGTCAACAGCTGAAAATGACTTATGTAAATTACCTTTTATGTGCAAGTAAATTTGTTATTCTGTTCGTGACATGTTTATGTTAGTGTACGTAACAAGGGTATTACCAGCAGAAAAATGCTTGTGCACTGCTCTTGGATTTTCCAGTGAGTTGTTGGTGATGCGGTATATTTCCTACCTAAAATATATATAGTGTTCAACACATACGCAACCGTTTTATTCTCCTTATAGAATATAATTCTTTGCAATTTATATCATATGTCCGAATGAATTTTGCTACATCTACTCTTTTTACAACAAATACTTTTCTTTCCAAAACTCTTACTAATCATAAACTATTACAGTCCAGACTCCACCTTCTCCTAACATTCTGTTTCCATCCCTTTCCTACATTCACAACCTCAATCCAGTGGAAACCCTTTCACCTAATTCTTCTCTTCAATTTACATCATCCGCCTAAATCCCTACACATCAATTTGTCTTTCTCTTACTCCACCTTGCAATTACTAACCTTGGAGGTCTTTCCTATTCTGTATAGGCCGTTATCCATTTTCAAATGTTTAAGTCTGAAACTGAAAACAATGAGAAAATTGCTCAGTAAAAGTATAATTTTCCATTTCAATTTCAGTGCGTATCGCTATCCAAAATAAGATGATAACTTGACCACTTTAAAGATAATTATTTTTGAGTCTGCAAAAGTCTATACAAAGTGTTTAACAATTTTTACAATTTGAGATTCAAAGTCAGCCAAAATATTTATTTATTTATTTTTATGGCTTGTATACTAAAAAATTAATTATTTGGCACATAGGTGACTTTTTTCTTGCCTTACAATACTAGCAATAAGGAGTGAAAGGTCTTATATCTGCGTAAATAGCCATAGGCTGAGGAAACTTGGAAAAGTATGGTATATAAACCTAACGAGTTCCATCCTTTATCCCATTTGGAAGAATCAATTTATAATTGCTGAAGATGATTGATGAGGATATCCTGTTGAGGCAAAATCCAATTCCGACGGACTGAGAGTTATTAAGTGCTTAAAGATTAGCGACCGCCTGGGCATTTTCAGATTTCCCCAAAAACCCCGAACTTTATCGTACATTCCCCACGAGGTAATTAAACATCGCCTATTTCTAAAACGTCGCTATCCGAATATATATCATCTTTCCTTCCGAGGCGCGATCGCTTTCATGCATTTTTTATTTTTATTGGTATCAGCCTTCCGCGATAAAATCCATCAAAACTCTGCGAGCCACACTGGCAATACCGACGTCACCAAACTCGATCAAATCTGATTAAAATTTATGTGAGAGCGGACGTTGAAGGAAGGAGTTATCGGAGGAGGAGGGAAGGGATGGGGTGGCTGCAGATATTGGCGGAGGTGAGGGTGAAGGGAGGGGCCTGACATTCGATTTGGTAAGGCTTGCGTTTTTAAGGGACTCCGCTCTCGTTTCCACCCATATGACGCGGGAAAGGTAGAGATGAAGGAGGAAAGCAGAAAGGAAGGGAAGAGAGAGAGAGAGCGACGGGTATCGGGATGGGAGACTTTCGATTTATTTCGCACGTGCGCGATTTAAAATGCTGGTTGGTGTTGCCGGCTGTCCTGCTCATCTTCGCCCGGGGCACATTCATCGCTACTTCTCCGTGCAATCCACTCGCCCCTTCTCTGGGGCACGCTCGTACCCACCTCGCAAGCTCGGATTTCACTCTACTCGCCCACTGTGCTCTCAACTTTCCCTCTCTGCATTCGATCCCCCGTGCCTCTTCCCTCTCCTCGCCCGCGCTCCGTTCTCCTATCCTTTTGTCAAACCACACACCTACACCACCCTATCATCGGCAAAGCCCGCCCTCCACCCCCGCCTCCGCTAGCCCAACCTCCACCTCCGTTATGCCTCTTCTCTCGTCTTTCTGAAGTCGCCCTCGCATTCTTCCCGTTCCCCTCCACTTCAATCACCCCCACTTCCCGCATCTTTTTGCACTAACCATTTCAGAAACGGCGTGACCGCCCCCGCCGCTGAATGGTCTCTCCTGGAGTGAGAGGGGCGGTAAAGTTGGATGGATTTCCCCCTAATCACGCATCTAAACACGCTCGATTGCATCTTATTTGCTTAACCATGACGGGAAGTGGGTAGAAAGGCGGGGGAGGGCACTGTGGTATTGTAGTAGGAAGTTGGCCAGCGAGCGAGAATGTATAGGTCCTCCTCATCCTCTCCGACCCTTAACTGCCGGAGCCCTTTCGACCTCCTCCTTTCATTCTTGACTCTCTCTCTCCCTCCTTTCAAACTCCTCTTGGTCGGAACCTCCCGCGGCCGCCTCTTACACCCCTCCCGGTCCCTTTCAACCACCCTCCCGCTTGCCCTCTGCCTCTTTGGCCCCTTTTGCCTGCCCCTGAAGCTCAGCGCCCTAGGATGCTACCGCTTCTCGTCAGAGGAGCAAGCAGGGAAGGAGTCCTGCTTCCCCCGATCTGGAAATTGCAACCTTTGAGGGGACATTGAAGATTATAACGCTTTCTTTATCATTTCTTTCCGAGTAGCGCACCACATTGCTGGATGGGTTAGGCATTTAGATGTCATCAAAGTGACTTAGGAGAGATAATTCTTATTTATAGTTATAATGCAAGAATAAATAATTGTTTCAAATGCTCAGGTTGCTATACACTTATTTTGATTAAAAGCTCCATGTAATTGATATTTATGAGATTGTTATACCTTGAGTAAAATCAGATCGTGAAAGAAAACTTAATATTGCCTAGAAGCCCTGTTTCTTCCGGTATCTGATTTTGCGGTTCAAATTATGCTTTATATGCAAAATATTCTAGTGATCTGTTGAGAGGGATATGCTCATTTCACTATTCCTAAAACGATTATCATTGTTTTAGCATAGTGGCATTTTTCGCAATGCATCGCTCCTTTTAAATACACGAGGTAAGTGATCTCGATTCAGGAAGAGTAATTAAACAATATAATACTATTATTGGTGTTGATATCGCTTCATAGATTCGTCTACAGTCTTTACATACGCTTATAGTTCTAAAAAAATATAATTTTCATCTTGTATTAGGCATTCATTTCAGTTCATTTCTCTTGCTGAATATACAGATAGTAAACTCTCAAACACTGATCAATAATTTTTTCCTGGTATATATTCAGTATATTAATACTGTAAATAAAAGCAGGCTGAATAAGTTTCGTTAATAGGAAGATTTTTTTAAATGTATTGCTAAGTTCAAGTTCCGGCGCAGATGAAGCCGACAAAGACAGCTGGAAAGTCAAGGATTTAGATTAATAATTTGATTTGGACAGATTCTCACCATCAAAATCAGCCAATATCAACCATCTATGACAATTCAGAAATTATTGAATGAAATTTGATAATTTTTATCATTAACCTATTTCAGGAACCAGTATTACTTTTCTGAAAATATGCCAATGAAGCCCTATATCCTTGCTTTAGGAGCATGAGTGACATTTCATGCTATGATTTCAAAAGAAATTTCTTAATTATCGAACATTTTATTTTCTAAGATAACACAGATACATATGGCATGAAAAATCATAATTTTTTAACACAAATTATAAAAAACAACATCGTAAGAAAAACTGTTTTTGATGCTGTTTTGATATTCCACGTGGAACACTTGGCCTCACTTCCGTGGGTAGGCTTAGGTTAGGCCTGTATCCTGTTACCCTCGACCCGCATTACGTATAAGAGTTGTCTGTATCATGACAATCGGGCGTTTTGTTATTTTTGTAATTTCTCGGTCCTTCCCAGCACAGGCCCACCTCCTTGCCGTAATGAAAATGTTAACAGACGTTAATAATTATCAGAATCATTCCGCTAAGTATCCAAATAGAAGAAAATTTACCACAGGTATGCGTCCACAGATTTATTCACTAGATTCAATATCCTCGCAATATCTTCAATGTAGAACTTTGATAATCAATGACTGCATGTATGGCTTGAAAACGGCAAATTTGAGGAGGTTAAGGTCCACACAATTTCAAAAATCCAACAGAGTCAGAATTTTCAGGCTCTACGGCATGGAGCCAAGGTACGACGAGCGATCGAAGATTCATATTCATTTCCGGAATTGCGAACGATTTTTCAAGAGTTTTGCATAATTAAGTCAGAACAATATTATTTAATACTATAGTGAAGTATCCCAATGCACATATTTCTTAAATAAAATATAATGAGAACATCATGTAAAATTTAGCTAGAAAAAATCGTCCGCCTTTTTGTTACATAGAAGCACAAAAATACTGACGAAAAACTTGTACAAAGCACATGTGAAGAACAATTTTGATGGAGAGTAATGCTTTACATTTCATTAAAATCCTTCCACGACTCCACCATCTGCGTAACTCACAATATTCTCGAAGAAAAGTGAAAACGGGCGTTTTGTTGGAAATTTGGTCATGTTTGAGCCTTCGTATCTTATTAACGGATCACACGTAGTGCAAATGGCTTACCATTCCATAATTAGCAATCGTTTGTGAGTATATGTGTCAAGTTTTTAGTATTGATCTTAGACAAAGGAGTTTTAAACTTTTATCCGGATATCTTCGGTTTCCGACCACTTAGCGACACAAACTAATGACTCGATACTAACACAAATGACTGGATTTCAGGTTACATAGAATTCCGTTCCATTGCGGCAGATAAATTTTCTCGCCACTCTTTTCGTATATACTGCTGTTTACGCTCGACTACTCCTCATGGAAATGTATTTGTTTCAGCATTCTTAAGATAAATTTTTAATTGCCAACAGAATTAAATTTACCTAGGTTAAAAAAATTAATACCAAAGATGAAAGAATATCTTTTGGTTTTCAAATTAAAACCTATATTTTTGTGCTGAGTTTATTTAATGTTTGAAAGTATATTCTTACAAAAAACTGAAAGCCTGCATGAAAGACTTAAAAAGTACATTTTATGCCCATTGTGCCCCAGACGATTGGTGGTACATAAAATATCACTCGCTTAGCCACGAGTAAAACTGATGAAAAAGATACTCATACTGACGTATTCTCTTTCAAATTTAAGCTTTCGTTCCATAGAAATTTTCACTCCCGTCACGTTTTTTACTCCTAATAAATAATTAGTTCCTCGACGAAATTTACGGCACCAAGCAAAACGTATCACACGGTTTTTACGGCCCGGGACAAGTTTATCCTGCCTTCACTCAAATTCCCGTCCGTCCATCGATCGGCCACATCACACCCTTTGCCAGCCGTTTCACGTACAACTTCCTTGGAAAGCCATATAATGGCATTTGAAAGGAGGTGTTACCTTTCATACGCCGTCGTAAAGGGAAGTGCGCAAGCCTTGTCGTTATGGGCCATCACCCGTCCGAGCAGACACCCATTCAACTACAACGGCGACGGTATGGGGGTCGCCTCCTCCTCTTAGTCTCTCCCCTTACAAGACCCACCTCCCATCCCAGGGGTGCCACCCCCGCATGACGGCGAGCGCCCCTGCCGCCGAAAACCCTCCTCCCCCGCGATGATTCGGGCAGTGAAGAAAAATAACCCGGCTGACAGATGTGCCAACATCCCCTCGTCCCTCTCTTTCTCCTCCTCCTTATCCAGCACGTCCTGGTTTCGATGCCTCCCTGTCCCTTCGCCCCCTCACCCACCCTCATCCCATCCCTCCCTCACGAGACCTTAAAAACACTATCTTTTATTCCTAAGGGACCTTCAAAAAAACCTCCCATCCGACACCTTCCATCCCTTCGCTGTCTCTCCCTTCTTTATAATCCCTTCACGATTCCTTTATGGCCGCATCCGTGCTCTCTTTTCTTCATGTGGAAGGTATGAAATGAATATAAAAAATAGAAGAATTCGTCGCAGCCTAGAAGTCGTGAACTCTTCAAAACTGACACCGGGTTTTTATCGGCATCCGAGGTCGTAATACGTTCCCAACCCCGCCTTTCACTCCTAACTTCGAGGTGCACACAGATGCAGGAGAGGAAGAGAGAGACAGTGAGAGAGAGAGAGATGGATATGGAGTGGGTTCGCCCCCATTCGCTTACACTCTCGCCTATTCATGCGGACAGAGACACATGCATACACTTCGGTCGCAGGCTCACACACGGTCTTACTCCCTCCGGGTGCCACATGCTTGTCCCTCTACCTTCCCTCTCAACCTCCGTCTCTCCTCTCATTCCTCTCTCTCTCTCTTTGCCTCCACTACCTCTCCTCCCGTCTCTCTCCCCCCAAAGCTCCCAATTCTCCCTTCACCCTTCCTCGCCCCAAGTCCCTTGCTGCTCGTATCACGGCAGGTTTAAATCCGATGGCAGGCGGAGGGAGGCGGCCGGACTCGCCAAGGTAACATCTTTCCACCATGTGATCGCCAAAACATACGCCTCATTCAACCTATCCCCTTCCAACCTTTTCTTTTTCTCCTCCCCTTCCCATTCCTCCCTCCCTCATCGATTTCGGATGTTTGCGAAAAGGTTTCAACCCTACCCCGCCGCCGTTCAGATCGCCCGTTGCCTGACCGGCACACAAAAATACAGACACGTACGCTTTTGATTTTTTTGCCTTTTTTGGGCCGTGAAAAAAAATTGTCTCGCCGAACGCGGTCCGAAATCCATGAGGCAAAGGGGGTTTTTATGCAGAAAGAAAAATGCGCGTCCCAGCGTGACGACACGGGGAGCGAGGTTCAGCAAATTTTCTGTTTTGATGCAAAATACCTGGATTCGAGGTAGAATTTCATGGCTGCAGTTGAAAAAAATTAAGTTTCTCGCTCCTGACATGGAATGAATGATGTCCTGCTTTCTCATTTTGAAGAGGATATTTTTTAAATATTTATTTTTGTTTGACAATTTTTCAATTTATATGACATTATGGCTTCCTACCTTTTGAATGTGGACGTGACGTGGAAGTAAATTCATATCCAAGGCCATCCGTCTTACAGCTTACAGAGCTGTATTTCTACTTCTATGCGAAGGGAATACCTTAGGCCAAAGTATACGTGAAATGGAATACAAGTGTTTTAATGCATTATTTCAATGTGCTATGAATATTTAAAGTATTTTTTCAACGTTTTAGGATACTTTGCTTTGTGAGAAACATCAAATGAGGTCGCTTGGTATTTTTTTCTTTTCCTAATTTGCTTATTTGAATAACTAAAGCCAATAATGATAATAATTTTAGCGATAACAAAAACCTATTAATAAAATGCATAGAATCTGAGAGGAAATACCTTCTTTTCCGTGAATAGGTGAACACATCTCCTTATCTAACGTAACCTTGCACATCCGTGGACAGCGATGTTCATCGAGGTCCACGTCCTTAATGAGGATTAACTGAATGAAGACAACTCTCATGTTCAAGAGAACATGGACTATCATATGACCTCACTCAAAACCCTTGAAGAACCTGGCCCTGTGGGGGAAGGGCTAAGGATGAGGGGCGGTCGAGACGAAGTCGGAAGGGGGAGATTCTGGACACCAAACGTGATTGAGACTTTTTTTCACCGCATAGTCCATCATCACATTATCCTTCATTTTAACCGTCTTACGGCTCGCTTCTGCCCAAGCAAAGGCATCATCATACGGAGAGAGGAGGCGTCCATCTACGGGCAAGTAAACAATGGCGGGGTAATAGAGAAGGGAGTTGGCGACGGGGGAAGTATATGCAGCGGTGGCGGTAGACGGTGGTTCAGGAAGATGAGGCGCCAGTTGCTGAAGTTTGAGGGAGAAGAGAGTGGTCTGCGGGGTGGAGGCAGGGAGGTAGACAAGAGAGAATGGGAAGGTGAGTAGGTGGATGATGTAGGGACGGAGCATAGGCGCGCTATCCTCCTCCTTGACCCCCTCCCAATCCCCAGCCTCGACCTCTCCCTTCCTCACCTCCCTCTGACCCTCTCAAATCCACCGCCGATACACGAGTGAGCATTCATACGCACACCCGGCTCAGCCATCCCTCCTTCCTTCCTTTCCCTCATCCCACCTCTCGTCTCTCTTCCCGATCTCACCCCCCTGGATTCCTCAATAGTTCTCTCCCTCTCTCTCCGGGAGATTTTGCGAATCAACGAGCCGAGTAACGACCGGTCAAGCTTTTTCATTCCAACGAACTCCCTCTCAGACCTCGGGGGCCCTTCCCCATCCCGCTCCGCCTCGTCCGTCCCCTTCCCCCACCTCACTCACGATCTCACTCCGCCTCCTTCCTTTGGACTAGTACCCCCTTTCCTCTCCCCTCTACCGCACCCGTCTTCTCGATTTCCCCCTCCCCGATGGAGAGCACGCACTCCACCCGACAAAACTCCGCTCTCTGATCCCGCCTCCCACCCTCCCTCCCGTCCCACGCGTCAGCCCAGCCGGGCCAAGCATAATCCTACCAGACGCCTCCTCCTCCGCCAACTTTTTCTCCGTCTAATCCTAGATTTTACCGCCGCCTCTTCATCCGCTCCTTCTGGAATTGTAACACCTTGTAATCGGTATGGGCTCTCTGGAGCAATGTTGTTTTTAATTTCCCAGAAATCTTATCGCTGCCACGATTATTCCACTCGTAGATGGTTTTCACTCATTCACTCAGCCGGTCCCATACATTTTACTCTTTAGGTAATCTTTAGTTTATATTGCCATGCACTTATAAAATCAGAATGACGAGTAAATTAAAAAAAATCATCATATATATACTGCTATACAATTTTTTGGAATGATGCAAGAGCGTGTCATATGGTAATCAGCATGATCCGTTGGTTGTCCATACCTGTCCAAAGTTATGTGAAAAATTCTTAGAAAACATTTTTAAAACCAGTATTAGATGGTAATTTTTACCAAAATTGTTGCGCAAATAGGTCTTGGTCTTATGGCTACAATTGAACCTGAGCCTTTTCAAATACTGCTAATATATTTACAAAGAAATAAACTCTTTGTTTATCCACCAGGATTAATTGGTATTAGCAGTTAATTCTAATATTTACATGGCATTCCAATAACCTCACTTGTTGCACAAATTCGTGCAACACGTAATTCGTATAAAGACAAGTATGCCTGTAGATGAAGACCATATTTTAGGAACTTAGCTTAGCTAACATAGTGTGTACTATAATACCTTGTTTTATTTAATTTCAAAACAAAAAATCATTGACTTAAAGATATGTAATTTACTTGTTCAATTATTGTTTTTGTTCTTATAAATCTGCATTCCAATTTTATAGTCTGATATCTGAAGTGTAACATATTTAAAATACTCCCTGAACTATAAAATGAAAGGTAAGACTGGAATTGAGAATTAATAATGCCAAAATTCTTATTCCATCAAATCTTATTTCGCGCGAAACCTACAATTTTTCTTTTGCTTAGTTGACAAAAGTTGAATTCTTTCATCTTAGATTTCCTTACTCACATCATTACTTAGATTATTCATCGTAACACTTGTCACTGCATAGTCGTCATTCCTTGAAATTTTCCCCAGGAAATACCAATCGTTTCCATGTGTATTGTAATTATTTGCACAGATTATGAAAAATGGGATTCAGCATAGTGCGGTGATAGTGATGAGATCGAATCTAATAGATGCCTCAAAATCAAAAGCCTTGAATTATATCTTGCTTCTTTTGGTTTGTGCCAACCAACTTTTATTTCCTTTTTCGCCTCAAGATTACTGAACAACTACATCACTCATAATCCATTTGTGACGTATATTTTGAATTTTTTACCCAAGTAGTATTTTAAGATATATTCTTCAAAAATTAATTAATCCAATGATTTTATATTACTCTCATTTTCAAAGTGTAGCAGCCGTAGCAACAGTCGAATAAATTAAATAACAAAATCAATGCTCGCGGGGTCGTTCGGGATTACTGAAAGTAGCCTGTTGGTCGTTTGCAGCGCTATCGCTTAAATTCTGTTTTTAGCGCAAAGCCTCCTATCGTAAAATGTATCGCGGTTACAGAACTCAACTGTTTCTTTCTCCAATGGTCCATTGAATCTGGCTTTCAGAATCGTTATCGGTGTGCTTCCCTTTACACGGCTCAATTGCAAAAAAAGGCAAAATATTTCCACTCGGGAAAGAAACGTCCCGGGCACAGCGGGTTAAACTGTCCTGCCACTACGCGACGTGGATTAAGAGGTGTTACACCGCGGAGTAACGCTCACTTGCAACTGTTTTTATGTTCACCGGTATGTCGTGGAATCCCGGTAATAGAGTGAATGAGAATCATTGATTGCTTAATCGGTGGATTAGTAAAGACAAAACTGTATATATATTTAATTTTGTTAGCAGTTAAAATCCTTATGGTAGAACTTAAAATCGAAGTGTTCTCGGAAGCGAATGCACAAGGGTAAAGGAGTTTCATTTTAAAAGTGGAACGATCAAATGCAGGTTATATATTAGAAAAGGCAGGAAAAAATATGATCATGCTCCACAATCTCTATTTTACTCAAATGATATCGCGCCACTTTTTCCAAATCAAATCAATGCAAGTTTATTTCATCCAATTCTCCTTTTCATGCAAATGATTTAGAAACAAAATTTATTAAGTAGACTATACTGGCCAGAAATAAACAGATCTGGAAACTATTTAAAGTTGCAGTGGAATGTTTTCATTGTTCCCTACAGCGTTCTTTGAACTAGAAATTAGTTTCCAAAAATGATTTCAATTTTTATGAACGTATTGGTCTCACAAAACCTAAATAAACCCAGTTTTAGATGTTTATTCAGTCACTCTATAATATGCGTTTCCATCACTGCAATCGAGGAATATCGCGTCGACTTGCTTTTTCAATTCACCTGACTCTATTCCTCACAATCCTTGTGGTAGTGTTATCTTTAAATCAAAAGTAGGAATTATCATTGGTGGTCATTTGCTATTAATCGCATTTTCAAAACTATTAATCATAAAATATTGTTCTCCCAAGTCAATAAATCATCTTGATATGTTACTAACCAGAACAGAATGTCAGAAAAAACATTTTTATTTTGGATCATGACCTTAGTCTGAGGGACGGGATTGCTTTCAGAATTTTAATAATTGATGAATACCATGATTTCTTGCTAGGTGCTAAACCCATTTACCGCATTTCAGCGATTTGTTTGGCCATCGAAAAGGTCAGTGTGGCGTAGGCGGTGTGAAGCCTTCATGTTGGCCCATCACTTCCTGTGCGGCTATCGTCTTATCTACATTCAAGCGACGTGACCGGTCATCTTGAGTGTAGTGATCCATCAATTCCTGTTGATCCCAAGTCGAACGGCGAAAGAAGAAGAATAATGGACTTCCCGGGACGCCTCCCTTCGCATCCTTCTCCATCTTCCCCCTTCTTCCCCCCCCCCTCAACTCCCCGCTGAGCCTTCTGTTCCCCCGGGAATCTGCCTCGAACATAGCTCGGCCCCCGCCTTTATGCCTCGGCCCCGCTGATATAATCTGCGCCCGTTGCATTGAGGTGGATTCAACTCGAGCATGCCCGAGCATGGCCCGAAAGGGAAATGCTTTCTAAGAAACATTTCGTGGTGTATATTTTCACACTAGGAATTCATATCCTTTTTGAAATGAGAGAATTATGACATGCCTATCAATTTTACGTGATGAATAAAAACCCCTTAGAGAGAAAGATTGGATGCATCAAGAGGTGCCGCGCCTTATTTGGCATCTATTTATCAACTAATGAATTGCTTTTTATCTCTTTTCCTGCGCCTTTGATCGTATATTTGTTGAATATTATGAAACAGGAAAGAAGCCTGACTTTTGGTATCGATGTTTTAATATATAAATTCTATAGATAATAATGCTATCTATTTACAGACTTAGCGTGGAAAAAGTAACTTGATTTTAGATGATCTAAGTATAAAAGTAATTCTTGCAAGTAGCCAACTGATATAGGCAGGGGCCACTTATTAGAATTTTCCTACGCTCAGTAAGGGGAGAACAAATTAATTTATACTCTTCAACTTGAGTCGTTTATTCCCATTCGATTTCAATATCTAAGCGTTTTTTAAGGGAACATTTACATAGGGTTGATGAAATCATAAATGGAAGACTAAAAATAATCTATTGATCTGGAATCTGATCTGGATCTGGATATTGATATGGAATGGAAGACTAAAAATAATCTAGTGATCTAATCACCAAATTAAGTCTCGCGAGTAGTTTTTAAGAATTACACAATAATCTGGATACGTAGGTAAGACAAGAAAGGTGATGAAAAATCTATAACAAAAATCGAAGGAAGATAAGATGGAAAGGAAAATTACTGACTCGAAAGATGGGTCGAATTTAGCCTCATTTTATACCTTTATACCATACTCCCAAGTATGTACGTTGAAGCTGAAAAACCTCCATGGGTTGCCATTACATCGGATGATGCGTGAAAACTATATCAGAAAAGAGAATAACAGGCATACTACCACACCATGAGAATGGCTTACATACTAATTTATTATTGAATATATACACATTAATAATTATTTATGTGTTTTCTAAGCTCACGCCGGTCGTATTTCACCATGACATTTCAAGTCGTATTTCACCATAACGTGATTTTTTTTCTCCCTTTCCCCATCTTACCGGCCAATTGCTTTTTCACTATTTCCCTACTTTCAAACAGTCATTTCTACTAATAGCACGACTTCATACCTCATCTCTTATTTCACTCTCCTCTTCCTCAATTTCACTTCCCTCTGCAGCGTCCTATCAACTCTGCATTTTCAACCACCTCTTCCATTGTATTCCTTTCCATCCGTCATTTCCAAAGCCTTTTCCTCACCGAAATATTTCCATATTCTTCTACTATGGATAAGTTCTCGGCTCAAAGTAACGCATTGTTACATATCTTACCGACCACCAGTTCTATCATTACATCCGTTCTCGTAGCTCAAGTCATGAACTTACCCCTGTAAGTAAAATAAAGTTGCCACGCCTGAATCGGTACACTCCTCTTCTCTAATAAGTAGTACACATGCATATGGACGGCATCAATTAGTTTTCACGTTAAGTATTTAAAAGAAATATTGAGTACCAAACAATGAAATTAGTTTACCAAAGAGCTTTTATTGTCGTTTTATCCCACCTTTACGTACACGTTAGGCCCCGGGATATGGGGATAAATGTTTCATATATCAAACCTACCATCCAGTTATCTGGCCCAAAAACGATTGAATATAAATTGTCATAAGCGATATTGCTGAAAGGCAGATTAGGGAAGTTGAGAGAATAAATAATCGTGTTGGATTAGCAAGACGACAGTATGAGGTCGAGCAAGGAGGTGGCAGTGTTTGGCTGGAGAGATTTTTAAAGGAGACTCCGGAGAATGAGACAGAGAGAGACACAGAGACAGGTGTTGGGTGGCACTTGACTAGGGGGAATCCGTCGTTGGCGTGCACCAGCAGCGGCAGTGGTATGAGCGGCCAACATCCAAGCAGATCCGAAAAGGAGTAGGAAGGAGCGAAGAGAGAGGGAGGGAGAGTGGGTTGGCTGGGCGGAGGGAACTGAGAGGAAGGACCTTGGCGTGGCTTGAAGGCAGCGGCCATGAAACAGAGGCGATGGAAGCAGCAGAGATTTTATTTTTGAAGAGGGGGCCTTTGTGTGTGCCTGCATGTGAGTGAGGGAGAGGGGGGTAAGGGAGGAATGAGAGTCGCGAGGATGCGCGGGAAGAGGAGGGTGCCGCTGTGACTAATGGCATCGGCCGCCAGGTGACACTAGTGACACCTCCATGGCGCGCCATGCGTCTCCATCACAAGGATATGGATCGCACGAAAACTGCTGTTTCCTGCCCTCGTGTTCCCAACCTCCTCCTCCCCGCTCCTTGTAACACCCGTCGCAACCTCCCCATCTCTTCCTGTGCCACCCTCTCCTCCGCCCCCATGCCATCGTCCACGAGTTTGTTAATTTATTCTCGTCCATCTGTTTTGATCTCACTTTGGTTTTTTGAGGGATTTATGATCCTGATGCTGCAGTGCATTTTCCAGTGTTACAGCGATGAGGGAGTGAAGTTTGAGGGGACGGATATTGCCCTTGACGGTGTTATTTGCATCCCTATCCTGTCATATAACTCCCACCAAATCACCGCCGGCCCAATTCACAGCGTTGGCAATAATTCCCTACTAGAGGCTAATTGTGACTGTTTACGCCATTTTATCTTGGACACTGGCCGTCCAATGTTTTTCATTTTAAATTTACTCCCAATATTTTGACACAAGGAGACACCACATGCTTGTGTTCTGTTCATATTAACGTTACTTTTACGATGATAGTCAACCCTACGAAGGCAAGAAGTGCTATTTTGAAGACAAGAGAAGTGCGTTTGACTATAGACCAGCTCAGCAGAGAAGCAAAACGTTGCCTCCGTCCAGCCTGTAGTTTTTCCCACTGGAGGAATGCGTCCACGTGCAGGGGGAATACATCAAGACCACAAGTGGGTGGAGCGAAACAGCCTGTGACCTCTCTCCTGTCTTTTGTTAATGTCAGTTATTCCCGAATTTATCTTCTCCTTTAAATCCAAATCTCATAATTTTTAGTTTTACCATTTTGCCTGGACCTTCACGGCAACAGCGCAGCGTAAAAGCTGCAGGTTTCATGTTTCAATCTTCATTGACATATTTTTACTTAAAATTCTAGAATTGAATGAAAGAAATGATTACTGCTAAAAGCAAAGACAAGTTCCTAAATATGTTTTAGGAAAACGATTACAAACGTGAATATCTCCACATGAAAAGGACTATTATTACCCACTATGCAGAGATTGTATAGAGAAAATTATCGAATCATTCCGTATTCAAAATAGCACCCGTAGTAAATAAAATATTTGCATTGTCTCATGTTCTGCAAAAACAAAAAAATACTTATGCTTTGCTTCTTTTAGCAAGAATGTATTTTGTCTAGGGCATATTGAGAACTGCTGTAAAATTGATGCAACATAATAGTGCAGATACGGCTGCTTTTAATGGAAATTTAATGATTGAAACGATAACAATTTTTAAAGAATAATTCTATGTATTTTTTCTTCAATAGCCTCGTATTTTTGTGTAATAATGTATTAAAAATGAAATATGTAATGGAGAACATAATTTTTTATCAGAATCCATAGCATTCAAAATAAAACTATTGCCTTTGCTGGAAAATAGTAGCTTAAAATAAGAACTGTAGAGTTCCCTTCCATTATAATAATGGAACCCTGAATTTACTTTTAAAAGTAACAGAAGTTTATTGCTTAGCATGTAATAAAATATGTGGTTATGTTTGTGACTCGTGAAACAGCGTGGAATGAGTGAAGTTAAGCATATTTTCTTTCCAATGTCGTGTTAAGATGCCCGAGACTCTGAATCGTAAAATCCCTCTTTATTCCTGTATATATGTCAAACTTCCTTCGAAAAATGATGACAAAAACATTACCAAAAACATTGGGCAAAACTTTACCAAAGGTTTGGTTGGATATCGCTAAAATTACTTTTGATGGGGATTGCGCTCGACTGGTGGGAACGAATAATACTTCAGGACTACTCCGACGCTCATGAATGCACTCTTGCGGCCAAAATTGTAAAGGTGCGATGCAGAAGATGACTTTCAATAACTTTCCCTTCTGTTTGATAACGAGGATTAGAGGAAATGTAGGAAGAATGAGCAGTTTGGAAGGGGAAAACAGGAAGAGATGGCGGGAAAAGAAGGGAGGCCTTACGTGGGGATTAGCGGGGAAAAAGCCGTGTGGGTGAGTGGAAACTGTGGCTGTGAGACGTTCTGGGAAGTAGTGTAGTTGGTTCGACCGCAGAGGCGATAACGGCTGCGGGCACTGGAAAACCCTCTTGCCTCGGAAATGCAACGAGCTCGGGCGTAGAGTCCCAACCCGGTGGACGAGACAAAAGTACTATCCGTTATCATGAGGTCCAGGGCGCGGGTGTAATGGTGCCGCTGAGAGTAGGTCGGTGCGGTATCTCGCAGCGATACAGACCTCCTCTACTGCTATTTACATTACCTTGCTCGTGAAATGCAGTTCAAACAAAGCGTGCACTTATAGTGGTGAGAAATAGATAGTTACAATATGAGAATTATTGGGAAAAAATTCACCAATTCCCGGTTTGCCAGCTGAGGATGAACAGGATTACAATTGACGTTCACTCATAAGACGTTAACGGACCGTGGCGTTCAGTTTTTTGTCGTCTCCCAGTCAAGTAGGAATTTATTATGATTTTTGATTTTTTTATGAGTAGAATAATTAAAGGAATAACGAGTAACTTCTTAATTTTACATTTTAAAATTAAAATATAAATATCCAAAAAATCAACTACCTTATACTGCTTCATTTGGGCTAATTATGTTTTATTGTAAATTAGTAATAGAACCTCATGAAAATTAAATAAGAGCTCTTCTCTGAATGGCTTGCGTGGGCGTGGCGAGTCGGTTTTTTTTAATGATTTGCTCATCGTCCGTCTAGCTTAACCAACGCTACCATCTGTTTCCGTCACTTATGAAAAAATTGATTGTAATTCCAATTTGATGAGCTGACCTTGCACTCCATTGGATGTGAGTTGGTACTAAGCGCCTGTAATAGCGGTAATTATGGCATTAAGATAAATGTAAAGATATGCACCGAAATTTCTTCATCGGTATAGTGCTAACATTTTTATTTCAGGGCTTTAACGTTAAGGAAACACTATTTCCTCTAAACTTAATGGAAGAATCATCGCTCCGATGCTTCCTAGCTTCAATGATTTGGAGTGCTCGCTAACCCCACAACTTTGACCCAGAACCTGGAAAAATTAGATCTAATGAAGTGTAATAGTAGGAACACGTAGTCAATGGCAGAATGGGTGGGTGATGTTTGCGTCCGATGAACTGTAGAAAATTATAGTGTTCAAATGTCCTAGTTCACACAATATTTCCGGAAAGATGAATTATTTTTTAAACCCATACCATGTTTATCCTGTATTCTTCTAGTAACAACTCGTCAAAATCATGACGTTTTCCAGCTTTGTTCAAAACATCATAAGAGTCCAATGGGTGATCTCCCATTTGCTTGACATTACTTCGACTTGCTATAATAATGCAGACCTTTCATTTCCATTAATTTTTCTCCTGCATTGCCTCAGGGTGTATCAGGTTGAGCAACTGCATCTCAACCTGTTTCTGACTGGTGGTTGTTAACAACAAAATTAACTCTTCATTCAGCCTCCCATCTAAATTTAACCTCTTTGGTTTTGGTGGCAAAAGTTTCCTTGGTATGAAATCTTTCAATGTAGGTCAGAAGTAACACAAGGCAATGCAGATTCACACATTGAAAGCGCCATGAATTTTGTGGATTTATACAAATACTTTGGTGAAACGTAATGGTAACGGTATTGAAATTTTTAAGTGAAGTGATCCTCTTGTTTGGAATATTTCAGTCAGAAATACTTTCATATGCTGAGTCAGAATTATCTCCATTTAATTGTTCTTTAAATGCATTCAATAATGAGATTGATGCGTATTGAAAGGATTTTTAACATGAAACCTCATTTGGAAGCCAAGAAAATGTATCTTATGATAGTCCCCTACTCAAAATGGCAGAGAGGTTTTAAGGTAATTCTATATGTAACCTGCTTATGATTATTAAATAAGTCGATTGATAAGCTACATAATTCACATGCCTAAACTGTCAGTAGCCAACTACTCCTTTATTTTGAACATTTAAAGAGTGAATTCCAGCGACCGTAGTCTGGTGGGTTAGTTGAAGTTCCACGGGATATTGCAAAGGTGTCATTGATAAAAGTGGAGTTTATAGTGAGAGACTATTCCACAATTCTTTCTTGTATCATAAGCAAAGTACGCATTGTAAGTTTTAGTTAATTTCTTTGCGGTGGGCTTAATACAGACAAAATCAATAGTCATTTATATTGCAATTTTCCTCAAGCAATAGGTTTATTTCACAAAAAAATCTATTACTAAAGAGAAATAAACCCTATACAAGTGGAAACAAGCAACATGATGCAACAATATCGTAGATCATTCTACCATTTCTTCCCTGAATTCATTACTTGATTTGTCATTCTTTTGCATAGACAGTCTTTGGTTTAAAAGGATTTAAAATCCTCATTCTGGATTTTAAGCCTTCCAATCGTACCCTGGAGTATAACAAAAAATGGGAGGTTTTGCTATTTTTATAATAAAACGGAAAACCTCGAGATCACTCGATTAAAAATTTTTCCAATCGTAGCAACAAATGGTTTTACTAAAGAAACAATACTGCAAGTCTTCAGCTATCACGATAAAGCCGCCAATTAAAATAGGTAATCGTCTGATATCGAGCTTCTTAACCCAGGTGTAGTACTCTCTTGAGGATAAGAAGACATTAAAATTAGGGAAAATTTACTCTCAGAGTGGAGAAAGGGTGGAGAGGAACTGGGTATCAATGTTAGTCTATTTATGGTACATTGTTCCAAGAAGTCCAAAGCTAAAAGTCCTATTTGATGGTTGAATATCTGTACTGAAAGAACTGTCCTCAGTAAACTTACGAATACGAATCAGTATGGGCGATTGAAAGTAGAAATAAGCATTCATGGGAAATGTCAATCTCTCAGTCGCGATTTAAGCCCAAGGTATCAACAGAGGAATTCAGTATCAATGGCACTACACCAATCTCCTACCAATAAATAAAATAAAGAGGATAGATTCGCTTCATAGTTAAAAGTTCAGAGAGTTTCCTGATGATTAATGCATTTAGGTCATTAGAGGCTTGAATGACTCTAGCGAAGTTAATAAGTTTACTAGTTTCTTTATGTATGAAGTTCATTCATTATGTATGAAGTTAGTGACAGAAGTCAAAATCTACAGAACACATGCCAAATTTGCATACTCTTAAGCTAAGCCTCATTGTAACGCACTCATATTGCGCGTAAAAATTGCGTTTTAACATTATTTAAGCAAAGTTAACGTAGCTTCCAGGATATTACATTATCATCGTTTTTTTCACACATCACTTGATCCATACTTTGATGTAGATAATTACTAAATCAAGCAAGAAATCAGTTTTTGGAATATTTTTTCTATGCTAGTGTTGCTTTTTCCTTGTTTAATTCCTATTTAACTAATAAAAAGGTAAATATGCTCCCATTCCTTTCATATAACTGAACCACCCGTGGCAAGCGAGCTTTTTCAATATTAATTACCCGTCCCGGTGCTGTATCACCTTAGTTAGCGTGAAATCATCATACATGCATGACGTTCACTATTGCGCGACGCTGAATCAAGTTTTCGTCTTTGTTTTAGGAAGCAAGGCAAATCTCATCTCGAGCGTGGAATGCTCAAGGTTCTTTAATTGGCGTAACTAACCCCGCGATGGCACTGCGGCTTAATATACAATTGCATCGCCCAACGGTGCGGCCTCCATTCCCATCCGGAAGGGAGGACTGATGCACAGTGTACTTGGCCGAGCATGATTCGCCGTCGAAGGGTCGGCTTCTTCGCCACTTCGGACATATGCTACGGGCATACACACGAGTGAGACATACACCCCGCCCCAACTGCGGGCGACAACCCTCTCATGTTTCTAACAAGGCATCCGAGGACGGCGTCTTAGTGCTGCGGCGAAAAAACGCCGTGTTGGAGAAGAGGTACAGCTCGGTGGAGGATAAAGGGCTGGTAAAGTGGGAGGGCGGGGGTGGGTGGGTGGCGGAAAGGGGAGGGGGAGAATGGAAGGGATTGTACCACCGCAGCGCAGCATTCCTCTTTCACATTCGCTTCAAGGTATTCAAGACGCTGTGAGGGAGGCAACTGTTCCTTCCCCGAAGGATATTACGGATTCCTTGTAGACGAACCGGATCTAATCAGATCCCGGCGTCCCCGATGCCTACTGCCTTCCTACAACCTCCTCCATCCCCCTGGAAGCAACCCCCTTCTCCACCCCTCACACCACTCCACCCCTCGAGCGACGAGAGGAGACGGCTCAACCGCAGCACAGCAGTAGCTTCACGAGCGTCCTCCCGCCCGTCCGCTTACTCCACCCTCTGCTATAATCCGGCGCTCCTCGCCCCGCGGCGGCCCACCTCACAAGAAATGGCTCCCAGAGTGTGCAGCCGCCGCCGGACCTTGATTTCATCCGCGTCCCCTCCAACCCTCGCAGGAACCACCTCCTCGCTTCCCGAGAAGGAAGCCAAGTGGAAGGCCGTGGCCGTGTTGATTTCGCTCCCGCCCGTAAATCATGCACGCCCGTCGGCCAACGGGAACCACTCACACGAACGCCCCGCGAGAACACAGAGCTCCCTTACACGTTGGCCCTCAGTCACACACACACACAAAGTCACTCGCAAACCGGGAGTGAACTCTTTGTGCGATGGCGCCGTGCATGGCTTTCCCTCTTCCCTCTGTGGAAACCCCAATCTGCTCTTTCCCCACGCTCGCTCCTCATTATTGCCCGTTCATCGCGGCGGCTCATCCCTCAGTTCTCTAACCCTTCGTCTGGTTTAACCGGAGTATTTGGAGCGAGCCATCGTATTCGAAACGCTAGAGATGAGGAGGAGTCGCCACACCATAAGTCGTATATTTCGTGCGTTTGGACGGACTCCCAAAATGCAATCCCGTGAGCCTCGCGGAAATCCGGACGACTCGCGTCTCCCGCCGTTCGCCGCCGTCGAGATGTCAGGCCTTGACGGGGAAGACGGGTTTGAATGGACTCCCGGGACTGCGGACATGAGAGTGCCAAATCCGCGGGAGAGGCCCTTTTGCTGTTTCCGCGGATTTCTCATTTGGCGTAGTATGCGGGTCAGTTAGGAGGAGATATATGCAAGCAGGGGAGTAAATTAGTTATATAAAGTTTAAATACCTAAATCGTTTATATACAAACGCCATCATTCTACTCACATTTGTGTCTTTTCATGGCGACAGCACTTGGGATGAACAGGTAGGATCGGTATTCCACATTAGAGCTGAGCTCACAAATGCGTAACTTTGTTGATCGATTGAGCTCTTCATAGATTGAAGTTCTTGTTAGCATAGAGGACTAATTGAGTTCCGTAATGATGAACATGTTAAATAAATAATCAGTAATATTACCTTCATTTTCGCAAATGCATTTTCTCACAATGATTTAATTTAAATATTTAAGAATTTTTTTATCCTTTTAAAATGCCCTGTAATCAAGAAGCGTTTTTATTTTCAAATGACTGATGTGTAGTGCGTGAATTTGTAAAATAACAAGTCGGTAGCGGTTTTCATATTTATAGAAAGTATTGAGCTCTAGATTAGGATGACTTTATAATCTCAAGCTCACCAGAACTTAGGAAGATAGTAAAAAAGTATTCTGATTTTCTGTTGAGCACTTGGCTTAATAATGCAAAAGTATGAACTAAAGTCACGTAAAACACAATACGTATTTTCTTCAGAACTTTGATTAGGCATCGCTTTAGTCAAAATAGTGGACAGAAGCCAATCGAGTCTAGTCCTCTGGAAAGAGAGTTAAGCCTGAAGAGTCAATTACCACAAATTATATCTCAAACTCTAATGATAAAAATATAAAATAATTCTCAATAAGGTTAGTTATGATTTTAATCATATTTACATGATTAATATTTTGGTAGTTGTCTGTGTTCGTTCTTCGAGGAATACTTGAGAGAACTTAAACGTTTCCTAAAGGGAATGGTTCGTAGGAGGAATTCTCTGAATTGAACCGTTGTACAAGTAATTACCACTGCTTCCCCATGTACTACTAAAGAAGAACACAACGAAGACTAAGAGATAAATGGGGAGAGGGAGGGAAAGAGTGAGGATGGAATGGCCAGCAAATGAGTGAATTAGTGGCATGAGCATCACCGGAATGCAGGCCAGTGACGCGGAGGTAGCATTTTTAAAGTCCCATTTTATTCATTGCCCACGAATAATAAATTGCATTCACACAGTCTCTAACGTGAATAGAGGTATGAGTTCACCGAAAAATAAATTTTTAATTTCTTGGCGGGAAAAAATTAAATAAAGAATAATTATTTCAATATTGAAATTGAATTTTCATTTATTAAGATTTTTGAAAGAAGTCGATTGAAACCTTTTGAATTGGTTTCTTTATTTAAAAATCGTGATATTACTTCACATAAATTACTCTGCATTGATTATTTTCCTCATATCAAACTTAATTATTGAAAATAATCTATGCTCACACCCAGTGAATATTTTCTGCGGTTCTCCCTATGTAGATCACGAACTCTAGCACATGAGAGTCATGTGGGTGAATCGAAAATTATACAGATTGAGCCAAGAATTGCCGATATTCAACGTTAGCTAGACGTATACTTTATGAAGTGAACCGGATTTGAAGTAATCGTGCTCCTCTGTTTTTCGACGAGACTATTTCATTACCCATTTCAATTACTCTGTACTTATATCTAGAATTTTGAGAAATACTTAGGCCATTCGTGATTTAAGCATGTAAATTACGTCATAAATACATATGTTATGTATTAAAGTTGCAATGCTCATTTGAATTGCTTGATTTCATAATTATCCATTAATTACTTGAATAAATAAAATCTTTCCTATTCAATAAAAAAATTTCCTGAAGAGAACCAAACATTCTACTCTTTAATGAGTTAATAATTCTACTATTTAATCAGCTAAGTAAGCCAAAATTTACCACCTGCCAAGTATAAATAGAAACTAAGATATGGTCTAGTTAAACTCTCTGCGTCATTAATTGAGAATGAATGATAAAAAATGGACATTTTATATTGGAACCGTAACGTAAATCTCGTGAAAATATTATCCCGTGAAAAAATAACCCGCAGAGTCCTCATGTATTTACCAGATGACCATGTGAATCGATTTGTTGCCAATGCCATTTGAATTCAGCGTTCCATTTAAAATAAATACTTTTCCCCAAAAACGAGTTGAAATTTCACCACCGCACCTAACTACTCATACATTTTCTCATGGCTCACATTTTCTAACTGAAAATATTGCCTTCTTTGACTGTATTTCAACGAAAATAACTTGAACAACCATTTACAATTTTTATTACCCACTTTTTCCGGTCTCTTGGTTTCTCGTTCACCTAGTTAGGCCTTCAAGATCGGCGCTCATTCTTGCCCTGCGTCCCCTTTCAGTGCCCCAACGGTAAGATTTAGGGATATTCTTTCTCTCTCTTCCTCTCAATATATATCCAGTTTCAGCGCTGCGGAAAACGATCATTCTGTGTGTGAGAGAGTAAAAGAGAGAGTGAGGGGTAAAAAGGGATGGAGTGAGGATTACGGAGATGACATTTAGGAGATAATAGAAGGTGTCGATTATTGGGGCGAAGAGGAATGGGATGTAAATAATGTTTAAGCTGCGAATCTGAGACGAAGACTAAGAGGGAGAGGGGGGGAGGGAAATAATAAGGATAAAATGGCTACCCGTTTGAGGAGTGAGAAGGGCGTTAGCGCCGGGGAACGATTAAGAGCCAAGGAGGCGGAAACACGATATCCAATTAGCGGTGGCATTCAAACGAAAAGGCGCGGCGACGCAGTTCTACTTTTTATTTTATTTTTTTAAAAGGACACCTAGCCGCCTCTCCTACTCAGCCGATGTGGATGGGGTTATGCCCGAAAGAGGCCCGGTGTAGACTCCTCTTCCGGTGGTGGTGTGTAGGGAGCGGAATCGAGCAGGCAGGGGATTACAGGAAAGAAGTGTAAAAGGAGAGCGCGAACGGTGGTGGCGGATGGTCAGAGGACGGAGGAGTGGAGGGTTGGGGACGGTCGACGTATCCTTTCGAAGCCCATTCCTTTTTCTCGGAGGGAGGGGGTAGAGAAAAGTCAGAGCCCCTGCAAAAGGACAGCGATCGTAAAGTGCGAGAAAACTTAGCGAGACGTGGAGACAGGAGAAGGAGCAGAAAGAGAAAGATGGCGAGATAAAATGGGAGGAGGGAGGGAAATAAATAAAAGTAGGGAAAAGAGGGCGAGATTGGTAGAGGAAGAGAAAGAGGGAGTTATGCTTAAAATGAGGGAAAGGGGAGAATGGCGGTGGTCGCAAAGGAATAGTTTGAAACGGGGAGAAGAATTGTAAAGGGAGAGGAGAAAGAGATTTTCGCTTTCCTCAACGCCGTTTTCCCCTCCTAGAATGCTTTAAGCACCAAAAAGGGAAAACTTTTTACGCTACCATCCTTCACAGTCCTTCAAACTCTCTGCCCTTTCCCCTTCCCTCGATTTCTCTCCCCCTTCCCTTCGGCCATCGTCATCCGACCTCCATTCAGCCGTGAGCGCGTGCAGTAGTTCACCCACCCACCGCCCACTCCACTCCCCCCCCAAACACTCGATACCCTGCGGCCAACTCACCCCCAACTCCACACCAACCCAGCCCTCCCCAACGTTTTATATTTCCCGATTGATCTCCTCCCTCCCAACAGTGTTCATCGCTCGTTTTCTTTTTTAACTCCTCACCTTTCATCCTGCTCTCCCTCCTCCCAAACAATATTTTTTTTCTTCTTTCCCTCTCTCTGCCTGCTGTCCACACGCCCCGCAAAAACCTTCCCAGATTGGCAGTGCGGACGACGGCCGTCGGATGTTCGTTCTTTCTCCTCCCTCTCATCCGCATCTCCACACCCCGATCCCAGTGACTACTGCTCTTTTTTTTCCTCCCCGGTGGGGTCGATTTAATCCGCTGAGGTTTGGTGGGATGGACTGCGTGCTCGTGTATGTGTGTTGGAAGCGCGAGGGAGCAAAAGGGGGGTTTTGGGGTGGTGTGGCTCGGCCCTGCACCCTGTGCTATCTCCCCTCCCCCAAATGCGTCCAAATATCTCGTGAATGTGAGATTGGAGGATTTCGGCACTTTGGGGAGGAGGGATGGAGGGGAAGAGCTGGTGACCGGAAGGGATCGGGTCTATGGGGAGGATCCAGGATCAAGTTTTCCACGGGCAGCCGGCCGCAAGGAGTATTTGGTTGTTTGTTCGCCCCCAAGACCTGCGCGCCGTCGTTGTTGGACTGAAAGGGATTGAAAGGGGGCACAAATGACCGGGGTGCGTTTGTGAGCACGAGGCGGGGCCGCGGAGGGGGAACCAGGGACAAAGGAAGGGACGTTATAACTTGGATGCCCTTTCAGGTGGGGAACTATGAGGACAGTCGGGACAATATGGTCCATTCCCTCGCTGACGCCTGTGTTCGTCGCAAAATTGAAGGTGCTAATCTAATTGCTGTGTTACGCTCTGCGCCCAACAAAGCGTGAAATTGAAGTTCTATATTGTGTGGAGCCATTTTAGTACTTTAATGTTTGTAGCATCTCAGGATTGCAGAATATTTTATGCATGAGTGTTAGTAATTTTTTATTGCAGGAATAATAATTTTACGTGACAAAAATGTCACTTATTTTGCTAGAATAGTTATTACGGCTGGATTTTGCGAGATTGTGGGCGCATAGCAATTACGCTTATCTTCTTGGAACCGTAGCAGAATGGATTTCTCCATGAAAGTATGCAAATACACACAAATTCATTGGAACGTCGTGTCTCACAATAACCCAAACTTTACACTCAAGTGCGTGTTCATAACCGTAATACACTACCGTTGATTTTCTTAAGTCCATTAATTATCCATGGAAATTGAACATTTAACTTCCTGACTTAAAATCATCGCAAACCATCCATATCTATTCTGTAGAAGAAAAAATATTGAATGAAAAATTCATATCATGTTTTAAGACTTTGCCCGTCCTAGAGTTCTATACCCTGGTCATACCATTCCAACTGTTCCTATGTTTGGTTTTGCCGAACCACGACACGTGGACCAGGGGTTCAATGAATTATGTTTCGCCTGTTTATGTTGCTTTGCCTAAAATAAAACTTTGGCCGATCGACTGCCTAACTGAGCGTGTTTGTTTTTCTATTTGGTTGGAAGCGTGTTGGTCCACCGCCGGAAGAGCAGCCCTTCGCGCTACCAAGCTCTTCCCGAGGCGCGCGGGCGCCTCCCATCCGGACGGATAGGTTTTTAGGGCGTGTCCAATGGGAAGGCGCACCATTTGACCGCACTCATCCTTCCACCGAAAGCCCTTATCTCTTCCTGCCCTCTCCTATCTTTCCCCTTCCACTTTCCATCCCTCCTCCCCTCCGCCCCATAGTCCTTCGCCCAGGACCACTCCCACCAACCCCCTAAGCCTATCGCGCCTTCCTCTATCCCATCTTATCCTTCCATCCCTTCCGAGAGGAGAGGCAGATCCCCCCCGACAGCAGCATCCCACTGACCCCACTCGCCCGCCCCCTCCCTCCTCCGTTTCTTGCCCATCCTCCTCCGCCACGAAACCCAATAGCACCCCCACACCCTTCTCCTATGGTGCACCCATCCTCCTTCCCCTTTATAGCTCTCTATTTCTTGCTCACACACAATTTTCGGGGACAGCAATCTCCTCCTGCTTCATCCATCTCTACAAATCCCTTCTTTTTCCCCTTCCTTGTTTTCCCTCTTCAGACCCCTTAATCCCTCCTCCTTCCCTCCGGACAAGTGTCTCTTTGAGCAAGAAAAAAAGTCTTCAGTTCTGTGTGTACGTATTTGGGCAGAACACGTAAACGAACTTGATATTGTTTTCGAGGAGTTTGTTTGTCAATTTGTGGTATGACTGAATGGAAACGAGTCCCTGGGATATCATTATTCGAACGAATTTGTGATGCATTGCTGATGCATTTGGGGATTGTTTTAGGCTTATATAAGTGCACCTGTTCATATTTATAAACTTTGATTGAAACTTTTTATCAAGAGTATTCTATGCCTAGAGCAAATATATACTGAAAATCGTCTATCTATCATTATATTTTTAAAATCTTCAGTAGTCATCAATCCGAAGTGTTGTTTTCTGCTAAAATCTTCATAATTCTCTTTTTAGCTTATATATACTTTTTACCTATATAAATTCAATGTATTGCAATTAACAATATAATTCCATTATTTATCAAAGAATATTTCCCACACTTGAATTCTCTCCCTTTTTCATCCCCGCTTTGTTATTGAATTGGATGCGGAAATATTTCATCAAATAAATGATGAATTTGATCTTATATCAATCATCTACTAGCGGAATTTAAAACGGAGAGGGCAATGAAATCGAGGGATCAACATTGAGACGGAAACCCTGTGGAAAATGTGAAAGGAAATGGAACTTATATTTTCTTTCCAGAAGTTGTAAATGAAGTATCTTTCTTCACATCGGGAGAAATTACCGTTAAGTTCATGTACAGTAATGGTTGTCCACTAAAGTATTTTCATGAAAGTCTTAAGTTTTCAATCGAGAGGAATTAAAAGTGGAACAGAAAATAGTCTTTTGAAAACGTTCAACGCTTTTCTTCAAAGAAATGAATGATAGATTTGTATAAATATCAATTTTTTCATTTTTTGCATTTTTGCATTTTATTCTTCTGCTATTTAAATTCTCAGTCAATATATTTCTTTCAAGCACATAGCACAATATACATAATAGCACAAGGAGCCAATTTTAGATCCTCTAATATTATTATTTTGACAGGTATAGGATTTAACTAAAAAAGCTATACACACAAAACTTCAAAGCATCAAAAAAGCCCAAAAAAACAAATTACTCCTGATGCAGAGGGAACATTCACTGCAGCTGACGTTGATGGTTATAGTGAATTGTTAGTTTTTACCTGTATACTCAGACTTTACTACAGGATTTCTCGCTCTTCACACAAAAGAGGAAAGGAGGCCTCCTATTTGTGGTTTTATATTTATGATGCCCTGGTTTATCATTGCATAATAAGAACAGGAAAATAGTTTTCAAGTTAACCTATCACCAGAATGTAAGCTTTTGTTATTTTAATGCCACACGTCATTAAAAATCAAAGGGGTGCTGATGGAAGGAAGTCATTTCTTACGAAAAAAAGTGTTCACCTACTGTAGGGAGGAAACTCTCTGCTTTTTGGGGCGGGAATTACTTCCGACGCGACGGCGGGCGGACGCAGTAACAAGCGTCGTTTTATGGCCGACTAAGGGGAAGCTATATGCCCCTCTTTGTTGAAAATTTAAACAAAAATCCAGCGGCGTACACACGATTTCCCTACAAGGTGAACACTTAGCAGCTAACATCCATTCCATCATCTTGACACTCTGCACATAGTTCTCCTTTTCCACTTACATATATTCACGCGCGTTCATGTAACTCAAAGGATTTCTGCATTTTTTTAAGTTCACCTGGTTCAACGAGCGCTAGCAATATTGTCGATTATAGTAAAACTTGGAGTTTAGGCGTCACAGCTTTCGCTTTGGGTATAATAAAATAAATATTGTGTTCATACTTTGGCCAAAATCAGTAAATCGTGATCATAACTGTTAATAGACTAAATATTTCTACCTCTTTATTTACGTCTGTTGCTATTAGATACGAATTGCTGAAGTTTGATGGTATTCTTACTTTATTAAAATTAAAATGAAATTTGACGGTATAAGTCGTTTCATGGACTATAATAATGCGCACACTATAAAGGTCTAAACTGAAAAATTATCATATAAGCTATAATTTTGATATGACAACTGAGTAACCTTTGCACTAGTGCTTTAGGCTATGCCGTATTGCATGAGCTATTCAGCTCGTAAATAGGCTGTTGTTTCATATCGCTGAATAGCTACTTTTAAATTCATACTCGTGATTTTAAAATCCACAGCGGAGTCTGCTATTTAATATTCTTAGAATGGTCGCAATTAAGCAGAATATCTATTTGAGTTTTAGAATGATTGTTAATGCTTCACTGGCAAATTGCCAAGTTGACCTTCTTCTCTCAATGTCTTCATTAATTCTCTTTTTCAAATTTACTACTATTGCAAAAATGTTGGCGGGACGTGCTTTACGCCGGCAACCTCGTGACGTGGCAATAAGGTATCAGACCAATTTGAGTTATAAATAGGCCACATTCACCATCCAAGGCCCTAGAGCAGAATAGGTTTGCTACAATATCACATACAGTAACTTTCAGTCATCGTCGTAAGGGCTGCCGTAGGAGTGATCGTTCTCTTCTAATGTCTAAAGTCAGTGTATGGAATAAACTGAAGCGTTTTTGTATGTCATATTAATTAATACATTAGTCTAAGTCATAGGGAAAATACACCTTTTGTGGGAAGTATGATAACAAATTTTGCAACTAGCTAGATAATTTCGATAATTTGGCAAATTAGATGAAAAATCAGTCTTTCATTTTATGGTGAGGAAAGCAGAATATGCCGGCTGGTCTTCAGTATTCTTGCCCGGAAATGGAGGCTGTGGCACGTGTGACCATTCGTTCTGATGGGCATTTATATGAGCGGAAATGTTTTCGTATATGAGAATCGAGTGAAATGTATTTCTTCCATAAAATCGGATAAGAGTGTACATATAATGGGATAGAGTGGGATAAGTAGGTACATTCCGCTATCTGGGCTTGAAGATGAGGTTCTGAAAATGCGTCCTAAACTTTCGGTTGATCAATTGTTATCTTTACACTATGCTAAGGCAAAAGGCTTTTTGACATTCCCTAGAATAGAGGTGAAAATAGCCTACAGACTTATCAACATGCCGGGGTTTGAACTCTTACCCAAATGGTCCCACAAAAGGAGTCAGGAAATGAGAAAGCATAATAAATGAAAAGAATCATTCGCATTGGATTTTACAATTAAAAGTAAGGTTTACTACATAAGAAGGCATTATTAAAAATCATGTAGTTGGTGTAGAGTGGGTTAAGCCCATTTACGTTTCAAAGACGAAGATTATTGTTGAGGAATTTATGCAAACTAATGCCAAAATTCTCCCTAATGACTCCCCCTATCTCCATTGTAATATATATTTATCTTCCATACTGTTAAAAAAATTTTTACTGGACATCGCAGCCTAATCAGGAAAATTCTGGATTATACTCGAAAACATTCTGGAGTGAATATTAGAGATAATCGAGAACCGATTTTGTAGGCTTAAAAAAGGAAAAAAATTCTAGTAGAGTACTAAATTCGCCAATAGTGATGGATTTTCCTTAAAAATTCATACAAATGGTGAATGAATAAATGGTGCAGAATTTCTCTTAAAATTATGATTCCTGATTTTTTTCCTCGTGGGTAGCTCTTCAAATACTGGATTTCTGCGGCGGTTGGGAGTCGGAGATGGAGCTGAAAATCCCATGGCACCGTTTTTTATGAGAACTTAAACCCGGCCCCCGAATTCTCTTCACCCTGCTTCCTCTCCTATAATATGCTTTCTATACTATCCCATAATATTATCTCTTTAATAAAATATGATTCCTATTATTTCAGCTGACATTAGCCTCCCCTGATTTCCAATTAGCTGTCCGTTAAGAACGATCGCCACGTAACAATTTTCATTGGTCAACAAATTGAACTTCCATTTTGAACAATTATATCTTTCTATTTAATGTTGTGGAAAAAATTGGTAGGAAAGAGCAGATGGTGGTCATTCCAACTGAAATCATGCGAAAAGAGAAAAAGGTTTCTTGGCACTTTTGATTTTCCTGGTAACTTACCATTTCTATTGACAATAATTTGGAAGCTTGAAATGAGAATTAAAAAAGTTTTCAACTTCGGAGATTTTTGTGTCCATTTCACATTAGCGCCACTAGTATTTTTGACGTAAATAATGTCTAAAAAACCTTGTATTTTTTTCTCTACAAAGATAACAATAATTTAAATATCATTTTCATGGGTAATAAAGAGGCGGAATCGAAATTTATGCCATGTTAAATCTCTGCTGCTAATGGAAGGTTCGTGATCATAAGTCACTTCATCATTTTACTGACGACGGCGTTTGATAACTTTACCGATAGAGGTTCTATTTGTGGCTTACTTTACTGGCGTCTTCCTTACACAAATGTACCACGTAATCGCAGAATTGTGCTATTTTCAAGTTTAAAAGCTCAATGGAAAATATTGTAATAGAGCTTACAATGGTATATATTTTATTTTACGTGAGAAGAGCCGAGCCAAATTTCATAAAAGTCTACGCAGTAACACCTTTCGCCACCATACACGTGTTCTTATACTGTGTAAGGTATTCTACTACCCCTATGGCCGTTGAATATTTTCGACAGAGATGGTGATGCAACGCCGTGAGAGTTATCAAAAGGTGACTTTTCTCCTTTTGTGCACCTTTATTCTAGCTTTCTATCAAGATAAAAAGGAAAACACGCCCTTTCTCTCATTATCACGCTATGATTAGGCCAGCGATATGTTTCTCATGGATGAGGTAATACAGAATGCTTCTGGAAAGAAATCATTTCATACAACACCATCTATTATGTGATATCACTCTAAGTTTGTTGTAAAATATTATAAATAGATTTCGGATTGTGAATGGTCAATGTTTGTTGAAATCAAAGAAAGACAGGAGAAATTTTTATCTTTCAACTTCCTTGGGAACACTTAATTCTCCCACTGATGGCTCTCAATTGTATGTTTAGGAGTATTACCGTGCCAATACTAATGGTTACAGCTTCAAAGGAGTCAAACTCCATTATATGGAACCAGAAGATTAGATCGGATCGGATCAGTGATATTATTAGGTACGCCGTAAAACCAAACTTCTATCTTCAAATATGTTCACACTTTCGGTGATGTAATTTTTCTCGGATTACTTGATCTTTCCTAGTATATTATTTGGAACGCCTAACGATAATAGAGAGCCGCAAAGAGTTATTATTATTACATTATTAAGTCCACACTATAATTATTCAAAGTAATAAGAGCCCACAAAACCTTATGCTTCTGCCATAATTGTGAAAATATTTTACCCCAATAAATAATTTTTTCTATGTAATTTCCCCATTATATTATTCCTGACCATGGATTCGATCGTTATATCAAATTTTGGTGCATATCGATGAACAGAAATATATATTATTTAAATAAAGATCAATTCGAATGCCCGGTTGAAACCAAGATGATACCAATTTTATTGATATTTCATTTTATCCTATTAACTGATATAAATGGGCATTTATTTCCCATCGCATCCAATTGTCTATTTCATATTTATATATTTTTAAAATATATTATCAATAAAGATTCTTTTGCTATTAAGGGAGACTGTTCCTGTCTTTTTTTAAGCAAAGCTAGCAATATTGCTGCAGTATATATTTTACCTTGAGTTTCCGGTGCTATATCTTCAGAGTCACCGTCTATCCTGAGGTCTTAATGGTTAGACAATAGCAGCAGTGTGATCTTCGGATTGCTTATGAGTGTTCCTAATCTGGCTGCCTCTGCGGAAGTTATGGCGTCGTGTCTTCCGTTTTACATATTTTGCTTAGTTTTCGTCACGATCAATAATAAAATACGAAAGGACACTTTGTTAAACTGAAAGTTTTGAAAATACTTTGCCTTGGAAAGATCAAAACTGACATATTTTTGATTTTATGAATGTCTGAGAGGGTGAGGGCATCCAACCCGTGGCGGGGAAGGAAAAGGAGCAAAATAAGCTAACCGTCTTATGGTCGTCAAGCAGGCTAAAACAAGGGAGAGGTGGAGAGAGAGAGACAGAGAAAAGTTGCGATGAAGAAGCCATCTGGTGAGGATGAAGAGGAGAGGAGCGTGCGAGGAGGAGAGGCGCGACAAAGGCGGTCGGAATTCCCTTCCCCCAAATCCCACTGACGAGACGTGGAGCCTTCTTGAGAGACGAGGAATGGCACGGAAGAGGAGGAGGGAGTAGGAAGACGAAGGGGGAGTATATGCGTGGATGACGGGAGTGGGCAGGATGAGGTTGGCGGAGAATGAAATGGAGACAGAAATTAGCGAATAATGGAAAGACAAGTGCCATTCTCTCTCTCTCTCCCAGTCCCCTTTATCTCCCCCTCGCAACACGTATACCCTTCATATTGATGTGCGCCCCACCTACCCTGCCCCTACCCCCTTCTCATTCCCACTCCATCATTCCCTCTCTTCTACTCTCTTCGTTCGCCGAGCACTTTAACACGCTCGCTGATGACGTCGCATGGTGTCGTATTCCCTCCCCGTCATTGACTGCGTATATGTGTTGCGAGTGCGTGCGTCGACCGGGTCCCGTTGGTCTGTTTGTGTGCGGTAGGAGTCTTGTGTGTGCATTTCGGGGCATCGCCGACGATGTCGTCAGATTGCCACCCGCCTCTTTCTCTCCCCTGACATTTTCCTTCTCACGCTTCCTCTCCCCTTCTCCTTCTCCTCTCTCCTTCTCCTTCTCCTCACCTCGTCCTCCATATATGGATCGAGTATCTGCCGTCATCACTTCGGCTACTCCAAACATCCTCTCCTCTAATGAAAATATTTTAGACTCTAATGGCCGTATTCATGTTTATATTAGACTATATCTATGATAGGCTAGTTTTCGCGCTGACCGATCATATCCCTAGTACCCTTATTCAGAGAAAATTAAGTAGAAATATGGAACTACAGTCTCAGGTTGAGTTGGCAAGCTCCTCGCATTGCCATGTTCTATTCAGCTTTTGAGATGTGGTAATTTTCTGAGGTGCCTTTTGATTTATCCTGAGTAATGACTTCAGTAAAGCTAGTTTGAGGGGTTGTAATAGTAGTTTTAAGGTGTGTGGGTTCACAACTAAGGAGATTAAAAATATCAAAGTGGCTTCAAAAAGAAAAAGTCTTGCATACCTCATGAAAACCTCTTAATACTGATTACAGCATTTAATCATTCAATATTTATGGATTTGAATGACGAATTTAATTACTTATACAGTATTGTTATCATTATAATGTTTATTTTTTCAGCATTTGGAAAAACAGCTAATTACATGCATTAATAGTAAAATCTTAATAGCGGAACTGAAATAGGCGTTTTATAACACGTTGTTTTAACACTTATTAAGACAATTTATATCTTTCTCAGACCTTAAAACTTGCCGATAAGGAGGTTTTTTGGAGATATTTCATTGCTTGCTCTTCAAAATTAATTATAAAAGTGAGCAAAATTGGCAGCGATGAGGAATATTCCTGACATTTTCCTCTCTTCGTCCCGATTCTCCTCTTCACTCCACCCCTCTCGTGCAGGATCGAGTTTCTCCTGTCGCCACTTTGGCCTTTTCCACTCCCCACAAACCACCCCCTTTACCCCAACCACTTCCCACCACGCAACTCTTCCCATCTCTTCCCACACTCTTGCACCGAGAGAAACCCTTTTTGAATAAATGCTTTCATGAAATGTGCGTTTAACTTTTAGGACGGAATCGCGAGTCGAGCGGAGGCCTAAATGTGTTGGCGGAGTCTCTCTCTCTTCCTCTCTTAAGACTTGATTGTTTTGCAAAATTCCATTCCAGAGGCAAAGGAGTTTTCAAAGCACGGAGCACTCCACGCGCCAGGCGAAATGAGTGTGATGAGTTCTCTGCGGGACGCCCCGTCAAAAGAAGGACGGGGAAGTATGTCCATTCTCGCGATGCATCTTCCCAAGAAGGGAGCACTGCAAAGTGACGGAGCGGTGTTGCACGGTCATTTCGGACCCCATAACGCATGACATGAGTGTAAAACGTGGATGACACAAAGTCAAAAGCTTCACAATAGCACGGAAAATCAGATACATGCTTTCCTGCATAATGGAGATTAATAGTTATGAGTTTTATGACAGAAAATTACTATAATGGTTATCATTCCATTCTTTTACAACAAAATAACGATTGATTTGATCGCCAGAATATTTCAGCTCTACAAATTTACCATTGTTTCCGACCGTTTGAAGTTTCTAAATGTTTGAAATTCAGTAATTTAATCAACTGAGACACATGACTTAACTTTGCGTTTAGTTCTATTTTTGCAATATATTTCCTTCTCTTTCCAATATCTCTAAAAAAATTTCCACTGATGGATGACGCTCACCTTCAGTGGATTATGTTGTGATTTTTTCTGCTCCAGTTACCTTTCTCATTACTTTAGACTATCATTTTACTGATACAATACTGGGAAAGCCAACACAATATTTAATAACGCAATTTCTCGCAGACTTTTCTCCATTATATCATATTATTTTATTTTAATTTATACGAGTTTTTTACTTCAAACGAAGATTAACTTTGTAGAAAAGAGTAATATTCATTCAGCCGACATAATATTTTGTCACATTATTACTTTGAAAAGGAAAAATGCTCCAATATGAAAGCTCTCGAGGTAAAATACATTACCATACAACTTAATCTTTTTGAAGGACTTATCAAAATTGAAAATAAAGAAATAAAAAAATTTACACGTTCTGTTTTAATTTGTATTACAATGAGTCTTCTTTTTATGTGAAATGTGAAACAGAGAGCAAACGTTTAAACGTAAGCACACGTCCATCATGGAGCCACGAGTTGATGTTAAAGGCACTTCACTGCAGTGCAGAAACCAATTGAGTGATTTAATTTGTGCACACCCCTACCTTTTTATCCTTTGCGTAAAAGAGAGGGAACACCAACACGCTGGGAAAAAGGGAAGGGAATGAGTTAGAGTTTCCACGTCACCACACCAGTCTACTATTCCGACGGTTTTGAGTGACACTCCTCGTATATGTGAATAAATAAAAGGGCTGGGAGGGAGGGGGTGGAACTTCCAGGTGGCTGATCAATATAGCTCGCTTCAATTGATACACGTCATTGATTAAAACTTAATTGAGTTCCGATGCCGCACGACGACGCCGATCAAGTTCTGCCGCCGCGCTCAACCGCCACACAGTCCCCACCCCCACCTTCCCCTACCCCCCTCTGTCCCTCTCACCAACCCTCTCCACTCTTCACTGCCCTCCTCGCATCTGGTGGAGGGAGGAGTGTTTGAGGAGAGTCAATGAGGCGGGAGAGCAGCAAGCGAGGAGGGATGAGCCCGCCCAAGTCACTCACGAGGCGTCCGAATATATATATCGCCCAGATCTCCTTTCTGGCTCCACCCGGCCAAGCCACCCCTGCACCCTTCCTTGAATGAGGTAGTGAGGGTGGAGGTTTTGGTGGGTGGAAAGAGGAGCCGATGGAGGAGGTGGTTGCGTCCGAGGGAGGGACAGTGGAGTGGGGGTGGATGAGCCGATGATGCCATTAAGGTCGTTATCCAACCCCCTTATAACAGCCATTCTATTCCGCACACCCAATCCCCCGAACCCTTCCGCCAATATGACGTGAAGGCATCCCTCCCACCTGCCCCTCTCACATCCCTCGTCGTTTTCTACCCCCTCTCCCTCCCCATCGTCTCTCCATGCCCCCTCCCCCTCCCACTTTGCGCTTCATCCAGAGAAATACGCTCGCTGATATTGTAGTTGTACAGGAAGGATATCATGGCAAACTCGCAAAATCCATGGCTCACATGGAAAGAGGGAGCAAGGTAGAGGGTTTGATAATTTGACTTAACAGGTTGATGTAGCCCTTTCGTTCATTGAAAATAAATTGAACGGTGGAAACAAATTTTAAAGCACGTAAAAAACTTATTGACGTCAAATACGAAACGGAACAATTTGAGGAAACGATAATATATCGACGTTAATTTCAAATAGCTAATTTTCCCTTTAAATAAGAAAAGATGTACTAATAAATGTACATAATGTGGCAAATAATTATTTATTCCTCCTATTAACTAGACTTCTATCATAAATGAATGTTCTCCAATAGTCTTTGAAAAATTCTCTCGTAAGAACACCATACGCTGGTAACGATTCTAATCCTGCATTAGTCGTTGAGGCATTTTTGAATTACCACAGTTTTTTATCCCTAATATTGGCGTACTTTTTAGAAGCAGCTGACAAACATGAATGTTCAGCTCCCCTGTTTTGTAATTTGATAAAAAAACAAGGAAAACTTCTAATGGATACTTCGATATTCAAGTCATGTAAATAATAGAATATGTGAATCTTTTATTATACTTAATTTGAATTCCTTGGAACTACTTTTCATCGTAGCGATGTCGTGGGAACTATATTAAATACGGTTATAAGTGAGACGTAAAAAGATTTTCTTTGATGGAATTCAAGATGAGTCTTTAAATAAACCCTATTTTTTTCGAATTTTATGTCTCCGCTCTTTTTCATTAATTGCTATAAATACTCAAATTATGACCTTGATAAGAATCAAAGCTATCTTTAAAAAATAACATTTCAACAGTGTAATAATCCAATGCAGGCCTTACTTCTAGCGGTGATGTACATATCTCACATGTCAGCCATCAAACGACTTGAATCGTTAACATAGGACATTGAAGTTTCACCGTGAATGCTATTTGCGGAGGAGAAAATGATATCTACTGGATAATTACATATGAGGTGAAATCATGCACGCAGCTTGTAAGGAAGATAAACTTATTCATGCCGTAATTTTGTTACTGAGGCTGAGTGTTGAATTTAGATCAACAAGAACGTTAAAAATACATATATGTATGTGATTAATGCGACATTGAGTGGATTATCTACGAGCTAACATTAAAATAAGGATAGTATTTCATTAAATAATTTCTATCCCCTCGTAATCGGTTTAAAAATTGAAATTACCAATGTTGACTCTATGTTTCGTTTACATATCATTTATTAGTTTTAAAAATAATTAAAAATAATTAGTCTATACTTCTTAAGAACCACCAAATTCATTAATCAAAGAGTATTAGGGGAAGTTGCCAAATGAAATGTGATTCTTAAGAAAATGACCCTTTTAAGGACGCATCTCGAAGGAGCAAGATAATAAATGTTCCTATATTTGTGTATCAGTTATTATAATCTTTACACTTTAGTAGGAGAGCATATGGATCCATATGCAAAACTGCCCGAGAAAAAATGTCTTCTAAATGGCCAATATCATCCACGTAGTCAAAGTAACACTGTCGCAAAACAGTTGTGATGTTGACTTTTTAGTCACAGGAATACTAAAATAATACCAGCGGCAAAAATGAGCACCATACTGGGGCGATAGAAATTTATTTTAATCAAAAAATGCTCTATGTTATAATGAATACTAATGTAAATAATGATAAACCGACTTATTAGATTTTAGGAAGTGAGAAGTTCGTACACTGTGATGATAATAATGTTTCATGTCGCACAAATTCTAAGTCATAATGGCTCTCATGTGACTGAAATTGGAGGATATAGTGGAGGAAATTATAGAGGGAAAAACTGGAAACTCTGGAGGGAGCATATACATAGTTGGACCATTGATAGCTTAAGAACTTTTTCGTTCTCAGCTTACTTTTATAATACTATTCGATTGAGAATTACAGAAGGAGAGCAGGCTTCCTTAAAGATATGAAAATTCAGAGATCTGACTCCTTATGTCAAATAAATTGTTTCCTCAGGCACAATATTTACAAGGATATTGGGATCGAGTGTCGTGAATAAGTAGAGCAATGTCGCATCGCTAAATTATAACAATACGTCGGCATTAGCAGGAGAATTTCATGAAAAATTTTGCTGACCCTATGTTTATTTCTGCGACAGTGTGAGTTCCAAATTATCCAATCTTCAACACCTCACATAACTGTGGCAAGTTCGGGAAAGCTGTTTTTTTATGATTGTATGGCACAAAAATCATGCGGTGATGTTTTAAGCCTATCTGCCATGCTTAGATAATAGCGGAACTAAGTTTGTAATATTTTTGGATGGTTTCCAGTTGATTGCATTTTTTTAAGAAATTAAAGTATTTGCTTTTCTGTGTTCGACGATGCACTTGGTGTTTTGGGTTCTTCTTCGATCATCTATTCTTTTTCTCTAGAAGGAACTATTTTATATCTTCAAGCAACATTTACTACACGCAAAATAGGTCAACCAAATTTATATTAGATCCTATTTCTAAGAAAATGATGTAAAAATGAATGCTATTAGTAAAAAAATGGGAGCCCCGATAACCAAGTCACCAGAAAAATGGAATGAAAAATTCCAATGAAGTTATCTGTCCAGTAGGTGACAAAAGGAGGTGAGGCTGACCAAAACGAAAAAAAATAGACCTCAAAAGGGCACCGAGAGTTGAATGCGCTGAAAACGAGTTTTCCTTCGCCGGAGAGGACGTATGCTCACATTTCCTCAGCGCTGGGATGCACAAGTCTTAGTTAACAATAAAGGTGAAGAAAATCTCTTGCGAGAGTGGAGTTAGAGAGAGAGAGGGAGGATGAACAGGCAGGCCGAGATGTACACCGAGGGAATCCTGGGGCGGCGAGGAATGTAGCTCGGAGATCCATCTCACAAGAGATGTGCGGCGAGGAGCCAAGTGAAGCGAGAGAGTGCTCCGCGTGCATCGTCTTATCCGATGTTCTACGAGGGAGTGAGTTCAGGGTGAGGGAGGAAGGGGGAGGTCAGGAAATGGGGGTGGCGTCGAGGGAGCGGTGAGTGGGAGAATGGGGGCCATGCCATGAGTAGAAGGGACGAGCGGAGGGTAAATGGGATGGAAGGGAGGGAGGGATGGGGAGAGAGAGAGAAAGAGACGAGTTATCGAATTTACTAATCAAGGGCGCTTTTGGTCTTGGAAAATAATTGAATGACGCTAAGCGAATTACCTGCCTCCCACCGTTATACACCTCCGCCCGACGTAATTCACTTGAAAACTTGGCGCGCAGGATACTTGTCTCGACGGCGGCGGCGGCGCAAGCGCGCACGCGAGCCCTCAGCCCTCGTCAAAGGAAACGTGCTAAGGATCTTCCCTCTGTCTTAACCCCCCTTAACATCGCTCTCTCCTCTACCCAGTCCTTACTCCTCTCCACTCACACATATATGTGACTTTGGTGTACACATATATATCTTCTGCATCTCCATATCCTTGCCCGCACCGACGCTCTTCGAATCAGGGAGAGACGCGTCAGAGCACATCCTAAGGTCTCCCTGCGTGGAAACGGAGCGGAATCAATCGACGGTGGACTCGGTGGGTGGATCATTTTCAGACAATATCAAGGGCTGTTAATTGCTGGACTTTCTTTCTCCTTGGAGACGTTAGCCGTTAGAGGTAGCTAATAAGTCAGAATAAAAAATATTAATGGCTGTAGCGTATCTTTCTGGCCAAGCAGAAATAATATAAGATTTGTGTATTTAATTTCTTTTCAAATGGGGATTTATTTTCAGCATAGATACTCGAAAATTGGATAAAATGACGTTAAGTACTCGTGGTTCTGAGCGTGTGTTTTATGCTGATCAGAGACTTCGTCTCTTCGTCGTTATCTTTGTAGAACTCATTGTTTTTATCTTGAAACGCAAGCTATATTGATGCAATAGATTATTGATGTACATAGATATTCATGAATATTTTATACCATACTCTTCAGTGCGTGTGCATCGAGAGTCATGTTGCGTACATTTTATGTGTCAATGTACCAGGATAACTCCTTTTGAGCTTGGGTTTATTTTTCCCCTTCTCTCCGAACTCCAACAGACGGGACTTATTCTAAATTTCGTCGTACATGTCAGCGCCGAAAACAAACGCCTTAAACTTCCCGAACCTTGAACGGGAAGTATGCGTCTCCGTTTCTTGCGACTTACTTAGTTTTGTAGACGTCGGATGGCAGCGTTCTCTCTCCTTGCTTGAGAGAAACTTTTTGTCTCATAAGAACCCCCCATTCTCCCTAAAATCCCGACCCAACCGTCTCTACTCCTCCTCCTCCCCCTCGCAGTCCCCACCCACTCCACTCCTTTGAAAAAAAATCTTCATTCTCCTCCTCCATTTGTCCTCTTGAGCTTGACGAGGAGGAGGACGCGAAGAAGGCCGGAGGAAGCAGAGGGCGTGCGAGTAGGCAGCAAGCGTCTCCGTCGACTCTATTTTTCAGTCATTCGATATCGGGGCGCGGCAGCTGCTCGTCCCAAAGACTTCCAACCGGCTCCCACCCGCCAAAGTGTGCTTTCTTCCCCTTCCAACCAACCCCCTACCCTCAATTCCACCCACCCCCTTTCCTTCATCCTCCTTGCTGTGCTCCTCCTTTTCGCGTCTCAGCCTCAATATCGCCCGCTACTCGACCCCCTCACCCTCCCACTTCTGCCCCTCATTTAACCAGCGCGAAACCTTCCGCACAGTATTTCTCCTCCCTCCGCTCTGGCACGGCCGGTGCGAGGAGAAGGCGCGAAGCAGAAAAAAACGGGACCGTTAATGGCTGGCAGGAGACCCCCATACCTCTCCCTCCACTTCTATTTCACGGTGAAGATGAAGCAAAAGCGATGCCTCTTCCTCCTTCCAACAAAAAGGCCTCCCATGGCTTTGTAAGGATTGCGTGGGAATAATAAACCCTTTTGGTGGAGGCCTTAGCGATTTTGCCCCGTGAAGCGGACTCTGGCGTATATCATCATCATCATCATCCTCTTCCTCGTATTCCCATCCCATCACATGCTGCTGGTTCAACCGCGAGGTCATTAATCCGCCCCCAAGCTCCGGCACGTAAAATATTTCGCGTTGCACCACTCTCCGCGCGCCGCTGCGAAATACACGAAACAGTGGGAGCGAGCGAGGGGGTCAAATCTGCTCTTCCGGAATCTGTACCACTTCGTGCACTCCTCCTGCCATTTTCTCCGAAAAAACCTCCGGAATTGGCGGAGAGGGAGACTAAAGGTATCGCAGTTTGTTTTACTTTAGTAGCGACGGCCTCATTTCCTCCTGCGATACACATCGAATTCTCCCGATCTTGTACGCATAACGTGGCATGTTAAAGCGCGGAGTAACGAGCAGTTCATCGTTAAAGTTTATCCTGAAAAGCTTATTTGTATGTCTAGAATCAACTGTTTGCGTAGTAGATCAATAAATGTATTTCTAATTAAACATAATCTTGAAATATAATTTGGTCGTCTACATATTTTGATATTTAAAAAGCTCTTTCATAGTCTATACAGTACAAATTCCCTTAACTCTTGCCCTGATATTGACCGTTGCCATGACATTTATACAACGTTAGTATCTCAGCCGATTTTTTTATTTTTTATTTTTATGGATACGCAATTGGTGAATTATGTATTTACTCTTCATTTCATCGCCACAAATTACGTCGTTATAAATAGTGCGTTATTTCTGCTAGGCAACTCTTGTATTTGAGACTTTTACGGTATGAAAATTATGCCAATGAATAAGTAAGAATAAATCATTTTTCAGTGGAAATAATTTGTTCATGATTCAGTTTGTACTCATTGTGATTTATATATAAACCCACCGTCAAAGTTTTTCTAGCAGAGGTAACTGAAGAACTAGGAAATGAAAATGGTAGGTAGCTTTGACTTAGTTTTAACTGTTTGAGTGATACGAAATCTAAAATTAAAAAATATAACTTAAAAATCGGAAAACATACTAGAAGACATACGAGTTATAGAAGTTCAGTGGCATTGATTATTGAAGCAGCCATGGAAAATATTTGGGCCAAAATAGTCAGTCCAAATGGCGTGGGGGATTTTTGGTTTATTTATTTTTATGGAAGCAGACTGCTTTAATTATACTCTTTTCATTGATGAATTGTGTTTACATTGGTAAGAAGAATTGTTATTTTAAGTGGAAAAATGTTTGTATTTATTGTCACGGCGATTTTTAAGATAGATAGATTTAGAGGCAAGATATGTGTTACTTTTTATATTTATTTTTTTAATTTTATTTAAAAAGAGAGATTGCAATAAATTATAAATATTTAACTCTTTTCTTGCTATTCCATTTTCAATCGTGTTATTCACTTTGCTTACGATGGGTCTAACCTCCTTGAAAAATTAATTGTTATAGAACTAATAGCAAATTCTCTCACAAATGTAATTCAATCTACATTTAACGAATTTTAATATCCAGCGAATATATTATCATCCGGAATAAACGAGAATGAAATTTTGCAACCAAAATGAAGACCAACGAGACAACGCTCTCTATCCACATTATTACGTTAAAAATGTGTAGTGAATGTGGATGTAGTGGATGATGCTTAAAAGCATGAATTCACAGAATGCATTGCCAAAAGGCTTAGGTAATACATAATTTCATAAATTAAACATTATGCGCATGCTCGAAGCTATGAAACGCGAAAATTACAGAGGCAGAAGATATTCCACCCGGCTGCGAAACGAAAATTATGATCAAAATGTTGCTCTCTCAAAATCGTTAAATTGTGGCGAGAGGCGTCGCTTTGCGAAGAACTATCTCGCGGGCTCCAATATTAGGTCATTTCCGACGCCTACTAAGGCGAGCTCTCATATTCTGAGCACGCAGTCCGGTGTTCTTGAAAATTAACACCGCGAGGCGCTCCACCGCCGTAAGAAAGGCGACGAAGACGTTACGAGGGAACTCCACAACTCCCCGGCATGTTTCTCCCTCGCCGGACACGGGCTCAAGGGAGCAAGAATCCTACGGAACCGAGTCCCGAGGCTCCAATATCTCCCAGTATCTTTTCATCCCCGGCTTTATTTTGTTTATCTGACGGAGTTTTCGCTCCCAACCCGGGCGATTGTGGGAGAATTGGGGAATGTCGGGGTGGGTTGCCGAGTTCCGACGCTTGGTTGATATGGGAGCAGGATGGGAATTGGGTTGTTCTGCCTGCATCCTGCCCACCTTGCCACCTGGGATGGGGGAGGAGGAGTCGAAATGGAAAGGGAACGGTGTGGGAGAGAGGAGCTCGCAAAGCCGACTTCGTGGCGGAAGTGCGGTGGATTAAAGTGAGGCCGGAGTTTGCCACTTGGAATGAGAAGGAATTGGGAGAGAGTAGGGAATTGATTGCAATCGGAGGGGCCCGCGGGGAAGTCGGGAAGCGTGCACAAGTGGGTTTTAGGCGGGGATACTTCGCTGCGTGGGGGCGGTGGTGGTTTGATGATTGTGAGGAGAGCCCTCCAGGGGGGTCATGAGGTGCGAATCCGCGGCCCCCTTTGTGGGGAGAGAACGCAGGGGTTAAAGCCCCGTGGCTCAAGACGCTCTCTCTGGGAATCCATGCAAGGGATGAAATCGCCGGCCACGGCGATGGGATGGAAGGAAGGAATCGAGAGGCTAGCTTTGAGAGGGGAAAAAAGGGGTGGAAACTGGGGTTGGCTTGGATGACCAGTGTTTTCAAGAGTGGGTGGATGAAATGGCACTTGACACCGTGGGGACTAACGGGGTGGGTGGGTAAATACGCATTGGAATGATCATATCGTGCAGAGCGAACGGGGGTGGTGATAGAGTTTTAAGGATCTAATTCGTCTTCACGGTTTATCCCTCCCCTCCTTCCAATACCCTTTCTTTCCTTTGCTCCACTAATATCCCGCCGGGAAGCCTCCGACGAGTCCCGGAGGTTATAAAGCGAATCCACGTACTACCCTCGTTATGTCCGCGGTTGATTCGAGGTTTTTCGGTTGTAAGCGCGGTCCCTGCCATTCGTTCTTTGCCTCCCACGCCCACCCTCTCCTCCTCCCTCTCCCCCTCCATCGTCGATCCTCTGCTGCCTCGTTCGCTTCCTTTTGTTTGCCCCGAGCAGCATTTAGGGTGATTATTTCGTATTTGGCTGCAAATCCCTTACCTTATTCCCTTTCCCTCCGGGGCAAAGCTGGGATGAAATTAATTGCGTTATATTTGTTTGTATGGCTTCCCCAGGAATTCTTTGAAAACGTATATTGCCTTATCTCGACGTGCACTACATATCCGGGGGATTATCGTTGGTTATATTTCAAAGCAAATATTTTGCTAACTCGGACTGAATTCACTGTAGCATAAGTCAGAGCAAAGTGCTTACCGAAATGAAAATAAGTTTATTAAGCTTTTCAAAGGTGTGCACTATGATTTGTAACCTACTATATGTGTAGTTATTCTTTAAACAAAGCATGTTTATCAATCAAACCAATTGAATACTTCTCGAGTATCTTTTGTGACTAGTTTTATTGTTGCTGCAATGCTACCCAAGACAACATTTTAGTCTGCATTATATATTACATGTATACTATATCTCATTTCTATTTTAAATGAAGTCATTTATTTTTTGATAAAACGTCGTACTTTCCTCAATAAATCTTCAAAGTGAATAAGTCACAACATTGTTGTCAGAAAGATATTTTGAAATCTTTTAAGTATTGCACTATGCATTTTGTAAGCATAATATAGCTTAATTGATTCATATGCTAATTAATTTATTTTTCGGGAGTCGAAAATGACCTTACCATTGTTCACTACTGCCAAACTCTTCTGATTTAATCCGTTGATTACATCTTCAGCAATCCGCTGTAAATGTTCCAATATCTGCAATCAAGTTCATTACCATGATATTGGAAGTAAAAAACATTGTCATTTATTATGAGCATTTCTTCATACTTCATGTGTGTCATACACAATCTTGTGCAGATTACTCTCATAACAACTCTCAGAATTTCTCATAATGAATTTATCTTTGATTGTGACACAATGGCAACCATTTTAGCTGGAGAGGCACAAATACTACAATGGTGTTTTCCCGATTCTTTTGATTGAGCTCTGATCTCATATTTTTTTCAATGCCATTCCCTAAAAATGACATTATGTTCCTGTACAACCTCGCTTATTTACGACCATTTTTCACTTTTAATTTCCCCTTTTGGTTCCCCTTAACATCATTGCGATACAATATTGCCTCCTAAGCATTGGTATAAGTCAAGATGTTGCAAAAAATTTAGAAATATGTGATAGCAATGAAACATAAGGTGAATTTTGGGCTAATTGACGCTGTAGTTTCTCCCAAAGATGTCAATAGTTCCAGTCGAACCCCTCCTAGGCTATAGTTATTCATTCGCATTATCTGTACACACCGCATCTTATTTATACAAACACCTTATTTCTTAATCACTTAATGAAATATTGAATCTAGCCCATCAGAAATCTAGCATATGCGGGACTCTTAGAGGGTATTAAGTCCGCACTATTGGGGCATTAGGATATTTATCTTTATACGAGTTCTGCTGCATGGCAGCTTGAGGACAAGATTGGTACGATTTGGGTTTTAAAAATACAAAAAATAAGTCTCTGGAATGAACGCAAAATATTATAGCGGAAATTTTATTTTTTTTAATCATCATTACGTTTATTGTTGGCTCTAACATTTCAAAGTAATTAATGTGCTGAGGTGAATTATAAAGAATAATCATCAACACATGATTAGGCCTCTCATTATGGCTTTCCTGCGGCTAGCTTATTGATATAAAATGCATCCACCGGGTTACAGATGGGTGAGTTGACCTTTCGATCCGAGCGATTCTCGGCGATGGCAATTCAATTACGCTAGGAAAGTATGAGAAGATGCCAATATTTGTCGAATGGCTCCAGCCAGCAACCATGAGGGGCTTACTGACCTCCTTCATTTGAGTGAAGGCGGTGAACGCGTGGGTCGGTCCTGCGACACTAATTGCACCATATTTATGAAAAACTTAGATCTTTCTTATATTTAGAAAGGTTTCAAATGATCCACCGCTTTGAATGTTCTTAACTGACGGCAGTTCGTCTTTGTTTCAGAGGTCATATTTTGGTCGGACCGATGTCAATTTAAGATATTCAACAACGTGGATCAAGGGAATCAATCTTGAATATCATCATGAACTACCGCGGAAGTCTTCATCAGAACTTCTTTACTCAATAACCGCGTTAAGGCATTTGCCTATACAGCTATAGTACTTGAAAGTCGAGGGAAACCACCATCTTATTATCTCAAGCTCTCAAATTATTTCTCCGATATTTTGAATTACTAGAGACATAATGAAATTCTCATGAGTAAAATATTTTGGAGGTAAACTAGTCATCCATTTCGATTATTGAGTGGAGGCTACTTGACTCGAAGTACCATACATCAGTCAAGAATGACAAGCAGAAGTTTATGATTGGCACCTGGAATTCAAAATTGCTTTGAGGGTGTAACCCACTTAAAGAAAAGAAAAATATAAATGTAAATAAGGTATCTAGGAGAAGATTTTTGAGTTTTGCATAAATAACGACATCAGAAACACATCTGTATGAAATTCCACCGAGGCGTCCTACTTCCCGGTGGATGTTTTGAAGTCTGTAAAGGAGCACATGGTTGGACACCACCCACGAAGAAAATATACGAGGAAAATGATAGTTGACCGAAGAATTTTCAAAATAAGTTATATATTAGTGAAATGACGAATAAAAATTTAAGTAAGAATCTACATAAGCTACCCTGATTCAGATTTTGATGGTTGTTACAACTTAGTCAAGATGAAGTGCCATAATAAGTTTACAAAACTAAAATGTACAACGAAAAATCGACAACAGGTAGAAAAACTAAATAAAACAGAGCACACTTTAGCCTGCCCTACTATTTTAGACAAATTCAAAGATGATATAAACGATACAAAATCAATAAAAGAGAAATGAAAAGAAATGAAGAAGGGAAATTTTAATTCGGCAGAGAAGAAAAACAAAGAATTTGAAGCCACTATTTCAGTTAAATGAAATGAGTTGTGAGTTGAAGTTGGAAATTTACAAACGGATGTTGTGCCTACTTAAGGCAAGTGGCTTTGGTTCATCGCTAAATTCTAAATCATCTGTATATGATATTTTCATGTCAAATGATGCCAAAAGCTGACTACAGGTCTTTAATTCAAAATTATTGGTGCTGAAAACATTTAAATGCTAAATTAAGTGCCAAAATAAAACTTATTTATTGACCTCGCAGACTTGATGATTTCTCAATTATTATATAAAACAAAGATATAATATCATCGACAATAAACTAAAGTTATCTCTATTTAAATTTTACTCCTTTCTTCCTCTTGCTTTGTGTATTGCTTATTCCCCGCAAAATGGCAATTCTCAATTTTTTACTAGTATTGTGAAAGGATTATCTGCGATATAGTTTTATTACTGAAAGGGCACGTTACTGCAATTCATTTATTTTTGTGGATAGCTTCAGAAAGGATTTTAAAATACCTTACACTTTTTTCTTCCTAGTCAGATATTTATTCGTACTATTTTCCAACAGAATAAAATCGTCGTTTATTGCCAGTATTTCTCTTCTTTTCTATCGAAGCTTACTCGCTGAAAGAAATTTTTTATCGAGATGCAACCAGTAAATAGGCTTCTGCGTGCAGCACACATGGAAAAAGCAATCAGCATTACACTGTTTTTCATCATCCGCTTGAGCAAGTAGCGCGATGCGGAGATGAGAGCGTATGTTGTCTCGACTGAATGCCAAACTTAAAGCGTCGTAATTCTTCATCGCATTTTTTGAGCATGATGAACTACTGCCGTAACTCCACGAATTTTTTGAGCGATTGCGTATCGCCGTTAGATGTACTTGCAAGAGACGGTAAATCAGCCGTCTGGCTGGAAAAAAAATCGACAGCTCTACACGTCTAGGCATCCTAGTGACGCTGAAAGGATTTAAATAACAACGGCCGCATAGCAAACGACAAGATGAAGCGAGGTTTTACTCAGTATCATCCCTTTTTTCCTCCGCCATCAGTTTTTTCCTCCCTCAACCGAGTTATAAACTCTCCTAAAAGCCATACAGTGATGATGCATTCTTCCGCATATGCGAATCAGTAAGCGCTATTTTTTTCATCCTCCCACTACCACGAGCTGGAAAATACATTCCTATATATTTATCATTGCCATGCGATTTATTCACCGCTGCCTCATTTATTATTCCTGTAGAGGGCTCTCTCTCGAGGGAGGGAGGAGAGAGTATGGGAGGGGAGGGAAAAGAAGATGAAGGGTGGGAGGAGCAGGGCAATGCGTATTTTATTGCGCGGAACTGCAGAACTAGTGTGTTGCAGGTTCCTCCTCCACACCGGCCAAAACACCTCGCACCCTTCCCACCTTCCCACACCCCCTTCCCCGACCCGGGCCATTCTCCTACCTTTCCCTCCTTCCCCTCATGGTGGCCCCTCAGATGAGGACTCGAATGAAAAAAAGGGTCCATCTCCGTCGCCATTCGCCATCACCACGGCGCGCACCTCACAATGCGGGCTCTTTCGCCCATCTGCTCCTCCTCGCCCCTACACGCCCTACCCTCTCTTCCTCCGTCACTCCGGCCTGGATGAAGGGAGAACGACGACTGGTGCTCCTCTCTCCGTGTCCTTGCTACCCACCCTCACACTCCGCACATTGGTGGTCCCAAAGGGGTGCGGGAGATATGGGGAGCCGTGGAAGCAGGCGTCCACATTATGGGGTGCCGGTGGGCCTCCGCTCTCTCGCCCTCTCTCTTTCTCTTTTCTTTCTTCCTTCTCACCCTCTTTAACGCCATTCCGAGTCCACCTCCTCTTCCTCCCCTTCTCCCCCATCCGTAAGTGCCAGTCTTTTTCTCGCGTCTACTTTTGCCCAGAATGGTCCAGCCCTTGTCTCTCCCCCTCTCTTTCTCCCACATTCAGTCTCTCTTACTCTCCCTCGAAAGACGAAAGGGCGCGTGAGAAAAAAAACACGCGTTACTCGCGGAGGAAATAATGGAAAGAGAGAAGGCTGCTGGCGCGCACCCGCGTTTGTATCGCGTTGCGTGAGAGGAAGAGGTTATTGACCGTTTCGTCTTTGGAGAGAGAGACAGTGACAAATATGCGTGGGGCTTTCCTTTTAATGTTTCTGGGCTTCCTTTTTTTATGATCGTGCTAATCTCCGCAACTCAAAATGAAGCTATATTCCAAATAAAAACATAACTATGGAAGTTATGAATACTATCAAGAGTTTATTTCTTGAAAACCGTGAGATCTGCTCTTTGAATGAAATATACTTAAACCCATGACATTCAGGGCCCAAAGTGTGATAAAAATATTCCCATCAAGAATAGTCGTATGAACTTCATTGGTATTTATAATGCCGTATAATGTCCTTTCTTATAGTATAAAGTTCTAGCCAGCGACCTTCCTCACTCGATGATCTGTAGATAAGATACTTATAAAAGCACTTCATAGATATAAAAAATTTAAGTTGTACCAATAATTTGGTTTTACAGGCAACATTAGATATCAATTCGCCTCAGTCATCGATGGTGGCAATAAATGTACTGAAACGCCGCGCACTCCCTGAATAGTTTTAGTGGTCAATCTGCCTAAAATTCATGATAATGTAAATTTTATGTGACACCGCTAATACCTTAGGCTTATACTCCTCTGTAATGGTTATGAAGGTCCATTCAGAATCACTTATTTATCTGTATTCTCAAATATTGACAGAAGTGAGCAATACGTGCTACCGTGCTACAAAAGAAAATATGGAGTAGATATAATTCTTCTGGTCCGAAGTAAATAATTCTATCAGTTAGTCATTAGAAATCAAGCCTCAAAATATGGTGCTCTAGTTTTAGTCTGGTCTTAGTTAAAATGAATTTTGTGCTTGAAACACCCTAGTACCAATGTAATAACTTCGGTGTACGGTAATGATTACCTCCTCGAGGAAATACCATATGGAGAGAAAAATAATTAGCATTTTCGGATAATTCTTGGAGCCGCCAAATTTACTATTCAGTTATTATTAACTCGTGGTTGGTCAAATCATATGGGGTGAGGCTAATTTTTGGTGACTACCTTTAAGAAAAATCAATTCTCAGCCTATAAAAATGAGTATAAGTCGTCGGGGTTTGCAAATATGAGATCTGTGTATGACCATCTAGAATAGGTATGACCCAGATAAATGCTTTCTCCAAAAACTTTTGAAAGGTTCACTCAAATCTGTTCTAATTTAACTCAAAAATTCATTTATTTTGTCAATTTATAACAGAGTATAATATTCACTTCGGCGACTACGCAGAATTAACTTTTACAGTGAACATGCAACGACAATTTAACTATTACAAATTTGAATCTTATTTCAAGTCTTACTAATATCTAGCTTATAAAATATAATGTATAAAAATATAAAAATATCAAACCTAATTCTAGGATATGTACATACCTACATGTCTAAACTATATGTATATCTATGGAAATTACATCCAAAAAAATGAGGGAATCCTAGAATGGTGTTTTTTCCGGTTTTCATTCAACTCAGGTAATTTTATGCAACACTGTGGTTGAATTGTGTTATCGTTAGCTCCGTTTCAGTTACTTATTCCATAGAATTACTAAGATAACATTTAAGTGCATGTATTCATGGACATGGAGATAGTTCTATATTAATTCTCGTCTTTTTCTTCTTTCCTCCATCTTCCCTGTCCCTCCCCCACCTTCTCCTCCTCTTCCTCCTCCAAACCATTCACTCCAACGCAGGATAAGCACTCCCCTCGAGGGCGCTGGACTCGCCCTGCTGCTCTCGGCCACCCTGTGCGCCCTCCTCGGCCACTGCTCCAACGACCACCGGACGCTCGTCGCCTGTGGACTATTCATCCTGGGAGGTAAGCTAACGGATACTACTTCTCCCCACTTGCAGTTGTCGTCGTTGGCAATTGACCGTACTCAAGGCTTGCGTGCGTGTTTTTTTGTACGTGAGAGTTTGAGTGGGCGACATGTTCTTCCCCGTCTCTCGTCCTCGTGCTGGTAATTTCCTCAAAATACATCGGAATCCATGTGTAAAGGGGAGAGAAAAGCAGTTAAGAGGAAAACAGTTAAGCGGAAAGTCTTTATATTCTTTGTTCCTTTCCCGCTTCGCGGCTTTAGGCTTCCCACTCAACGAGTGAGAGGAAAAAATGTCTAGCCGCGACTATCTCCATCTATCTCCGTCATTTTCCAGCCCTCTTTTCTTTTTTTTCAGCGTAGGAGCGGGGAATATGTCAACCGAATGCGACCGCCCACCTTCCCCCTCCCGCTGTGTGATTATGTTCCACCCGTGGAAATTAGGCAGAATATCGCCCCTGCCATTTTATTCTACTGCTCCGGGTCAGGCTTTTTTTTGACCTGGCCAGTTTTGATGAGAAAAACCGACCCAAAATCCGTGAAAATATAGCACACACGTGCATAGTGGATAAAACACCAAATTTTTGTTGCTTTAAAGTATATGAAAAACGAAACGCTGTACCCAAGGTTCACTGAGCTGAGAATTAGCTTCGTCAATAAAAAACTGGGCACGTAGGCAGAAATAGTTTACAAAACTTCAAAATACGAGGTCTGAAGCTTTAATACAAATTGTGCTGCAGAAATCAAATGGATGGAACATAAGGTAATCCCGGATTAGGTGTAATTAAATGGAAATGTTGAATATTACCACTAAGTGCTCGCTTCATAATTCGTTCGGACTCATGTGTACACAAATGAAATGAGTGAATTTTTAACGGCAAAACTATAGAGTAATTATCAAGTACCATGCTAAGCATTACGTATAGGTATATATAGTTATCTATGTATTGTTTTACAAACGAAGTGAAAATCGAAATTTCGGGTATAAGTATTTCATAAATATTTTTTAATAAGTTATTCTCATCTTCAATAAAAATGATTTTGGAGTTATACTCACATCAAATCGTCTTCAATACAATATTTTAAGTGTTTTTATCCAAATCTGTTTTTCAGTTTTCATGGATCGTAAGTGATTTCCTTGTAAAATATTTACGAAAGTGTATTTAACAGAATTTAACAGTTTCATCAAGAACATAATCTGATATTTTTCTACTTAATCACAAATCAATATGCATCATTTGTCGATAAATATTGTTCACCGGATATTCATAACGAAACATATGCATCTACCTTCCTGTCATTGACACAGGGATACTAAATATTTGCCTTTTGAGCTAATTATTGGTGCAAAAGTGCTATATTTTTAAAGGGAACATTTCTTTAAGTGTTGCAATATTGTGAGATAATAGGTTGAGTTAATTGATGAATGGGCTCAGTAAACAAATATTAACCATTTTTGTTAATGAAGGCAAGAATGCAATGCTGCTAAAGCCACAAAAAGTATACTTCAACGGCATCTACAATGTTTCTTCAATGTAGTAACTAAAATTCATATTTGCACACCGGTGACAAATGTTATCCAAGAAAAATAAGCCATTGACGACAATGGAGATCCACTCATTTGATGAACTGACCACCCAATTAATTTGTTTTGACTGCAAAAAAAATTCATGGTTTGGGCAATCTGTATATCTCAGGACCCCCTAAAATAATGAAGTAGTAAGTAAAAATATCTCTTAAACCTCATGCACATACTTTTGGAAATTATATTCAAGTAGCATCCTGTGAGCCGGTTTTCGCGTTTTGGGTAAATGGCATGGAGAAAATTCAATCATTCGCGCGGTTTATTCCTTCGGTGAACTGAAATTTCTCATAGAAACTTTTATGTTTTCCGCCTGCTCTCTCTCTCTACATTGCGATTTTGTCCTGTGGTAAGGGAGCATATGAATTTTCTTGAGTATTCAAGTGAAGGATTGCGGCTGACGTGAAAAACATCTTTATACTACTCACCAGTTAGCTTTGATGAAACAGAACCGCACCCATTCATCATCTCATTCGCTCAAAATTTCACCCAATCGCTAAACAACCCTCATTAACAGAATTAGTCGGCGGAGATGCTCATATCCATTGTCACGCTGTAGAAAGGGCACAAATTAAGCCTCCGGGATATAAGCCTTCATTGGCTCCATAATATCTTCGCATGTTTACATCAGCCCGGTAGCCGTTAACACGCCGAGGCCATTCAAATTTTCTACGCGGAGCACAAAACAACATGGTGCTTTTACCCGCGCGGCTGCAGCAGGCTGTATTTTTTCTAATTGTCATTTTAATTGTCTGGCTTTTATTTACAAGCTGGTGGCATTGTAGGGGCGGCTTTTTTAATCCTTGTCCCCCTCAATCCCTCCCTGCCGACCTCATCCCCCGCCTTTCCCGCCCCTACCGCACCCATTACCGCCACGTCACGCCAATGCCGCACCCGGCATCCGTCGTCGGGGAGCAGGAGCGAGGGAGCGTAGAATGGCTGACTCCCTCTCTCAATAACATCTAAAGCGTCCCCTGGCTATCATGTCGGCGTTCAGAGAAAACAACCATCACTTACGCTTCCATGCACGCCTTCCATCTCGCGGTAGTTCATCACTTCAGTCCACTACATATCTATGGGTATTCATCTTAACTCCTCTAACACCTTTCACCTGCATCCAACCATGTGTTAGTCAAATTAAATAATACTGCCCTTTTGAAATCTAAAGTAACACACTACGTACTCAGTAAAAGGAAGCGAAAAGAATTTCGTTGCACACCAGAAATTACATCCATGAAAGCTTTCCGTCTGTTATTTGAATGTCACTTGCTGAGAATTGATGTGCATTTCATCATATTTTTTATTTAATTATTTAACCAGCATTTTATTCTATTTATTTGTTGTTTCATTTCTTGTCCATTGCATTGTGATATAACTCAACCTTAGCAGATGATATGCTCAATCTAGTAAGGCCATTACATACGCCATTGTCTGTGAAGCAACAAAATTATCATTTCTAGCGTACAATCGATTCATCCTTGCTTCGCAGGGAATAAGGAAACCGCTATATTTACTCCTTGTTGCCTGTCTCTCACTGGGGCTAAGAGTATTTTTTTTACATCTTCAACTTATTTCCCTCTCAGTAAATCGCTCTTAGTCCATCGAACAATGAGTCTCCCAAAACTATTAGAGGGATAAGTTTTGGAGCCGACGGAAACACATTGATAAGACAATAGGTTTAAGGTCGCTCAAAAGGTTAAGCCCTTCCGGGGATATTATTCTAGATTTATGCGTCATTTATGGGCTAGACGAAAGCGATAAATAAAATAAATTCACAATCTAGGTTAGAGGCTCAAGAAATTTTTCTTCCCACTCACCTTGGACGACTTTAAGAAAAGTAGATAGATACATTAAATCTAATAAAACACACATCGCCAATCATCCCTTTGCTGTTTCAATTCTCTTTTCTTTTTCTCTCTTTATTTATTGTTTCAGCCCAAACAGCCTCTACAGTCATTAAAAGTGCTGGATTCACTCTATTTAGCATCAAATATAGTTACATTAAAATCAGCTGGAATCACTTGTTTCTACTCAACATCTTTGGGTTTATCATAGTAATCTCTTCTTCGGCCATTTCATTTCCTCGAAGCCTCCACCGTGCAAGCATAGCAAAATGTTAGCGAGACGCTCCCATGTCTATTAATTTCTTTGTTATGCCGGGGATATTTTTGGGAGCTTCCGCAGTTTTTATTATTCAGCAGGTTTAATTCGGCCCCACGAGCTCTCGTTTTCCTCCACTTCGAAAACCTCACGTTTAACCTGCTGCATTTCTCTTCCTCCTGTGTCAGTCATATCCTTTCCACCGGAAATTGAAACTCTGGTCTTACATTCCGCTCCGCGGAATAGCTTCCCTTATCCCACGCATGTGTCTCGACATTCTCCTTAGCTTTCCCCTGAAAATGCACCCCTCTCTCACCCACGCCCGCCCTGCTCACGCCCTCCCTTCGGGACCACCTTCCCACCTCTTCTCCTTCTTCCGCCTCTGTTCTCGTGGTAACGGACAAGCGTCTCCTCCAACTATGACCCTCTTATGATTCTCTCACTCACTCATCGCTCTGCCCTCTTGCAACTCTCCTTCCTCTTTGTTGAGGATGGAAACTTTTCTTCCCCTCACGTTCTCTCTTCGACATAATCCCTCTTCCTCTCCTTCCCAGAAACCTTTTCTCCTGCCTATCTCATACCTTTCATCTCACTTCCAAGGATCATTCCCCGAGATCTACCCTCTCAAAATATTTTCCTCCAGTCCTTATTACATTTTTAGGCCCCGAATTTCATCTTCACTTGAATAAAATTATTTTATCGCTGAAGTTCACTCAATTATGTTGGTGCGTGGTGCTGAAAAACACAACTCAATTTAGCGGGGGAAAACATTTGGTCCAATTTAACCATATCATATAAATTATATAAGTTCAGTCTAGAGAAAATTCGTTCGATCAGTATTTTCTTAAGAGTGGAGCGTTATCATTTTCTTAGTACCTATGTCTTAGGGAAAATTTGGCAAGGGTGAGTGAACCATAATATCTGGAAAATAAAGGGCTGCCGTTGGTAGAAGCAAGTTTCAATTAAACACGTATGAATTCAATATTAAGCAAATAAATGAGTGATTACATGATCCAGATTTATCATTTTTTCCGATTGATGATCAAGGGAGAATAAGAAGGATATCATCTCTGTATTTTTCCATTTATTACAGTGAGTCCCATTTTTCATTCAGGTGTTTGTGTGAATGGAAACGTATTTAGCGTAGCCATATGACGAACAGATAATAAAATTGACATACAATGTCTTTTATCCATGACCATTTTAGTTGATTTAGGTATAAAATATCATGCATTCTCATAAGGGGAGACATTTACAGTGTATCTATTTTTAATTGCACAACTTTTTCCTAAAATGCGTTTTACCAAAATTAATATTACGTGAGGCCTCATACTTCTTAATTTTATCTGTAGAATTTTTGACCTGAATAATAAAGGTGTAGGTGTAGAGTCCTTGTAAGGTAAGCGATTAAGAAAATCTACCTTGGAGAACAAAAAATGAGGAAGAATGGATAAGTTGTAAAGTTGACTTTTCCTTATATACTTGAAAATGTAATTTTATACTCTAAATGAACTGTAGTATGGATACTGAAATCTGCAGGTTCTTGCCCATTCTTCGAAATTTCCTTCCCTGTTTTGAGCTTATACTAAGCATCCTTGGACACTTTCACGCGTTCAAGAGCATATTTCTTTTTAAGCATGACGAATAAACGCTTCACCTTACGTTCATTTGCATCACTTTATCCTGGCGCCTTTATCTCCATTTACATTCAGGAATGGTGGAAGTGGAATCCTCGTGAAAGCCAAGAGACTACCCTCTTTATGCGCGAATACATTTTTCCCTCTGCTCATTGCATTAAAAATGGTGTTTATTTCCCTTTCCGAACTCGCGGAAGGATTTTTGTAGCAACTTAACTCCTGAGTCCTCCCCTTCTGCTCGCCTCCCTCTCTCTGGAATTACCCTTCCCTCTCTTCCTTGCCCCTCAAGCAGCCACCAACAACACCCGTCACCTCCACCCGACTTCACATCTGCATTTGAAAAATCTCCCTCGCGCCTCCTTCACTATTTTTCAAACCTGTTTCCTCCAATCCCCTTACCCCTCCAGCCCTGTCCCGTGCCCTGCCACCCCTTTCCTTGGCCCTCCCTTTGCCCCACCCTCCCTTCTCATAAAACTTTGCTCTCCTCAAAGTGCCTCCACCCCTCGGCTTTCCCTTTGCCCTTTTCTTCCTGCCAAGCTTTTCCACCTTAACGCGGTTTTGTTTCAGTTTTATAACTTTCTCCATTTCTTTCCCGGCTAGACTGCGATTCTCTCCTTCCCTTTACTCGGTCTCTCCTCCGTTCATCTCCACCTACCTCTCTCTCTCGAAATTTTCTCATTCTCTTCATACCGCCAGTTTTGCTTTTGCCCACCACACTCTTAGTCATATTGAAGTTCCTCAAAAAACCCTCTCCAGCACAACATCCCCACGGAGTCATCCCAGCGGCCAATAACTGCACATCTAAATCCTTCGACTGTAAAGCTATTTACGTCCCTAATTATGTGTGTCTTTACGGTCCATGATCAACATGCCATACTGAGGCATTACCTCTTTCCCGACCGTAAAACTTTGCGCCCTCGTTGCTTATCCATAAATACCTCCAATCCGTCCCTTTTCCGGCCTTGTTTCACTTCATCCGTGACGTGAAAATCCTTCCGTACCTTTTTCTTTCGCCCCACTCGGCCCTTCATCCTCTGCCTCCACCTTTCTCGCCCCTTTTCGCCCCTCTCGCCCCGGGCCCGCCCTTGCTCCTCAAGACATCCTGCCTCTCCTATCCGCCTTCGCTCGCACCCTCGTTCCCTGAAGACCGACCACTTCCATCTTCCTCTTCCCGAATTCCACTCTTTAACCCGCACATCCCCTCTGCCTCTTCAACGGCACTACTCTCCCACTTTACTTCCCTGAATGTCATCATCCTCCCCTCTTCCTCCCCCCTCTCACTTCCCCATCCCAGATATTTTTTTTGAGATCCGTATTATGTAAAAGTCCGGGCGCCTCACGGTCCGGTCATGAAATTCAAGTCGAAACGGTTCGTCGGAACTATGAAAGGATGAGTGGCGGCATGTGGGGGAATGGTTGGAGAAGGGGGAGGAATTCCCGGATGGTGTGATGTGCGGCGCTGTTTAGAGGGGGTTGTTGGGATGGCAAGTGTGCGTAAGTGTGCGAAGTATACGATCTCTGCGAGGAGGGCGAACGATCTTCGGACGCAGGACTCAGACTTTTCCCTCCTCCATCCCATCTCTCCGCCCTATCCTCCGCAACGCCTGGTTGCGATATGACCCAGGCAGTGGTGACATCTTCCTCTCCTCTTCTTCCTCCTCTCCTCAACTGAGACCACTTAAGTGTCGACGAGGATAGTGTCCGGCCTCCTTTTAAAGGGGCGAGAGGAAATGGCCAGTTACCCTCTCTCATGGTCCGAGGGATAAGTCATCTTTGCTTCCACGGCCTTACTCCCTGACCAGACTTCCCTCTTTATGAGTTCACTTACTCGAGAAGAAGGAAAAAAAACGTCGATCCCTCCTATCAATGCACTTCGTTCGTCATCACCCATTGTTCATTTACGGAAAGAATTTTCTTTTTTTCATTTTTGTTTGACGCTCACTCGAGTTTTACAGCCTTTCTTTGGCGGGAAACATTATAGGTGGTGCAAAAACTAAAGTAAACCTCGACCTGCTTTAGCTCTAAGTTTCAACCTCGAATGCGGCGCGAGCATTGATAGACCGTCTTTCTTTCTGTAGTTTCCAAATTTCATTTATTGAGATATTGAAGTAAAAACTGCTGTGAGAAATTTATCAATCCTTATAAAATCGTGATTTAATGTATATTAAACGTGATTTGGTAGGAATTCTTTGTGCTATTCATATAAAATTTTTATTGTTGGATTTGTTTGGATGTAAATTTTGTAAGAATTCCGTTCATGAGCTTGTTTTGATTTTATGGACCAAAAAGTTAATATTTCCAGACAATGCTGTGAAATGTAACCAGAATCATTATTTCTTTTGTAATTCTTGTTAATTAAAGCTTACTTTTATCCAAATAAATCTTGTTTGGCGCATTCGAAAGGAGTAATTTTATTTTCGTGTTGGCAAAAATTCTCGCATCACATTTTATTAAAGAAACTTTGGTTATATAGTCAATATGGCCTTTAAACCTTTCATTCTAGTGAGAAATCATTCTCCTTATAAGTAATTTAGCGTTCTGAATTCGATCATATGAAATTTTTACTTCGTTTGATGTTGTACAAATCGAAAATGTTTCATGAAAGTGTATCTATCTTCGTTAAGTAAAAGATGTTGTATTCGTGCGTTCACTACAGCAAATGGAATTTCCTTTGATCTCTGAGAATTCTTTCGGCATTGTGTCATTACGCACACTTTCTTACCTTTATGTTATTTGATGCAAGGCGAATTGGATAAAAATTGTGACTTAATTGTCATCTTTTTCTCTTAACGGAGTGCAATACTTAAAAAAATAAGATTCTAAGAATGTTTGTTCAATTTCAATATTAAATATTTCTACGGCAGGAATTCCAATTTAATAAATACATAATTAATTTCACGAAAAAATATTCAATAGAGATCTTCACCAAATGAAAGATGGGAGGCAGTAATCTGATTTTAAGCATACTTTGACATGCAGATTACAAGTAGAAGCGCGAATTTTGGTGAAAAGTATTTACCAGTACTTACACGTTTATAATATGTATGTACTGCATCTGAACTCATGAAAAAAAGGAACATCTTTCTATATTTTTACAAAAAAAGGTCGTGAAGCCAAAAATACCTTAATTTTTTTATTGAAAAGCTTGCTAGATGCTTTATTTTTTAGCGTTTTCTCTTGGAATAATAAAATAAAACTCCTGCGCACAATAAAAAGAGTTGAAGATTTGAGATTCATGAACTTATCTGCTCTCAGATTATTTGGCTATCGTATATTTCCAAGCGTTAAAATATCGTTTTTTTCATTATTAGCTGAAACACATTCAGTTGGTGCTAAAATCTGGATTTCCTCAAATGTACATCATCATCTTGAAATGATGTGTTGGTAAATGGCTTCAAAAATACAAGCATTATCATTTGATTTTTCAAGTACAAATCAATTGTTGTTATTTCATAGAGGCTTTAGAGAGACTGAGTATAATATAATTTGTTGCATCATCAGAGTAATTAGCATTCTGAGACCTCTATGGCCGGCTTTGCGTCCACTTCCGGAATAGTCAATCATAGTGTACTCTGCTGGCTATTCAATTTAGCGTGGGAGTTCTTTTATTGTTCTGCCCTCGTTTGAGTAATGATTTCAAACGATTACACCTTGGAAACCTTCCAGAGAACAGTTACCGAGCAATATCCTCTCTGGTTTATTTTTTTTCGATTGGAACCAATTGAACACACCGAGCCTTCATTGCTTTGAATCCTGCCTTACAATGCACTACTCTCCTACAATGTGCACCTCTTTTGTATCCCATGTTGCTTCACTAAGGTATCCAGGATTTTTTCACTGGTCATACATGCGAGAAATACAACGCATTACGCGTTTCCGCGGTTCCTCGTATTCAGGGCACCCAGGGACTCATACGGCATTATCTTTAGCAATATCCTCTTACTTTCTTCGCCTCTTTCTTTGAACGAGCGCTGTCATTTGGTAAGTGATGAAGATTTTTTGGTTCCCACCCCTATTTTTATTTAATTTGCTGTCATGTCTTCTACTATCATCCACCTTCTCAATATTTCCCCATCTCACTAGTCACTCTGCCTAGCCTCAAAGGAATCAGTTTGCCTGTGAACTCAATGCGAGTTCACGTCTGCGTTATTAACTCACGAATTTTATTTTTACCCACTTAAATTTCCGCTCTATCTCTGTGGTGTTCAAGGAATGACATTGAGGTTTTATTTCTGTTCGTTCGGGCGCATATTTGCGTATTGCACCAGAGAGACCTGACCTCAAAGCATATCTTTGCCCTTCCAACCTATTGTCTCTCTGAGATTGCCTCTGTTTCTGAAATTTGCAGCGCTTTTCTTTTTTCTGTGATAAAGGTTTCAAGAAACCTTCCCGAGGGCCAGTTGTTGTAAACAGCAGGAGATGAAAATTTAGCTTCTTAGAATCAAAGCATTAATAGTATACACCTCATTTTTATCCAAATTTTTTCGTATACAAACCGGAAATATTTGCATCTCACATACGTCTACTCCTTAGTTCCTGTCAACAAATCATTGAAATGTTCATCTCATAATCATACTCTCGTTAAGGCGGTTGATTTATTTTTTGATTGAATAAAATTTATTTTTCTATCGCCCTGCCCCTTCAGTGAGAACAAAATACAGAATTTAAGAAAAGAACTGTCACAGAGTGTATAGCATTTAGATATTTAAACATTGTACATAAATTTTCAAAAAATTGAATAAAGGAATAAAAATACAGAAAACGCAAAAATGTATAATAAATAAAATAAAACAGCATTGTAACGTTTCATTTGATATCACTGTTTAATAGGATAGAGTACACATTCGCATAATGGAATAAATAAGCAAAACAGTTATGATAACAATTTGTTTTTTGAATAGTCTAAGAAAATAAGCAATTTACTCCAAATTAGTATTTACCAAAAAACATCATAGGTGATTAAATACGTTTTTATCATCAGAAGTTTTTTTAGCAGAAAAGTCTCTTTTACAAGGAAAAGTCTACACAAAAAAGGCTGGTTGAGGTTTTATCCTGACGAAGTATTAAATGATCTTGGTAATTTGTCGACTTATGAGCGAGTATGAGACGCAAATATTCCTTGGTTTCTTTGCGATGTGATAATGAGTAGACTGCCATTAAAATATGAGTCATTTAGCATTGCACACACTGTAATATATTTCTGGTTTAGAACATATGTCTCATTGGTTTTAGCGTGATCATTCCTTTAAAACTACTTCTTTTGAATTTTTTGGCGGCGAATTATGAATTTGATATTTTGGGCCACTTTGAGGATTGAAGTCATCAGACCTCAGTAGCAACAGAGAAACATGGTCTTTCAAAAATAACGCTTTTTTCGGTTTCATAAATAACTTTCGTCATTTTATTGAACGAAAATTCTAAAAAGCACAAATATCTTTTTATTACTTCTATTTTATTCTACAAGTTTATCAGACTTAACTTTAAATGGCTATCGCCATTATCCGCTGCGTTTGACGTCACATAATTGTCTCTTGAAATAATTGTCCCTTCAAAATTAAATTCCTCTGAATTTACGTAATCAAATGACCCAAAAAAATTGTTAAGGAGCTATATACAGCTGATGTAAATTCCTCATTGCCAAATGGTGAGATAAGTCCTATCTTACATCAACTTAAATGCTGCAATAAGCAGAAAATTAGAATAAGTTATGTGGATTTCCTCTCACTGCACTCTAAAGTGGTATGCCCACGAATGAAAGATGCAGCTTGGTTTTCTTTTGAAAAAATTCTATTATTATAAAGCCATTGTTTGACTATTCAATCAAAGATGCAAGCAAGATAGATAAAATATAAATTCTACGAGCTGTAGGGAGACAGGGACAAAAATTCCATTCATGTGAAAACTTATTAGAATGGGCTCTTTGAAGGTCTTTGGGGGAAAAAAGTTGATTACTGATTTCGAGATTTGCCGTAGCCAACTCGTCACGAATGGCGACTACAGCTTCACGTCTCATCAGAAGAACGAACAATCTTTCTTGAAGTGCAGGTGATTTCTTGTCAGGTTACTCCTGGCAAAGCCTTCTTCTACCTCGAAGTTTTGACGAACGAGTCGCTCATCATGTGTTGACCACCGTATAAACTTAAGATTTGAGAGTTCAACTAATAAGGGACCCTAATAAGCAACGGAAAGTTTACTCGTGGGATAAAATCAGTAGTTTCCTGTTTCAAAATGAGTTTTCCGCTGAAGTATTAGGAGTTCCATACTATGTTTTTTGTGTTATTTTGACCTTTTCTGCTTTGTTTTTTTTCCGGAGGTAAATATGTTTTTCCGCCATTTTAGAACCCTTTCTTTATTTTTATTTAAATGTAAGAGGGCCGGATGCTCATAATTATTTTACAGCCTTGAACACCAAACACGAATAATAGTGGAATAGAGTTAAAGCTACCAAGCGAGAACAGGATTGTTGTTCAGACATGGATTTTAGTTCAGAACCACTTCTAAATTTACTCCAGAATGTAAAAATTTCCCTTTTCCTCAGGATGACCGAATGTCTCTTAGAGTACTAATATTGATTACCTGTGAGTCCACCGAATTTTAGTGTTAAACATACACTAACCTCATGCTTAAAGAAATAATTACTTCTCACTTACATATAGGTATCATGTAGGTTTCTTTACGGCTGATATATAAAATCTACTTAAAGATATATCACAAATTTTAAGCTATCCGGGACTAGCCACGGAGTTTCACTTTTACGGAGTCACCCGCAATGCAGAAATGTGCGAATTTCCACAGAGAAAAATTTCTCTGTGGAACGGACACGAAAATCTAACATATTTCTGTTACCCTAGGCGCTAAAAAGACTTGGAAGTAAAAAGAAAAATTTTAAAGATCGCTTGTAGGCTGCAGTTATTAGTTATTAAATATACTGCTCAGTTTTTATTGTCATCAGAGACACATATAAGCATTTTTCATGAGTGTGAGACCACTATGCCAGAATACCGAGCCACATATTCACACCCAACTTGAGAGGATATTTTATCTTTAACATTCTCCAGTGGTGTTTCTACCGCGTGACTTTGCATGGCGGATTTGCAGAGAGTCTAGCTTCTTACGATAAAACTATGAAAGTCTTTCATTCCGAGTACTGGAGGTTGAAATTAGTCAATACTCCATGTGACCTCCGGAGAAAAACGTCTCCACGTCATCAACTGAACTCCCACCGAGCGGAAATGCATTCGTCGTTCATTAATTAACGCCCCGGATCCCTATCCCTCTCTCTCTCTCTCCCTCTTCATCGTGAATAATCATTCGTTCACCCACAATCTTCCTCCCGTTCTCAATCATCTTCCTCTCCGCTTCGCCGTCACCTCTTCCTTCTCACGGGCCCTCACCTCGGGGCTTCTTCTTCCCTTCACCCATAGCATCCTCATTTTACGCATTCATTGCCTTCCGCTCCCCCTCGCGCCAACAAGCCCTTCCTCCGCGCCCTCCTTTGTCCCGATCTTCACACACCTCCTGCTCTCCTATTCACGCCCGCTTCCTCCTTTCCTTTGCGACGAATCTTCAACCTCCTCCCGAGATTCTACAGCCGTCGATTCAGAACTCTTTCCCTTCCCTTCCCAACCTCCTTCCTACTCCCTCCCCCCCCCTAACACCTCCACTACCTCCTGCTCATTCTCGAATGCCTTAGGAGTCGAATTTCTCCGCAGAGCTTCGAATCGGTATTGCAGTCAACGCAAACTCCAGAGAAGTCTGAGCTTATTACTTGGACCGGAAATCCTCCACCTTTGCCTTCGCAAAAAAATATCCCCGCCCCGCCGGTCCTTCCCCGTGCCCCCCAACCCCTATTTCTCCCTCCCCCCCTCCACGAGCTCCACTTCGTTACCGACCATTCCACTCCCTCTCCCCCGAGCTATCTTCCAATGAGGCCGACCTCCCTCCCTCGCCCCAATCCCCTCATCCAATTCCCTGCTCTCCTGATCCCCCCTCGCTGTGTATCGGGGCCAACTCAACACTTTGCTCCACTCCGCACTTCCGACCCAGTGATCATTCCACCCCGCCCTTCCCCCTTCCTACAACCTACTCACTCCACCTCTTCTCCCTCCCATCTCTCTCTCTCAAATTTACACCCTCATTCCTCCGTGCTGCCTGCACCTTCTCACCGCAACCAACTCCCCAGCCTCTCCTCCTCCAGGCCTCCCTCATCATCATTCTCATCTTCTCTTCCTCAACTTTTTCCTCTTTCGCTTCCTTATTTCTCTTCAACTGCAAGTCTCTTTTTATTTTTTGATCTCCAATTGTTAGGCTCGCAATTATTTTCCGGTGTAAATGAGCAAGCGCCGCCGTACCGGTACGGTATTCTCTCCCTCTCTCGACCATCCGAGGGGCTCGAGATCTGTTTTTTTATAATACCTTAGGACAGGTTTCCCCAGGAAAGTAGGCGGTTGGTGCCCTAGTCACCTGTCAAAATTCTCTATTCCCCCTCTTTTGCGAAATAATTCCCTAATTTGGGCCTTTTTCAAAGGAATTAATTCGGTTTCCTGTAGGAAGCTACTTCATTCTGAAAACTGTTCATTGACTGAACTGCAAAACCGTGCTACAGAAAGTTTTATTTTTTTCTCGGCTATCGAATCTTTATATATTAGGAGAATGCAAGCCAAGACAGGTGAATGAGAGAGATGTGTTCAAATTATGGATATAGTTCGTAACATTGACACTGTTTGTTTTGCAGATGGTCTTGAGTGAGACAACTCTTCACTTGGAATTTTTTTCAATCACGAGGATTGTGAAAAAGTCAGTAACGGAGAAGGTGTAGAAATTGCCTTCATTCACGGTGGCCATAATGGCCATAATAATAATAATAATATGGCCACGGTGGCCATAATGTGCTTATACAAGCTATGCTTTATTTTGTGAATATTTACAAGGCAAGTGATTTTTAAGCAACTTGTGATTCGATGGATGTTTGGCACAACTACGGCTATGATGAGTTGTTTTGAATTTAAGCTGCCCTGAATGAAATTTCCGTCTCAAACAAGAAACCTTGTTTTCGCTGCCCATTATGTCGCTAACCATTTTCCCTAGTAACGGCATTCTGGGCCGCCGTTGAATTCAGAAACTATAGTCTGTTTACTGCTCTGTTTCTCCTCATTTACATCCTCTCCCAGTTGGTACTTGTAGACTCATCAGTTTGTTAATCTGCTGGAGTAAGGGTCTAAGTTTGCGTTAAATCGCTGGTCTGTGGATCCAACAGAAAGTAGATGGTTTTGTTTTATCAGAGTGTAGCTGACCTAGTTGTACCGCTTAAAATGGGAGTTATTTATCCCCGACGCCATAATTTTCATCTTAATTCTCATACACCATATCTAGCATTTATTTTACTGAATAATACTATTGCTTAACTTCCGAGCTGGCTTTTTACAGGATTTTTTTCGGTATATTTAGTCATTATCTTATTTCCTGCGGGGAAAATATTCTGCCTGATTAAGCCAATAAATCAGAAATTTTCTAGCATTCGGTACTTTTAAAGTAATTTTCCGTTTGAAAAATTGTGAAAATTCTTTAAATTTTATATTAATGCATTTTTAATCATTTAATTCTCTTTAGAATTAAATTTCTCCTTTTAATATATCTTTGTCTATATTTGATTGATCGTGTGTCAGTCCTCGGCCTCATATGCCTATTTTTTCTATTATAAAATGCCATATAACTCTTTTTTATTTATACTATTTTATTTGAGAAAAGAGCTTCACTAAGGGTTATACTTGCAAAAGACATGTTTGATCAATCTAACAAATATTTAAATTGAAGGAAGGCGACATTTCTCTGGGAAAGAAATGATGTTTCAATTGTAGTTTCATGGTTCAATTGAGCTACGAAGTTTTCAAATGAATAAATGTCCTTACATGCTTATAGTGACATGCTTTCGATAAGCTAACTTCGTTTACACTATGCTTCTCTGAAAGGGTAATTAACAAGTAACATCATTAATAATGTATATTTTGCTAATATTCACCCCATGTTTGAGGTTCCTATCAAATGAATGCTTGAGATTGTAGTAACCTGGTACGATATTCCCTGAGGTTTCACAGCGCTTATTTGTAAGAAAATGTAAGTATTACTCTGGATAATACGAGAAAAATTCAGTGTAGAACATCATTTTTTAATGAATATACCCCCTGCATAAGCAATTACCCAAAAGACAAATGTTATATTTAAATATGGAAACTGTCAAGTTAAATTAATTAAGCCTTGGTCATCATCGCAGTCAGCAGTCAACTATCTTCAAAATGATCTGCTTACGCATCACGTTCAACTCTCCTATCAGCAAATAGTTTTTCCAGTTACTCCAGCGTAAACCTCAATTTGAATTTCCCCATAATTTTTGTAATGGTTAGGAAAAGTATCAAATTGATGGGAAATTGTAATACCTCTTAGTGCTATTGAGATTCAGTTTAATTTTCGATTTTCATATCCAATATTATTTATACTAAAATTAAGTTCACATGTTCATTGAGACTAGTAGATTTGCCGTTGCTTCGCCCACTATTTAATAATACCATATCGGTTTTTTATTTTATCACCAATAGCTTAGAAAGAACCCCGCACTGTAATTATTTCTAATTTAATGGTATTTTAATTAAATAAAGGTACAACCGGTGCAGTTTGGCGGAATGTTCAGAGAAGCATTTGTTTTTCATAATTTTTCTTCACCCGCAGTATTTTCTTTCGGCAATCACGATGAAGCTTTTTTCTCATGAGATAATGCTAGCATCGGTTCATGAAGGGTCCGAAGAGTTTGAATAATGGTTGGCAGTCTTAAAGAGTAGATGTCACATTCGTGTGTTTTCTTGCACACCATTGCACAGTTCATTGAAAAACGAGTCAAGAGGAAAAGAGCAAAGTTTTGTGCTAACGTTAATAGACGGCTACTCCAACTCCTGGATGTGAATCATTAAGCAGTGAAGGCTCAAGATAAACTGTTTTTCTTTTACGTCAGCAGACTTTGGAAGGAGTCGTTACTCCAGGCCGACATCTGAAGTTACGACCTCCCGTCTTACTTTAATAACTGAAATGATTTACGGAGCCGGGCTCCTTCTTCCCCGCCCCCCGCCCTCAACCTCGCTGCCCCCCCTCCCCCATCAGCCCTCAACCAACCAATGGCCAGCACTCGGACGGAATCGCGAATCCCCCGATGTGTCTGTCCGTATATGCAACCCCCGGCACGCACTCTCTGACCGCCTCAAGCGCACGTCTTAAAGGATCAGAAGGGCCGAGGAGGGATACGTGAAGACCATCGGCTGGCAGAGAGAGGAGGGAAGCCGAGTGTGTGTTTATGCCCACAATAAATACATGCCAATAGGTATATAAACTCAGTATGTATTGAGAAGGGGAAACGTTGGGATATATGCCCTTGCTCCAGGAAAAGGTGGAAGATGCCGCCCTATGCCTTCAAAGATATACTGAACTCTGGCTGCGCCGCGCATTATCTATGAGTTGGAGGTATTGAATTTCTCTTTCGTACCTTGGCTTGCTTTATTTTTTTAAATCTCTTTCCACGGTGGCCAAACTTCATTACTAAGTTTACTTTAACTGATGAGTAAACACAAAGATCAGTTGATGTTTACTTCCAGAATATATTTTAGACAGCGTACTTTTTCAGTCATAATAATTGTGTTTCCACTTTTCTCGAATTAATAAAAACTTAATTTGTATGCTCGTACTCGGTGTGCTACGGTGAATATTTAAACCTTTTGCGGAACGCGATGTGGGTGCATACATTTTCGGTGAACGTTAGCTCTAAGGGGGAAGGGAAGTCTGAAGTTCATCGTCAAATATTAGTCTTCATCATATTACGGCATATTTTTCGTTCATTCATATTATGATACCTCTAAAGGTAAGTTTTGGATTCTGCATTAGTAGAAATATTTCTCAACCTTCTCTTTTCATACAATCTGCTTTTCTTTCCGTGATTTCTCGTTTTTATTCCTCTTCATTACACTTATATTCCTAAAATGTTTCACCCAAGCTGTGGGCTCTCTAAAGTACTTGACAACTTTGCCCAAGACAGCGTTATTTCATATTATTTTTGTTCAGCAAAACTTTAAGCAGTTTTTATCTAGCTTTTTAGGTTTTTTTCAATGGTTATAACTAGGTCATATTGGTGTAATAAATATTTCAGTGCAGGGTAATGTATTATTACCCCTTAAAACATGACGGAATTTGACATCATGCATAGAAATATTCCTATCATTTCCTCAGTGATGCCATTTATAATGCACTAAATTTTATATTTTTGTATTTTTTTTATCTTTGATATTAAAGAGCAAAAAAATATGAAATTTCAAAGAGTATAAACCTGTATTATTATATTTGAATCTCTAGTACGGACATATTCGTATAAATTATGTTTTCTACGACAAGTCTGCATGTCAAAAACCAGTTCATACGAATTTCATATGACCGTCTGTGTTCTCGTGTGAAATAATCTTAACTAACAATTATATCACTGTCTACATGCCCGTTTAATAGTATTTCATCCAAAATAATGTGCTTATACATCGGTGTGCCTATCTGAGATGCGTTTATTAGTCAGAAACCTACACCCCGAAAGTCAAACTACTTATACCATAACGGAATCCGAACAAAAGTATAAAAAATATACATATAACTTCCTTCTTGACCTATTCTATAATGTGCAAAATATTTCGGTTTTGGTACATGTAATTTTGGATTAGAATGCTTGTCACGGGAAAATATATAGTTAATATAAGTCTATAGTGAAACAATTTATATTATCAAGCCGACAAAATACCACCGTTTAACGGCTTGTGTCATAGCCTTTCTTCCAACTAATCTTTATGGGTTCATCTTAGAAGAGTGCTATTTTCAAAAATGGTTCCCTTATGATCAAAGCTACTGAAAGTTACCGAATAATACGCTATGGGTCTTTATTTTCTCTCTTTATTCATTGCGCCTTTCCTTTAACAATACAGTCGGTCGTCAGGAAAAGACACAAAATTCTCGTAATTTTGATCAATTTAACGTATGTTTTTTTACAAAGCTTCACGAAATCAAACAGTAAATTAAATTTTCATGGAAGAATAAGAATATTAATTAAAATTTTTATTTTATTTCCTTTCGTTTTGAGTTTGCTTTGACTTTGTACAACTAGGATTTCTAGTTTAATTATGCAAAAGAAAAGAACACTGCAAGTGCATACAATGAACTTGGAATACGGTTATTTCGTAATGGGAAGAGAATTTGCAGGCAGACAGATCAACAGACATACTGACAGACAAATAGAGAAACTTTGCTTTTTATGTAAATAATCATGCCGAACAATACGCCATAAAAACCTCCAAGACTACAAAAAAGCATTAGATTAAATCTTATACGCCACCAACCAAGACTCTAGGACAACAGCATGCACTCATCTGAGACTCTGGTTTGTAATAATTCTACCCCAAAGACACATTTTTTGGTGAATACTTCATAATTCTGTGGCAAAAACTAGATAAACTCCATTACGTATTCAGTCCACACTGGCTCATATTTTATCTGGCTTGTTAGCACCTCACCGATAACAAGACAGAATTGCTTTAGTGCATAGAGACTGAATTTACGAAAAAGAGAAGACCTTTATTAAGCAGATAGTAACACTTTCACAACTTCTTGTCGTCCTATTTAATTTGCTTTCTTGCCATAACTATATTATGTATTAACTATCTAATGTATTTTACAGCAACAAATGGCACTCCATTAAAGTATTATTCAGGGAAATCAAGTGGAAAACAATCTCGCTGACGACAAAACCTCGTGAGATGTGTTAATCTTCCCTATATTTTCGGCATAGTGGTGCAGATGATTCGCGAATCATATTTTCTCCCTATTCTTTCCTAAGGGTGGTAGGTTTCTGTCTGGTCTTAGGTCGGAAGCCAGTTGGATGACAGATAATTGGAAGGAACGCAGAAAATGACGGGGAGCTCTATAGAAAAGATGAAGTTTTGAATGAAGAAGTTCCCGAGGTACTCCAGTCTATCGCTTTTTGTACGCAAGTTTACCGTCTATCTTTCTTTCTTGGATATAAAAAGATGGGGTATTTCGCTCCCGGCCCAACTCCCGGGCACCACTTCCTCCCCTCCAGAGCACGAATCCTGAGCACGGCCAACTCTTCGTCCCCTCCCGTACGCCCTCCTTCATCCACCGAATGCGAAAATTGAGTTGACACGCCCTCTGATGCAACAATCCTCGACTTGCTACTCCCTCCCGCGGCAACTCGCCGCACCACACAGTCCCCCGCTTCGCTCCCCCTCCCCTCTCCCTCCCACCCTCCTCGACCATTGCTACAGAGGATATCTCGCAGGGATAGGGGCGCCTCCACTGCAGCCCTTCCTCTCTCTGTCGAGAAAATATCTCTTATGTATACACTCCAATTTTCCTCCGCCGCCTCTCCTTTTTCCAATCTTTAGGTTTCCTTCACGTCTCCTCTGCCCTTTTCCTATCGGACCATTCACGAGACCCTCTTTATCCAATTCTCCCGTTCCCTTAACTCCTCTTTCACGCTCACGTCCAGGGTCCACGCACCCGCCCGCCCCATTCCGCCCCTTACCGCCCAACGAACCGTCCAACCAAGTGACCACCCGCCAACCACGCTGCCCTCACCGCTCCCTCTATGCCCTCCCTGGGATCTGACCTCTCCCCGCTTCCCTTTGCCGCTCCACCACCTCCTTATAGCCATATCTTTCTTTCTCTCCTCCCCACCTTCCACTCATGCCCGTATTTCTAACCGTCCCCCACACCCGTCTCTCACTCCCTTCTCACTCTCCTCCCTCCCAAGGCAGAGCACAAGACTCCTCAGCTTCTTCTCTCCCGTGGGAGGAAGGGAGGGAGAGAGGAAAGGAGGGAGAAGGTGGAAGAAGTAGGAGGGGGAGTTGGTAGTGTTCGGCTGGTGAGGGAGGGAGGGGGGGCGGAGAGGACGTATAAACTTGGGGTCTCGACCGGAATACCAAAAGCTCGCGATGTGGGCTGCATAGAGCGAGTAGGGTGAGTGGTTGGAGGGATTTGCCGGAGGAGGGAGTTGGGAGGGGGGCGTTAGTGGGGGGGGAGGAGGTTTGGTTTTTAGGAGGAGAGGATTGGAGAGTGGTGGAGAGGTGAGGAAAAATGTAGCCCCGATGGGGTGGGAGTGCCTTCGTGATTGTGTGAGGTGTGCAGGAGTGGTGGAGTGGGAGGGGGGCGGGGGCGGGCGAGTCCGTGAGAAGAGATAAAGAGAATCGGGAGAGTGCACAGGCGAGGAGGAGGCTGTAATCCTTCGTTTGGCCCGCAGGCTCTCATACCTGCTCACACACACACGCTTACCGCGTACTCCTGCCTCTTCTTCTTCCCGAGGAGAGCTTCTCCGCCTTCCCAAACGCTCCTCTCCGTCTCTTCACCCTTCTTCCTCCTCTCCAAAGTCTGCGGATCCAATGAAATTTCGAGACGTGTATGAGATTTGGGGCCATTTAGGATGTTATCTCCACCCATTCCGTCCCATAGACGTCTGGAAGAAAAGAATTTCCCCGCAAATAAAAGCATTTTCCTCCCCTTTCCCATCCCCAACTCTATCCTGCGTGAGGTCTGTCTTTGTTCATTAGGGGTCTTCAATAATTCAATTCAGTTTCCTCCACATGAAATACTCCACCGAAATATTTCCTTCAGACAAAACTAGATTTGGTATCAATACTTTAACTATACTGAATGCTGTTCAGTTGATAATCTCGGAGTTTGTGCCTTATCTTCGATTAAGGGGAGGCCGATGTATTTAACATTACCCCTAACATTTCAAAACTAAATGTTAAAAAATTTTCAAGCCTCAAAATGATCCAAAATTTCCGTAATTTCATTTTCATTATGGACTCAAAATCAAGTAAGGGGCAAATTTGAATTTATTTTCTTTCAGATAAATATTGGTATTTATAGCAACAGCCTTTTGAGTTTTCATGCTGTGAATGATGGATCAGTATTCACTGGAAGGCAGTGACTAAAAGCGTGTCACTAGTTTTCAAATGTATGTCACTTATTTCCATTTATTTAATGAAAATCAACAGGAAATGGGAGAAAACGTAAAGTTAGTCCAACGAAAAGATCATTTTTACCCATGTGAATGCTGTGCAAAAATTGTTTCCAAGAACTCACGAGAATCAAAGCCAAGAGTGGAAATTGAACTATTGGCAAAGCCCATGACTTAGGCGAGAATTTTACTATTGCTGCTTCCAATCAAAATTGTCTAACATATTTTACTTATTTACAAAACAAGTTATATTGCAAAGCTCTCAGTCCCCAGTTTCAATGACTGTTCAACATTATCTGAATGTATACGAATAGGAGCGTCCTGGCTTTTTCTCGTTCCACCATTGCGAGGCTTCATAAATCTATGTTCTGTACGTGAAGGGAAGAGAGAGAAAGAATAGAACGGCTTTCCTTATCACCGAATAGCTTTTTTCTTCATCGTATTTCTAAGTCTATATACCTATCCTTTTCTAACCTTAAAAAATCCACTCATCGTTTGGATGAGTCGAGGTTTGAAAGTTAGATCACCAACTTATAAGGTAAGGTAAGATCTGGATGAGTGGACACACCCAAAAATACTCTTCCTTAACACCAAAAAGGCATTCCGTTCTTACACGCTATCATAGTATTTGACTCCGGGGATTGATTGGTAAAATACTGCATTGCTCTTCCCGTGATGGATGTAACGTATTCTTATCCTTGAAAAGTATAAGCATGTCGGTTATTTACCTAGGGCGTAAACGACGAGTTTTCATACTTCATCACGGAATATTTATGTACTCAATATTTCAAAATGATCTCATACATACACGCACGGATGCGTGGATTTTTAGTATACAAGACGTCAGTTGCATTGATATTGACGGAAAATGGTGCGCAGATAATAGTAGGGAAGAAAACAAGAGAGACATTAGGACATAGGATTGAAGCCCTCCCCTAATAAGGATTGAACTGGCGGATTCTAGAACCGAAAACGATATTTTCATTAATTTTGTGGTAACTTTTTAAATAACACTAAATGCCTGCTTCCTTCGTGCAAAATGAGTTTCATATAGATGTTTTAGGCATCGTTTTCCCTTCCTGTCAGGTGCTATTTAAGAACTAAGTTGCTTCAGGAAGTTACCTCAGGACAAATATGATGCCGTGTACTCATTGATTAATAAGAGCGGCAATTATCACTTCCAAAATAATTTTAAATAAGCGAGAGCTATCGAAATTTTTTGTACTTTTTTTGATTTGACATTTGTACAAAAAAAGTGTCATCCATACGTCCTGTTACTTCCCCCGCCTCATTCTGACCTCATCTCTATCCCCCAAAAGTCCTGAATTAAGTAAATCCACGGCCAAACTCATCTGCCGTAATGTGCAGGAGTTGTAACAAAACGTCCACAGTAGTCCTGACACCCAATTTTAAAGAAAATTATTCCTGATGAATTTTACATGCAGTGTCTCTTCCCAATTTAAAAAAAATATATTTTCTTTTTTTTAAGTAATTGAGTGGGTTGCTAGAAGATTTTAATGGACGATCGGAAAGGATTTAAATCCTGTAAATATTACACTCAACAATTTGATTCCAGTTTAAAGTTCATTAATGTGACCATTGACGATTTTATCGCATGAGTAGAATCTGAAGTTATATCCTTGTAGTGCCATATCAAGAAATATTCGCTGAAAGGTGTCATTATTTCGTTTATCATTACTTATCGTTGGACATAAGTTTATACGCTATCGGTATAATCGCTTTTCGCGAGTAATGGGATCTCGATTAATCGATATTAATTGACCAAAATGCATGACAAAGGTGATTGATTCTACATGATGCGTCGCGATGACGGGGTCTTTCTCATGCATCCAGGAACATATCAATCTCATATCTGGAATTAAAAATAAGGATTGAAGATATTCTAGTGGTGTTCGATCATGTATCGGCAAATTTGCCGTTTCCGCTTCGTGGTTAACCGGAATTTCGTGCTTGCGCCGATGTTGCCAGCTCTCACACTTCCGGGCTTCAGCGGCTGATACCCTGAAGTGCATTATCACTTCCCCTTTCAATTCCCTTTCACTCTCCTCCCCACTCAATGCACGGGGATTGAAAAGTGATGCATGCAAGGGTCAAGTTTTCATCACTGTGAAAACGGTATTTTTGTTGTTCAAATTTCGAGCTCACCAGTGCTGTGAGAGCTTTCAATGAATGGACAAAAATGTTTTGCGGCAATACTTCAATAGAAGAAGACCCGTCAGAATTATAAATGTAGTTATGATGTATTGAATAAATAATTTCTCTTTCATCAATAATGTACATAATAAAGAATTTTAAAATGTAAGGTATGCTTTTCCTTGATACATCATTATGGGCTAGGTCTAATTTTTAAAGTTTCTGTAGACGAGAATGCATTTTCGTCGTTTTTACATTCCATGATAGCTTTCATGACATTTTATTGAAGCGTTTCCATCAGTTTTGCCATATTTTTTAAACTGTTGGCGCTGCAAATTTCACATTATTCCTTGGAATATATTCATATTTAATATTAATTACAGCGGGGCAAAATCCCAGAAATTTGATATTACTTATTAACTTAAGGTGTGTTACCATTGATGTGGGAAAAGATCACCAAGGCGAGTGCTGAGGTGCTTACTTCTTACCATGTGTTCTTCCCAGAAAGAGTGAATCAAGTTAATCGCGCGTCTTGGGTCCAGCCGGAATTTTCCAAAAAAACTCTAGCCAACACTGGAACTCGGGACTTCCAATCATTTCCAACACTCTCCCAACGGGTAATGGCTACTCCCCCTGCATTCTCTCCCCTCTATGTCCTTAGTTATGCATATATATATATATGCATATATATATATATATATATATATATATATATATATATATATATATATATATATATATATATATATATATATAAAAGTTTGCCAGAGGAAGGCAGACGACAAACACAGAAAACAAAAAAATGATGAACACACTTACAAAGTTTCTTGATATTTCGGTGCCACTAGCACCTTGGTCGCAAGAGCGAAGACTGAAGTTTGTCTTCGCTCTTGCGACCAAGGTGCTAGTGGCACCGAAATATCAAGAAACTTTGTAAGTGTGTTCATCATTTTTTTGTTTTCTGTGTTTGTCGTCTGCCTTCCTCTGGCAAACTTTTATATATTCGTCACTTAAGTGATCCTAAGTGCAGTTATGTATATATATATATATATATATATATATATATGGAAATTATTTTAGCGTCTCCAGTTTTGCGTAATACGCATCTAAAAATCTAAAAATCTTTTTTTATCTCGTGAACCCTCTCCTACGAGCAGGCAATAATGTGCACCCATATTTCTTCACCACGACCCTCTCATTAGGTGCTATCGGCAGCATGAGCGTACCAATTAGGGAATGGATTCAAGGAGTACAATGTTCAGATTGAAATGGGTGTCTCGAAATTGCTCTGGCGTTTCGTTTATCAATCCAGTGGTATGAGCACGAGTGAATGAATGAATGTTATACGACATGCGGCCGCGGTACGATGTCCTCCCTCATTCGTAGTTCCTGCTTAAACAACGGGCTGTTTTCCTTGTTTTCGTGCTTATTGCAAAGAGATCTAGACATGAAGTCAAAGTTTTTATTGCAAAGTTATAACGAAGTGTTCCTAATGCACATCTTAGATCACAGAAATTAGTATTTCTATTATGAAAGGAGGCATCTGTTTACCTATATAGATATTATGCGCAAAGTATATTTAGGTCGGTAAAGCGGTTATTTGTGTGCTAGTGAGAGGTGTGGAGAGAAATTCGGGCCCATCATTAGCCTTTTATATCTGAAAGGCGCTTATTGGTCCTCAGTTTCACGTCCCATATGACGTAGAAAGGTGATAACGTTTAATTTAACGTAATGGTCTATCATTCTTAAGAGTTTACTTTCCAAATAGGGAAAATCGTTTGCCTGGACAGAGATTCAAACCCAGATCAATCAATATTGCTCTGAGTCCTGAGGTACTTTCTCCGCACCCTGGATAATGACAGTTTTACTTCAGAGGCTTTTATGTTCACTTACAGGTAATTTTGTACCGATAAACCGTGAATAATCCAAGTATCCTCAAAACGTGCCGTCATTTCCTATAAGCTGTCAAAATATGAAGTATCAACTCGGAATCCGTAGGTAGGTGAAGTTTTTCTGTAAAGAACCTATCCTTACCAAGGTATGTTGCAAGCTTATTTTGATCTGTACTGCGTTAATTGGATTAGTTGTAAAACTGTGGTCCATTTTAGGTATTTTGTTAAGAGCAAGCTAACATCAGGATTCAGTGCTGCAAATGGCCTTAGTTATCGACCACCTCCATAAAAATCAATAAACCCAGTAACTCCTGACGTCATAAATTAACCCTTTTGAAAACAAAGACCATTTGAATCCCAAAAGACTCCAATATCGGGTTATATTTGACCAGCATATATTTTACGTTGGAAATATATTTTATGTTCATAACATAGCTTCGCATTCAATTTTAAGATATTTATGTATTTTTTCCTAAAAAATTCCAAGTATATGAAGATAAATCTAAAGTAAGAGTTTGCAACTTATGTCAAAACAGGTGCACTGTGGCAATGCTTCGTGCCAATTAAAACACCACAGTTCTTTTTTTCCCATTGGCAAACCAATTCATAGATCTAGGGACGTCATTTATTAGACTTCTTTACATTAGCATGAAGAATCTATTGAATTTGAATACTGACTTTCACCCGTCACGGTCAATACAAAAAAGTGAAAACGCCGACAGTAAGGGTCATGTTGACCCGATCGTGACGATTTGAGGGTTAAAGTATGGTGTTACGGAGGCCTTTAAGCGCAAATCCCATCCATGAATGCCACCGAAGGAAGAGGTAAGCTCCAGCGCTGTCGCCTGTCCGCCGGTCGGGGGCTTCCGAGGGTGCTGCCGGGGTCTCACCCGCTCGCGTCACGGAGTGGAAGGGTGTTGTTGGTCGTCTGTTCGGATGGCTGGGGGATGGAGGAATGAAGGGGAGGAGGAATGTGGGGTGGACTTCCAGCCACTATCGAGGAGAAGGGATGGAGGTGGGGAAGAAATGATGCTTTGTCGAGGAAGAACTTCGCAATGGAAAAGGAAGGATGGAAGGAGATGGAGAATAGGAAGAAGTGGAAATTGTTTGGGAAGAGCGGCGGGATGGAGGTGAACAGGGGAGAGGAATAGGCGGGGCGGGGAAGGGAGAGTTTAAAGAGTGGTTCGGGGGGCGGGGAGGAATGAGAGGGAGGGAGGGTTGTGGAGGCTGAGGCAAATGGGGGTTAAGGAAGGGGTTGGGAGTATTCTCGCGGCGGGAATACCAATGGCACGCGGGGCGCATGACGACGCGTAGTGGTTGGGGGTGGAGGACCATTGGGGGAGTGGTGGGGCGGATGGAGGAATGAGGGTCGAAGGCGAAGGACGCAAATGGGATGGGAAGTGGGAGGAGGAGGATATGGCGAAGGGCAAAGGGTTTTTCCTCTCTTTCTCTCTCTCCGGGCGGTGTGTTTAAATGGCTCAGAAAAGTATTCTGGGAAGAAAGAGGAGTGGAGGGTGCCTTTCGGGGGAAGGAGAAGGAGGAGGTGGGAAAATGGGAGAGAGGTTGAATTTTGGGGCGGAGAGGGAGAGCGAGGGTGGAGTGAGTGGTCGAATGCAGATGGAGGAGGAGGCGGGAGGAGGCAAAGAGGAAGATGACGCCAGTCCCCCTCTGTCGTTCCCCACTCGATCCGCACGTCTTCGGTCCTCACTTTCCTGTCTAATTCTCTCCTGCTCATTTACTTTTTTGTTTAAAATTTTTAAGTGTCATCGTTAATTTGACATTTGACAAAAAGTACAATTCTTGTAGAAAATAGCTAATGCCATTTTGCCCTCAAATGTTAAGTGATCGATTAAATGCTTTTTCATACCTTTTTTTAGCTACTACTGTAATTAAATGCGAGGGGTTTTGAAGCCTCGGCTATAGTTTACTGTTAACTACTGGTACGCTCGTAAAAGATATGGCAAGCCTATAAGCCGTCAATCACTCTGATTACTTAAAAATGAGTAGGTACGTTGGTAAAATTCCTCTTTGTTTGAAAAGCTGGCTCCAATCATCCATATTAATTTGGACTGCTTTCTGATCGCAATGAATGATATCTTCAATTATAATCTTCGAGCAATGGTAAAGGAGACGAGGTCATAACTCCGCCCCCGCTACAGGAAGGGCGATAATCAGTAATTGTTAAACAAATTGGATCAACTTTGAACTTTTTAGTTACCAACTAAAGGAGGTTATTGTCCAGCTGTAGGCAAACAATAACACTAATCTTTGCTGTGTCAATTGTAGACGACAGCGGGGTTCGTATGCCCTGAATATCTTTTGCAGGCAATTTAAATGATACTCTGGAACAAAACAGATTTTCCGAGCAAAGTGGTAAGCTAGCATTCACTAAATTTATAATTAGTCACTGTTTATTTTTGCAACAGGATTATTTTAGGGGCCCTTTATGGTATACTTTTAAAGTATTCAGGGGTTACATTTGAAAATTAGGTTATTTTATTTTCCCTATTTTCCCCCCTTACGTTCCAATTTTGCATCAATCCGCATTTATTTCCTGTGAAGAATTTGGACACTATGTTAGATATTCTTTTTAAACGTCCACTCACTTGAATAAAATCTTGAAATTACTACTTATACCAAAATAAAGAGGAAGAATCAGTATCAATTACGATCTTTATCGCAATGCCACCCTGTATTTCTTTTGGAAATAGTTAATGCAAATACAAAGAACAAAACCACCAATCTCTACACCAAGCACCTTTCCGTTAAACGATCATATCAGCATAACGAATATTAAGTTTCGTTCCCATACTACGAGTAAGCTTTCCCTGAAATCTCATTTAAGAGTACATAGAAATTATTAGAGTTATTCCGTCTACCAAGTAAAAGAAAAAGAATGATTGCTAACTTCTAAACGTTATTTTTTATTTTAATACTTCGGTGCTGTTAATGGAGACATAATAAATGCCTATTTTTATAGGAACTGTGTCCATCATCTATTTACTCACTGTATTACATTTAATTTCGAAAAAAGTCTTCATAATACCTGACAGTTAATTCTTTGTTATAATAGCAATATATTGAATTAAATCAGCGTGCCTCCGTGGCATAAGCCATAATTGTACTCTGGCGCACTTCCAGTATTTTCTTGGGAAAATAATTCCACAAGTGTCCTCAGAATTTCTTTGACGCTGATTCCATTGGAAGTATTCTTATCTGGGATGCTCATCGGCTTTGCTTCCAGCATATGTGCCGCCATTCTTCCATTATTCTCATTCCACCCCAACTCTCATCCTTCGACCGGGCCAAACACCATCGGTAGCCCGGTTTAGGAAAGCCTCGAGGAAGCTCAGGCAGAAATAGTATCAGCAGCGCCATGGGAATCGGGTGGCACGGGTTTTGGGACCATTTGTGAGGCGCGTCTAAAGAAAGGAGAAACTGGAAGATGGATTTGAACGGGAATGGATGAAGATGATGATGGGACGGGTCAGATGAAGGAAATGGAATATGATATCGGGAGGAAAAAAGTGGACGAGATGTAGAAAGCAGGGGAACAGGAGAGAGGTGTTCTTAGGGCCTTCTCTGGTTCCATCATGAGTTTTTGTCTATATCCTCTCTTATAGCCTCTCAGCCAGTTATTAAACTTGGTGTTGGAATGCACTCATGAGGGAAGCGATACATCTACGGACGAAGGAGTATAAGCTATCATCAGAGGCTCAACCGGTAATTTGAATTCTAGGGTTTACTAATCATTAGAGATCATAAACCCCAATAACTTGTATTATTTAATCTGCTAATCATCGTGAGCTCGATAAGAGTAATTGCAGGGTATAAATACTAAAATATTGAAGCTATGTTCCTAAAAACGCTAAAGCAAAAAGCTCAATATAAAGCAATATTTAACGATGTCCATATAATCGGCTATTCGGCTTTACTTACGGCATACTTGGTGCTTAAGCATGCATTTTAAACTCAAAATTTCAACGACCACAATTTCATTATTTTTTGTTTTTTCTAATTATGACTACCTTGATAAAAAATCGTTTTCACAGGATAGCTGCTTTAGATGTCACAGTTTTAAGAGTGAAAATTTGAACTCTCTAGAATAACTGGCAGTTTAATTGAATAAAGAGTCCATAACCCACATTAAGCTTTGGTTTCATCATATATCAAGTATAAATTGAGAGAACACCTTTTTATGTCACAAAAAATATTTATTTATATGTGGAAATAACACTCCTACCTTGTATTTATTTCAAAATTGTTTAATTCTTGAGTGCATTCATTTTTTTATCGGATGGGAAAGTTATGTAATCTGCGCAAGAGTAAGCCTTCCGTTAGGAAAGACGGCTAGGGGTATGATGTTTTATAAGTCATCCGACGGATGGAGTACGATTCAGGAAGTGCTCCTCACTAGGTGGCCTAATTATCGGCAGTAAAATGTCCACCATAATAAGAGTAATTGAACACTACTCTAACACGCTTTGTAACACATGTGCGAGCTGCAAGATGCTCCAAAGATTTTTTGTAAATTAGGGTTTCAGCATATATTTATGCATATTTCTTTAAACGAATGAATTCTTGAAAAATACATGGATGAATAAAATTCTGCATGAATTGGTCAATGGTTAAATTCAACTGTGGAGGCGGCTGATATCTAAGGTGATAAAAACACCTCTAAGGAATGGTGGAAAGGCAATTAAGGCAATAATTTCGAGGGGAATGGAATAATGCGGGACGGTGTTAGAATACCTGAAACAGAAAGCGCCAAGAGTTCTCACAGTTTTGGTTCCCATTGGGCGATCGGAGTACCACGCGTGAAGCGCTTTTCACATTCCAGGAATGATTCCCAAGTAGAGAGCGAGCTTTACTGAAAACTCGAACCCTAGACTTATTTGTGGGAAGCTGGAAGGGGAGCTTGCACCTGGGAATCGACAAATAAAGATCGCGGGTGGGAGGATGACAAACTTGAGAAATTGGCGAGAGGTAGCGGGGAGATGGAGGAGTGTGGAGTTTATGGAGAAAAGGGGCGGGGAATAAAGCTTGGCGAATAATATTTTCATTCTCTTGCTGCAAGATGAGAAGAGGTGGAGTCTGGGGGAGGACGAGCAAGGTGAGGGAGGGTGAAGGTGAGCAGGGGTGGCAGAGGGGCGGTTCAGGGCCGCGGCCCTGGGGATGGAGTGCCGCTCGTGATGAAGAGATAGCGAGTTTTGGGCGATATGGCAAGGCTTCTACCTTGAGAAAGTTGCGATTAAGACGACGCCGCGTCTTCCTTCCTCTCCTTCAACCTCACTTGCCAGTCTTCCTCGTTTTCCCTTTCCCAAAGTCTTAATATAACTACTCACCTCCCGTCATGGTTTTCACTTTCTCTCCCCAGGTGGTGCTGCGCGTCGTAATACGTCCTTCCTCCTCTTCCATAGATCAACCCGACCGCCTTCCACCCAACGATTCCCGGAAACTTCTCGTGCGCAATATCACGTCCTTCTTTCTGACTGAAAACGGAGCACTGAGGATTCCGTCTAATTCTCTCTCCGAGGGCTTAAGTCAGCTTGGTAATGAATGGCTTGCCTGCCACAGACGCTAAAATTTACAATTGATGGAAACACATGGAGAAATTTTACTTGAAATTCAAATAGATACTGAGCACGGCTGCAATTTTGCCAAATTAGCAGGTTAATCAATATAATTTTCCTCTACGGAAGAGTATGAAAATTTAATATATATCAAATATATTTCCCCATCCAAATCCATGGAATAGTATTGAATCCCATTAGCAACTTGTAACTGATGGACTCACTTAGTACTTGGACGAGAAAAATAGTAAGCTGATTGACTTCTTTCCAAGTGTTATTCTTTTTGGAGAGTATTATCTATCAATATCCTGTAATATTCCTGTAACATTCTACGCTGATTAATACTTATTGAAACAATTTTTAATCTACATGACGAAAAGCTGTACTTTCCCCGCACAGATCCCCTGACGCTTTTGACTCTCCACGGAAGAATTTTCACAAATGCGTTTTGAAACGGGGTCCTTGATGTATGGTTACCATATTGTTTCTATTGTCCACAGTTTAGTTCATTTCTCAGCAATATAATTTGGTTAATAGTTGAAAATTTGATTCTATGTAGAACAGTGAAGGAATTTTCACTGCTTCATCTTTCCTTCCATTAAAAAAAGTATGACGGTTTGTTATTTTATCTTGTTGGCAAGCTAACTTTAAGGAATACAATGGCATGCTAAATTTCACACAGTAAAATTATTCGCTTTTACCAGAACAGGACGAAGGGAATGGTTTTTCCTCGGTTGTAGATAGAAACTTGGGCACTTGAGTGAGTCAGTGAAGATAATAATGTGGCTAGTCCCGTTGTTCTCAAAATATATCAATAAAATGACATTTAAATATTCCAAATTTGAAAGAGTGGATTGTAAACTCGATTTTTAAAGAGCTTATGACTATCTCATTGAAGTACTTTAGTTATCACTCGTGTAGACTGAAGCATGGAATTCAGGTTTCCATCCACATATCTCCCTTGTGTTTCAGTTTCTTTTTGTTTTCGGAATCCTCCGCTATTCCCCTAAAATCCCCACTTAGCACTTAAAACGCCTCTCGCCTCGTCATTCCCTCAGCTCCAATAGAGTAACTCGCTCGCAATACCCTCGCCATGCGGGAAACCTCTCTTCACTCGCCTCTCCCCAGCCAATTCCGAGCCTTTCGCATCACAGACACATCAGCTCTTGTGACACGATCCTCACCCTCTCTAATAGAAATCCCGAAAGCCGTTCCCGTAAAGACCTTGCGATAAGATTTTGAATGCTTCACCAAAGAGTGAAAAAAATAAAGAGTAGGGAACCACCCCCGTAGTCGCAAGACCTCCCTTTCGTCCCTCGGCCCGGCCATTGTCTACACTTCCTGCCTCTGGGCGGCTAAGAGCCGGAACCTTGGGCTGATCAAGGCGGAAAGCGACCCGGAGCCACGTTATAAATGTGTATTGCGAAAGCCATTTACCGCGCCCTCTTCAATTACGGGGGCTTTTCTGGCGTGTGTGTGTGTGTGGGAGAGTGGCGGGCAAGAGAGGAAGAGGGGAGGTCGTGCCGAGGGGACGTGGAGGTCCACTTGTGCCCTCTCGCTTGGTCCTCCAGCTCTCCCATTAGGAGAGAACCCTTCTCCTCTCGAAATCGCATCCCGTCCCGCCGACGACGAGAGGAAATAGCCGATATACGGTTGATAAGGCGGTCATCCTTCACCGTAGGGAGTCGCTTAATTAGGCCGTTAGGTAACAATTTGGGCGCTGCGTAGAGGAAGGGGAGAAAGGCAATGGACCAGAGCGAGCCGCTCGCCCGTAGTTTTTCATTTGTTGCCTATTGTGGGATTAAGCGGACCCAAGGGGACGGAGACACCGCATTCTGATTTCCACTCGCCTCGGGAATAGATATGCAAATCAGTTTATTTTAATCAAGCGATTTTTTGGGGGGATTAAGTGGAATACATAACGCCACGGGAAGCGTAGACCGTAATGCGCTTGTCCGTCCCACGTCCAATTCCTCTTATTCCCCTCTGCTCTCGCTGGGTTTAGGCGCCGACGCGAAAGTTTTGGTGGACAGCCAAGTGCACATCTTGATTCCCATAATATCCCTCAATGAATTCGTAAAAATACGAAAATTTGTTAACTGAGTGACAGCCGTAATTTTTCATCAGTTTCTCATTATATTTTATTGAATATTTCATATGAAACTGCTCGAGTTAGATCGAGTGTATTGCGTTTATAGTTTCTATTTATACAACTTACCGGCGAAATGGTTTTGGATTATTCAAAGAGCAATTCCTGGAGAAGTCCAGTACCTTGTGTTAAGTAAACTTTTAACCCACTGTTTCGTTAAAAAATCTACTATTTCGTTACAATAGTGCAGTAATAACCATTAGCATACCCTCAGTCTTCAATCAACGCTTACATGTATCTCAATTTTCGATTAACTAATTGGCATTGCATTATTTGACTCCTGGATTTTCTTTGTGCGCAGGAAACTCTTTTCAAAAATATTGGACTCTTATTTCGTTCATTTTTGCTATTCTTATAATAATACAAAACATTTTCCAAATTCAACTATAATATCTCCCCTTGTTGGTCCAAAATCCATTTTGTTATTGTAATCTTTCGATTTCCTGTGCAAGAGCAAAATGCTGATGTTCTTTGAGCTGGTAGATAACCTAGATTAGCTGGACGGGTGACCCGAGGCATCATGAGGAGCAGATAACTGAGCCTTATCGAAATAATAAAAAAACTCCACCTTTCGAGTTCCATGAAGTAAATAATCTTTAAGCGGCTTATCCTGATTATGGCTCAGTTGGCGAGTAGAGACATAGATTGTTCAAAGTTGGCCTCAGCTGCATTTTTGTGTAATCACTGTGAGAAATTTGAATTTTGAAATCTTTCTTTGCTGAAAAGGTATGAGCCTCCCCAGTATTAACCGAAAGCTGTTTAACCCTCCCATTTCTTTAAGACTTCAGAGGAATGTACGTGTTACAATGTAGCTAAGATTGGCCATTGGCTGAACAAGAATACGCGACGAGCCTGTTTTAATGGCAAAAATTGTATTTAGCAATATTTAGTTTCCTATTTTAAATCATTTCTTCGATTTTGATTATACGTAGAGCCGTTCGTGTTTCGTTTATGACAGAGTTCCGTTGCCTACTCTACGCGTATATAAGATACACAATATTGGGCAAACACCCGTTTTGATTTCTCTCAAAGGGTTCACATCTTTCCCACAGCTTAAATATAATCAAAAGAGGCCACTTTATCCTTTACATGCTTTTCAATGCTGCAAAGTCACGAAAAAGACAACTGACAAAGCGTAATGAACGCAATTAGCGGGAGCCCAAACCCATATATGACTCCTGCATCATAGTGAATCATACAAATTTTAATCTTTCGCGTAGAACGCGATAGCTTGTGCTTTTCGGCCATAAAAATTCATGAGTGGGAAGAGATATAGCTCTTAAGCCAGAATATTTTTCGAAATTCTCCCTTTCTACAAAAACATCTACTCCAAATTCATTCTCTGCCAGCGGCATTAAATCTCGGCATGCGTAACCTACTTATGAGTTCCATAAGCAAGAGAACATCAAAGGCCCGTGAAAATGCATTCGGGTTGACGTGGAGATGCAGAAAAACCGCTGTGTTTCGAGCAGGATGAGCTTTTACAAAGGCGTGCCCTGGGATAAAAAAATCCGATGCGTTCCCCTGTGTACCGTGCCCTCCTTAAGTACGGCGTTTGTTGGTTTCCTGCCTCGTGAAATGAACAACACAATTTTACACGCCTGCAGACGAGCCATTATTCAAAGAAGCGCGTTTCGTTTATGACGGGGATTTGTGTGTGTGTGTTTTGGTCCCAGAGTGTGCGGGTGTACATCACGGCCTTTCTCTTCACTCCTCTTTCACCGATGTTCATCTCTCTCTTCTCCTTTCTCACGCCATTCGCATGAATATCACTCCCACATGCACGTTCCCTTCATTTATTCCTCATTCCCCGCACATTCTCCGGCATGATTCCACCACGGCCTTTCTCTCTCCCCTTCAAATCCCTTATTCAAGGTCCAACCACTACGCGACTCTCATTCCCTGTCGCCCACTTGCAGTCGCGGAAGAATTCCCCGTCTGCAGATCCTTGTGTGGGAAGACGGTGGCTGGAGGTCGCTTAATCTCTCATAATTAACCTCCGTGGTAATTGCTTTTAATAAGTTGCTTCTGACCTGAAAACATGCATTTGCTCTGCTTTAAGAGTTCTCGGTATTGAAAAGTATTTTTTTCCACCGAGAAGTCTTGCAGCATGCGACTCAATCTTTTATGCAGCCTGTCTAATGATTACATATGTATTTACTCTACCATTCGTAGCATGTCGAACCTATAGCACAGAGCTATCATTATTACCATTTATGATTATTTTATTTTTTCTCAGGGTTTGTTGTGAGTATCAAGCACAATTATTACATTGGGTCATTTTAAACTCTACTCCGGTTGAAAAATATTTTAATTGAATAAAGTTATGGATGAGGAATTACATTTAACGATATGAGGGGACATTTGGTCTCAAACGCCATTTTTCTACCTCGGTAATAAAATTCCTCGCATTTCAAAGAGAATATTTGGTTATTATTTTTTTAAATTTATTGGATTTAACTAAATTTGTCTTACTTTGAAATAATGGAATATCATTGCTAATTAGTCGCAGTATTGGAGTGGAGATATTGTAGTTGGTATCATTTATTTTGCCTTTCAAGGTGATTTGAGGGGTAATTGTGGGGTAACGAGTGTATATTTAAATAATATTTTAGTTAATTGAAAATTACCAAGACCGTTAGCGTTGAATTTCAAAAAAACCAAATCCGAATTCCAATTATTTTAATCCTATCGACATTGATCAATAAAAAGAACACTTTTGCAAAGTTCAACGTTAATCAGTACGAACCAAAATTGCTCCAGCCACCTTAATTTGTCACCATAAAATCTATCCTTGAATCATTTCTGCTTACACAATATTTTTCAATGATAGTTAAGACTTGATGGTATCATACGCATAGAGATGTGTGCTCGATTTCAAATCCCAATTGGAAGAAATTATTTTTCCCAACTTTAATATTTCTTAATTGCGCTTGAACTTCACAGACGGTGAAAATGGTATTAATTGTTTAGTTTCTAAGACCTTCATTCAAAGTGGCAAAGTTGGCCACCATTCGACGAAACAGTCGCCAGAAACATTTTCGGCCGATTGTACTGCCAGTAGCAGACGTTCCGCCTTTACTCCATCTCCTTACCCCCTTTCCCTCCCACTTTCATTTCCCAGCTTATCTTCGCCTCCACAACCCACCGTCAACCAAGCCACCCTCCCGCCCCCAGTTCGCTGCTAACCAAACCTCCTGCCCCCGGCCAACCGCCTCCACACCCTTGTTGTCGTCTCCGCGCGCCACCCAGGAGAGTAGCGAGGAGCGGCCGCTCTCTCGCAACGATGCTACGTGCAGAGCATCATCTCAGGGCCGCGACCCCCAACCCCTCCCCCCTACTTCACCCCTCGACTCGACGCCTCCCCTTTGCCTCTTCCCATCCGCCAACAACCCCCTGGCCCGCCCTACATCAAGTAGGTGGAAAACCTCGGTTGCCCTTCCCGGCTCTCTCCCCCCCCACCCCTCCCCACATCATCCACCTCCTCTCGCTCCTTAAACCATACCTAAACCCCTTCCAGCCATCTCCTCGAATTCACTCTGTTTTCAATGTCCCGAATTCATGGGAGGACAAAGAAACCCCTGACAGTTTTATGGCTTTCACCCAATCTCCCTTCCCTTGCTCTGTGCCGCTTCGCCTATCAACCCTACTATCCCCAACAGCTCTCTGACTCTCTCTCTCCCTACCTTTCTCCCTCCCTCCTTCCCCTCTCCATTCCCTATGGTCTCGCAGACTGAGCATCTCAGCGAGGCTTATTATTGTGGATTTGAGCGGGGGGTGGTCGAGAATTTTAGGGGTAGTGCGGGGTCAATAAAGGGACAGACATCCTTTTTCACTCAAATTGCCACTCTTTGGAAAAAATTAATTGCGAACTGAAGAGAGGGACTAAGTAAACAAGCATATTGTTTTCATGCTGAGAAAAAACGGTAGTTAGGAATAAATAGCTTTAAAAAAATTTGGTTCACAATATGATATCACGTTTTTTTAAATCCATTCGTCTAGAAGACTCATCTGAGAGGGGTGACACTTGTGGTGCGCCACAGGAAAATGATTACCCTAATTACAGGGTATTAGGAATGGTGTAAATGAATGTATTTCCAGGGTGAATGTGACAACTGAAGGCAGAACCAATATTGCCACGCGCACCTTTCCGTCGACAGTGATTATCGTATAATAGTATTTAGCTTGTATTTCCTAATCAAACTAGTACGCGCGTTAATAATATGCCTGTTTCAGCTACAGAATATCAATGAATTTTTTATTCTGGAATATTTTACGTCACTCTGGATGATGATTGTTGCCAAGTGTGATCCGGTAGCTCCCTAGTTTCTGAAATTTCGCCAACCATTCCGCGATTAGCCTTCTAGAGTGAATAAATATAGCTCCAACAATGATGTAAGCTCCAAATGTAAGTCCGATGAGACCTTCCTCGAAAATTTTACGGTCTCCAAATGATGCACAGTTGAAACTAAAGAAGACATAAGAAGGAGTAGGGCATAGTTTGGCTTACCGGTAGCAAATGTGTACAATTTTTGTATACAGCTGTATGAAGTTCCTTCATTACAGAACTCGAAACAAGCATTGCAATATTATTCAATTATAATAATAGGGAAATATAAATGCAGAATATTAAAGATGGTATTTTTTCCACAGTGAAAAATTTAATCACATTGTTTTCAGAGTGAGCTAGTTTCATATTTATTTCGTGATCAAAATATTTTTCTATGAAATCTGTAATTTCAATGATTAAAAACACCATGTATTTGATGTAATTTTAATCAAAAATATCTCAAGCAAAAACCTGTCAAGAACTTTACGCTAAAATTAATAAGTGAAGTTGTTCTAACACTTAAAAATTGATCGTCGTTTATACAGCACCAAATATAACAAATAATTAATGGATGATTATTATTGCCTTACCTTATTTTTGCAGGAAATAAAAAAGGTATTACAGAGAAAATATTGTTTTCGCAAATTTGTCTTTTAAACTTATGAAACACACGGTAACATTTAAAAAAATCGTTTAACAGCTTTATCTTCGTAAGTTTTCGGCATGTGTGTATGTTTTTCTTAGTCATGCTCGGCTTGTATTACTTCTTGATTGTGATTATAAAGTTGTACATGAAAATCGACCATTGTGATTGCGATGAAACTGCGAAAAAATATAAATGTCTTATAGCTCGGACGGTCAGATGACTGACCGGTGAAGAAGAAATCGAAGGTGTTGAATACTATGATAGTAGGCTGATAACATTAAGACAAATGTTTGAAAAGGCTCAGCTCAATCTAAGCCATTAGCCAAGAATGGAGGAGTAGTGCAATAATATAATTTGAAGGAAAATAGTCATACTTGGTACATCAAAACTATAAAAGTGTTTAACTATGCCAAAATTTATGTAACCAAAATGTTTTTCATACTTTTTCACGATTTAGTGAAGAATTTCCAGTAATATGATGATACAATTCGGTCTTCGGCTATTAGTTATGCCTTAAAACACGCTTTCAGAGTCTTAGTCGTTACAATTATTCTGTTGGAGATTATTTCTCTTTAGATTGTATGCCTCGGTTATCGTGGAATCAGCTTTAGGCGATTCCCTCTTCATTCTTCCATGATGAGTGGTTTCGCTCCCAAATCTTAGATTTCTTCCGTTACTTCTAGCTAATTCGGCCCTCATTTGTATCCTCGATGTCTTCATGGTCAGTATATACCTTAGATTTGTGTTTTTTTTACAATAAAAGTTTGGTATATTTCTTGAATGGTATTTGTGATTTATGAAGAGCATGTGATGCATATATAAATATAGTGATTATTTCATTCCGCTATCTTCGAATTTTTATACTTATTTTTCCTTTATGGTCAATATATAGTTTTGTAGAGTATCATGAATTCTATTGCATTATTTTAGGATATATATATTCTGCAATTAATTGCCAAGTGAAAATGACTGGAAAAACTGATTGAATAGCTTTGAAACCATTTGTTTTATCGGTACTAAGAAGTCCTTAGCATTTCAATGACTCCAATTGAATGTTAATATGAAAAATTCTTCAAACTTGCACTTAGAACTTAGACTTTGAAATACAGCAACTGCCTTTCTCACTCTCCGCTAAAGCTTAAATTTATCCATTGAAAATGGGTTTTGAAAACATAACTTTTCGTAGAATTCTTACAAAAAGTTAACACGTTAGTTTGTGAAAACATACTTGACACTATATTTCAGCAGTTATAGGGACATGATCAGATGTGAATAGGAATTTGAGACACGCTGTGAATTCAAGTTTCATTTTATTAGTGGAATAGAGCCGTTTTATTGACAATATATGTAAGTTCAAGCGTCAAGACTTACAATTCCGAAAAATTTGCCATTCTGTGAACATTAATTTGCTTAGTTCATATGAGCTCTAGGAAAATAAGAAAAAATAATACTTGGCAGAATTGCCGGCGCGCAGCTTGTGATTGTGCCAAAGAAGAATCTTTCAAGTACCAAGTTTCGATTTGCAGAGATTGGCTTCCCTAGCGATCGCGGTCGACTGTCCGGCCCTTTTGGGAGTGCACGACCCGAGGGAACGAGTCTTGCAACGGCGACCCCGAGCGGAGGGAATGTTTTTTGTTTTTGAGCGGGTGTGAGGGGTGGACGTGGAAAGGGAGAGAAAAGTGGTCGGAGGATGGAGGCGGGGAAGGCGAAATCGAATATAAGTCTGGCGAATGAAAAAAGCAAAGTCGGGTCAGGCGGCAAGCAAATAGAGGCGGTTTTTCATCCCTTTCCCCCTGTCTGCCCCTCGAAAGAAACAATACATGCACACATATACGTTTATACACCTTGAAGAGTTGCGACTATGTATAGGCATTTTATTCTGGCGAATAAATTGAAGTTTACTAGATCACTCCGTGATGGTGGGCTACGCTCTACAGCTTGTGTCACAGGCAAATCGAAGTTATGAAAGAGAAGGATAACTTTTGAAAAACGTAAATTCCAAGTCACTTTGAGGAGTCCCAAGGGATATTCTCCGGGAGCGGAATCTTTCGCGGAAAGTGAAAAAAGAGTTCGGAACAAAACTTTTGAGTTGCGATTGTTTGTTTTCCGTCAAGAGGTCTTGGAAGTGAGGTGGAACATTCCACTTTTAAAAGTATTTCTGAGTGTGGCAGATTTCACAAGGTTTATTATAATGAAAACCATTGTTAAAAGTATATGACTTCAAAATAGCCTAAGGTGCTGGCGTTTGACTTCAGTGGAATAAGTGGAGAAAGAATTAATTTTTCTCGGGGGCAAGAGAATGGAGAATAATGGTTTTATGATATTCATGTATTTCCACTTCTTTTTTTGAATGTCCATCTCTCTACATTTTTAATTACAAATTAAATCGTGGATTTTACGATGGATTACACATTTTATCCTCCCTTTGACTCTTTTTCTTCAAGCTCTGTTTAAAATCTGCCTATTCAGAAAAACTTAGCTGCAAAAGATAATTCTGATCTGATATTTTTCTTGGGTATTTCCCTAGCGAGTTCGTTATTTTGAAAAAGCAATGGCGATGTTGTTCAATTGCTGGAAAACATGTGGAGTGTTTGCCCTTAATAAAACACAATCGCTTGAAAATTGTCGAATGCATAATTTCCAGCATGCTGTTTAAATTTTACTGAAGTTCTAATTCAGAGTTTAGTGAAGAGGGCAGTGATAACCACCTTCCGCGGCAATATAGGTGAGCAAAACGATGCATTTCCCAGGAAAGAAAAAAATAATTAATCGACGGTTTTATAGAATTTTACTCTCATATTTCAGGTGTGAAATATATGTAATAAACATTGGTCGTTATAGAGATTGGAGTGAATGATAAATAGCCATTGATAAAAAACATTTACTGGGAATGCTTGCTCATTTCAATATACTCATAGAGCTCTTGAGTGGTTAATGTATCTCCATAGCTTTCAGTTTCTAGGTTATATATACTTAATGAAATGTGCTTCTCTGATGTATGCGCCTCACTTGATTAACTAGAGCGTCAGGGTCGCCGTGCAGTCACCGGAGTAACATATCCACACTACTGACCCCTTGCCCGCATTTAATTTAACTGAAGCGTCATTAAGCCATTTGTTTGATTGCCATATTTCTACTCATCTCATCAACATTATTGCAGGGTGAAGCATAAAGTAACCTAGAATTCATGACGCCTACTTAAATATTATTTGTAGGATAGAAATGTTAACACCGCGCCTGCACACATGTTTGCTCGTTTCATCGTTTCAAACTCTGCAAATAGCAATAATCTCGAATTGAACGATGTAGTTAATATCCGTATCATGAATTGAATGCATTACTGCTTCATTGAGAAATTGCGTACGAATCCAAATTCTTCATTTTGCTTTTAAAATTCTTTAATATGCATGTCGTTGGCGATATAAAATAGAACTCTCAAATTAGATTTTTATACAGAGCTTTAATAGTTCTCGGTCAACTGAGGTAGAAAATTCCGCAGAATTATTGAAGTGTGTATTTTGTAACTCAACGCATTTCCTCGCCATTCGAACTCATTGAATGAATGCCCAATTTGAATCCCAAATTGAATTAATACAAATATCCGATTTTGAAGACGGATAAACATTTAGTTCCCAGATATTCCATATTAAAAATGAAAGTGGAACCAATAATAATTTCAGAGTTTCAAGACTCCAAATCCTACCCATTATTGAGCTCTCATTCCAACAGCTGTTTATGAGCGATAGAATATTGGAATAACGCGGGTAGGATATCTTTGTAACATTTTTTTGTAAAAAAATCAGTGGATTATTTTTCAAACTTGAAACTACGTTGGGATATTGAATTCATCCGTCGCGAATTGTCAATACTATTTAACTCATACGCGTCCGTCCAAGATTTAGGGTTGCCATAAGGTATGGGCTAAGGCACTGGAATAGAGAGGAAATTAGAAAGGCCTGGCGACACCAAAAGTGGATTATATTCGTAGCCACAACGATGAGCGCTGACAGCAACGGGAGCAGGGATGCGAAATCGGTGGAATGCTTAAGGAGTATACTTAAGGAGTATACCCAAGTGAAAGAACGGAAAGATGCGGCCCTCTTTGTACCACCTTCCTCGGCTCAGATGATTGATATTAATTGTGTGAGGCTGGATCTTGATTCATCATTCGGCCCAACCCCGGGTGGACGTTTAATAAAACGGAGATGTGGAGGGAAGGAGGATTGCCAGGGGAGGGAAGGTGGTCAGGAAGAGAGGAGGGATGGGAGAAGAGGAGGGGGTGTTTCTGTGAATGGGTGGACGTGGGATGACGAGGGAAGGATTGGAGGTATGGGTTAACAGAAGGAAGGTACAAAGCGGGGTAGGGCACTCTAAGGGGTGGTTGGGTGAGCGCAGGAGGGCATGAGGTGCTCCTCGCCTTCTCACTTGCTCGCACTGTCGAGGCAAAGAGGGCGTGGTGGGGCTTCAGGATGTGGCAGCTCCCCGATGTACTGCGACAACGCTACCTTCCCGCGAGGGTCCTGGATTGGAAGTGGTGGTGTGTGCGTTTGTCGAGGGTTTTTTTCGCGGAAATGTTGCATTAACTGAGTGATCTGTGAGTGTGCATAAATGTTGGCTGGCAAGAGAAGCATCACACATGTAAATCGAGTTTAAAAAAGATAAGTTTCAAAGATCGATCTTTCAAATTCTTACCATTATTAATACCAGTTTTTTTACAAAACTGACATTTAAATTGAGAGACCTGTATCCTTTCCCCCACGTTCTACTAATTCCCTATGATTTCAAGTTAAAGTCGGGCAAAATTACCTTTTTTATGTAAACTTTGTTGTAAACTCAAAACAGAATGTGGCCAAAATGTGAATCAAATTGCATTAAGTTCATTTTTATGGCGGAACCACCTCGAAACGAAATCCGTTTTTCTCATCAACCCCTTCCACCAACTCCCCCCGTGTCTGCCTCGTACTATTTTTCCTGCTCGCCCTCCCATCCCTCCAAAGGTCCCCCTTTTATCCCCTTCCACCACCTCTCCGTCTCCAATAACCCCCTTGAGCGGGAACGCACTCACCCCCCGCCCCCCCCCCCACAACCACCCACTCCCCCTTTTCCACATCCTCCGCATCGCTTGATTCGAAATTCTCTCCCCGAAAACCCTTAACCTTAGGGTCCCCTTCTCAATGTCACCCTTCATCCGATCCCTGGCTTCCTTGCACACAAACACGCACTCTCACGTACCAACGTACCAGATCAACCCCTTTACCCCTAGTCTCTCCACCCTCTCTCATCGCCCCGCCCCCTTTTGTAATCCCTTGCCCATCAACTCCAGAGAGCAACCTTGCTCTTTTACTCCCCTCCTCTCTCTCTCTCTGTCTCTCCCTTTCGCAGTATAGGGCCGCAATTCTAACCCCCCTCACCCACTATTGTTCCTCCCATTCCACCCTTCCTCGTCGCCCGACTATCCGTACACCCCCTTTGGTAATCCCTTGCCTATCAACTCCCGAGAGCAACCTTGCTCTCTCACCCAATGCCGCCCACCCATTCCTCCGTCTCAACTCTCAACACCCGTTCATACCCTCCCGACTCATTCCCCCCTTCCTTTCCAGGGCCACACCCCTTAGCGCCCGCATTCCCTACGCCATGGGGAGAGGTTTGCAATGTTTATAGGTGAGGATCTTTTTTCGCGGTTTCCATGCCGCACAGTCAAGCCGCGTGTATCACCAGAGTTCGTCTCGGATATCTCCACCGTCTCGCTCTACTCTCTCTCCTACCTTATTCCTTCCTAAATGCCGCGCATTGCTGGAGTCTCTTCCTTATTGAAAAAAAACAACGGCACACTTCCTTTCGGAAGGAAACCATTTGAAAGAGTTTCGAAGTTACCCAGTGCGGCTCTCTGCCCGTCTTTCTAATTCTACTGCCTTTGGAAGTGCTGTTCTGAGCGGTTGGGGAGTCGGGGGAGTTGCATTTGCCACACATGTTGGCAGTATGTTAGTCGAAGATTCCTTCTGTTATCATGTGTCAGGTTCCCGTGTCTGATAATACTGGATCTTTCAGAAGTGACTAAAGTCATTTAATATTGAAAGATTTTGCCATGCTATGCCAAAATGCTAGCAGCCATGCTAATTTGGTTCGGAGCTCCAGATTTGCGAAGTTTCGGTGCTTTAATGCCCGGCTAGTTAAGCCTTCACTCGGCGTGGATTCAACTTTGATATGATGGTAAATGCGAATCCAGGTTATGTTGTGCATACTAAACGGTCGGTTAATTGACGAGGATGTTCCAACGACCACAATTCATGCATGCACATTCTTTCATAAATAGCGCCTCATAAGCGGGGCTGTATTTAGGCCCGTCTGAACTGTTAAATATCAATTTTTATTATATTTATTTTAGCTCTACCATTCTACTAATTATTTTCAGGACAAGTTTTGTTACTTCTTGTTATAGCCATGTAATTCTACTAAATATAGTTCAGTAGCCATTGTTTTAAGGCTTGATTTTTATCGATATGAAAGCAAATTTCCCAGAAATATTTCACTGCTCACTTCATTGCAATGAAAGTGCTATTTTATAGGTGCAGTTTTTCCACGCCCTCAGTGTTTAGCCTTAGCCTAAATGAAGACCATAATGAGATTTTAATTGACCTTTTAGTGGCTTCTGATATATTTCAGGAATGGTATTCGCCCGGGTAACTAAATTTGCTTAACCGCACGAATATTTATATTTATGACAACTTTCTATTTATTTTCTCCCTTCCGTGTTACTGATACCAATTTCTCCGCTTAATCTCTTGAAATGCATCTAATTCAATCCCTCATCCCAATTGCATTCCCCTTCTGGCCCTTCTTTTGAAGACACTTTCCCTTGCGTATGATCGTCTTCTCCTCTTTCTTTCCTCCCTTATTGGCCGGCCTCCTTTCTCTTTTACTCAATCATCGAACTACCTTTCACTCTACATCACCTGTGATCTGTGCATTGCTTGTAGTACTGCTTTTCTCACCATTGCATTGGGGTTAAATTCCTCAGCTGCCGCCTTTCTAATTCATCGGACAATTTCTGTCTCGCTCGGCGATTTAACCACTACACCCACTTTCCTCTTTCACTAATTCCAGGCGTCACTGTGAATTAGTTGTTTATCAGATAAAACTCATAGCTGTCCCTTGCGAAATGTAAAGCGTTTTGTGTCTCCTGAATTAGTTTACCCTCAATTTCAACGGCACATCGAGTGGTCAAAAATTTGCACCTGCTTGTCACGCTGATGATGACTCCTGAAACTTTCAGCACCTGAAAGGCGTCTCTTGACAATAAGCGATATCGAGGACCATTGATAATTCATAGCATTTTCACAATCATATGAGAGTATTGAGGCTCATTTTTAAAGATATGTTTAGAGTCACTGATGCAACCGTTGACAGCGATAATGGAAGCTTATACCCTGGAACTCCACACATCGTTCCAGTTATTTTTTCTTCATCGTTCACACCTTTGGATAATTATAAATTTTCCGTGTGGCATTTATCATATTAGTTGATTTCCGCTGACATAGGTATAATTACCCTTTCGGTCGATATGTTTTTCAACCCTCATATGATTCAAGAGCGTTAAAGAGAGGTGATATGACGGTCAGTGTAGAAACTACCTGGCAATGAATCCTATTACTATTTCTCGGTAGAAAAAAATGTCTAACTCTGATAATGGCAACCAGCCGATATACTCCTCAATCCTGATATGATTTGCAATTTGTTAAAGAAAACTGATTTGAGGGTCACTATAGAAACTACCTAGGGATGAATCCTATTACTACTCACTAATAAAGTTATCTAACTCTGATCATAGTAACCCTTTAATTTTATGTTAAACAATAATTTTCATTAATCTGAAAACTGAGATCGTTTTACCTTATCCCTTTACTTTACTTGGATAAAGCTTTACTGGCAAAATAAAATTTTATTTACTTTCTACTAGTTTCATTGAGATGTTTACTCAATTGTACACAACGCTGAAGCCTTCGTACGGTCCTTTTATTCTCTGTGTTACTCCTTTGTAGTTGTTTCATACCATTGAGGGTCGTCTCAAATATTCTAACCTTTGTTAATTACATTTTACCTCCCAACCATTACCATTTTCCCACTTTTTTCGTGGAACCCTTACTTAAAAGCTCTCCCTCTCTCTCCTTTTTAAACTCCCAACAACCCACATTCACCCGTCAAGAGTTCTGCCACCGCTCGTCCGCCATTGTAGCAATATCATGCCCTCAGCCGCGGCTCTGCCTTCCCATTTTCTCTTGCAGCCCCTTCCTCTCCTCTCCTCGCTGCACCCTCTGCCGAGCGCCGCGAAATTTATTGTCCTCTCTCCCTCCACGACGATGACGGCCCTGCGGGTCCCTCTGGGCGAGCACGATCGAAAGCCCGCAGGGTCCTGGACGGAATTCCTCCCCGCTCCCCCTCTGTCCTCTGTTCCACGCTCTTCTGTCAACCATCACACTACTCTCTTCTCCCGCACCCAGTCTTCATCACAGTGTCTCCTCTGAAGCATGCTCGCCTACTTCATCATCTTTTTCTCTTCCTCTCTCCCCTCCTCTCTCTCTCTTCAGTCCAACGCTGTCAATATATTGCGAGACCTTGACTTTGACGAGTCCCCTTTATTTTGGGTTTTCCGAGACAGAAATTGAGTGAACTCGAATGGTTACTCCAATTAGCCCTCTATCCGCGAGCGGCGTAACACTTCCTTGTTGAGTACATACGCAACACTCTGGCGTTCGAGCAGCGGGTAACCTAATTCCTAGTAGAGTTGGCTCTCAGAATCCGCATCTCTGTTGACCCTGTGTCTAACGGATTAGCACGAGAGTGAAAAGGAAACGTCAGGTTTCAGACGGACGGTCTGAAACGGTCACCCACGGGTGTAATTTGGTAATTCCTCCCCGCAATTCCCCCTCTGGTAATTTGGTAAGTATTTGGAATATCAAAGCCTCGAATATGATGTATCAATTTTCAATTTTGATGAGTCAATGATGTATCAATTTTGACGTCAAGACGTAGAAAATTTCAAATAGAGCAACTCAACAGTTAACGGAGTTCTGACATCATATCCACTGGTTTTTCTCGTCTTAACCTCGTTTAGTTCTTCCCAAATAGCCCCATAGAACAATCTACCTTTCACAAGTAGGAAACATGAGCATTTCTTGGGAAATCGGCCATTTATGTGAGCCAAACGTATTGTGAAATTTTTTTCAATTCAAACAACTGGCTAGTAGTTCGCAGAGTCGGTTGTTGTTCATCAGTCTTTCCATTTCCCGCCATAATTCGAGAAATCCACTCAACTTGAGCTCATTTATAACGCTAAATTTTTTCCAACTTATATAACAATATACCTAATGGTAAAAAAATGTATACCTCCTAGCTTAAAATGTTTTCGTCAAAATTTCCCGGATAAATGATTTTCTCAATTTTCGAATTGCCTACCCCAGAGAAAGGCGTTACGATATGAAAATGCAATATAAATTTGGGTCACACTATCACACTTTCATTTGAATTCTTACCATTCAAAAGTTTATCCACATCTAACCGCAACTTATAAAATTTTTTCCCGCTCCAGATAAAAAATCCGACCGCCAAAAAATCCTCACCACTGGACCATTATCGGAAAAAATTTGAGGGCACGAAATTCCAACGAAGGAACGTGAAAGATGGGAAAAATTCACGAATATATCCTTTCAAGTCATTCTCTTCGAGTTTTATCTCGATCCAGCTACGAAACTACTGAAGCAAGGCGTCAAGCAGAGCAAGATTAAAACGGGAGCAAAGAAGGGGGAAGTACTTTATTTGAGTATGCTATATCTTCCGTGCATTATGTGTATGCAGTGCTCTTCCAGCACGATTGACATTTTTCGGGTAGAAATATTGCTTCTTCTCGCCTTCTCCGCCCTCCCACTTTCAAAGGATGTGTTTATTCTCTCCATCCCTTCCCTCTATATAGCCTCTCCTTCTCATTCTCTTTCTCCTCGCTCACCCTAGAGGTGCCGGGAAGGATGGAGGGAGGGGAGAGGGGTGGAGGAATAGGGTTGGTTGGGGTGGGAGAGCCGAGGGGAGGGTTTCCGTCTTCACGGTTTTCGCCTCGGCGTACCCCACCTCCCTCGCCCGATGCGTTCCTTTATTCGAGAGTCCCCGCGAGCGATAAGAAGTTGCTCGAGGGCTGGGTAAACAAATAATACGGCGCAACAGATAAAGGGAGGGAGGGGAGGGGGTGAAGGACGGCAGGTCCTCTCCCATGGGCGCGGAGGCGGCAGTTGGGAGTGGATTTGATGGAGTTTTGAGGGACTGACGTCGTCCAAGGGAAGGTGTTCTCTCTCTCTCTCTTTCTCTCTCTCTGCGTATACAAAAAGGAGTTGGGGGAAGGATGACAGCAACGGAAAAGTGGGACGTGGCAAGGGTGAATGCGAAGGAGAGTCGACTTCCAAAACGGAGATTATTATGAGGAAGACTTTCCGTGAGATTGGATGGAGATGATTGGAATTGAGTGGATTACGATGAAGTGTATCTGACCTCCGATTAGTGTTCACCATCAAGCGTGAGCCAAGTAAAAATAACGCTGTGCATTGGAGAGTGGACCTATTGGTGGACAATTTTTAGAGTGATCAAGTGTTCTTTAAAGGTCGCTGAACACGTGAGCAATACAATGCCGGTAGCTCAGCATGAGGTGGCTAAATATAATAAGTTCTCTTGTAACTTATTTTGCATATGGATCCAGTATCCTATTGGTGGTATAGTCCTTCCAAATAATGCACTCGGTCTAGCTCACGCAATATTTTATTGCTATTGGCAAAATTTATTTCGAATTTAATGGATGGTGCTCGATAATTAGAAATTAATAATATGCATGAGATAAACAAAATGACTTAGCATTGTTATGGTGACTGGAGTATTGGCCTCATATTGCAATTGCTACAGGTTTGAGTTTCGTTAGAGGCAGAGATATTCAGCGGAATCGAGAGCGTTTAATCAGCTGTCCGTCTGTGCTGTGGACCCCTTGGCACCTTTCGTCAAAAATAGTATATTGACAGTGCCGTTCCTTTCTTCTACTTCAAAAATAACTATTCCCTTACATTCCTTCGGTATTTGAGGTTTTTCACCCCCTCATTTAATAAATCAAACAAAGAGCTGCCTATTGATACCAGCTGACCCACTCCACTGCACTAGTATCCTAGAGGCACGAGGTATTTTCAAGCATTTTAGGTAAACGTTAATTATGGGCTAATAAGGAAAGATTTCTTACAGTCCAAGATGGTAGACAATTGCTAATGTATACCTTACAGGTTTCCATGATTCATTGTTGTTAGCACTCTCGGTGGCGAAGGTACTGTTCCTTTTCAAATAAGTCAACCGACCGTTCTAATGATAAGGTGTGTCAGTCGTAAATCTCTGTGAGAATGTCATAATTTTTAGAGCCATCATACAGAAGTTTGCTCTCCTCGCAGGATGACATCACTTAGAAAATAGTGTTTTCTCTACGATATACGGTGAACTATGAATATAATTATTTTGAAATCAACGGAATATATGTGCATCGGATTTCTTCAAGCACAGCAAATGGAATCATTTTTATTCGGCGTCCTAGTTTGCTTGAACTTAGAAATTGATAGTATCAATCGATATTAGCTGTGAGTTTAAGATTACAGGGAGTCCACGTCACTAATATCCGGTTAATTTAGTTACTACCATTTTTCGATATACTGAATTATTGGTATACTCAATTAGTCAAAATTAATTGCAATACTCCGTTCCAAATAGCAAAACGTTTACCTATGGAATTAGATTTTTCTACTGGTTGTAAAAAATAATCTTTATTCTGTATCCATTAGTTCATTTTAGTCCATAAAGTATTTAATAAATATTCAATTACGGCAGAAATTCGGCGTTCGGAGACTTGAATATTTCAATATCATCGTTATTATTCCGTTGTTATGACGGATATTGAATTCCAGATTTATTCATGCGCCTTAACTGCATCTCCCTTGAAATACACGGCTTTCTCTTTCCCGGAAGGCAGCATTCGTCATAACCTGGATTGATACCGGGCTGCAAAATTTAGACGAATATATATTTCAAACTGAAAACCGTATTCGCAGTGACGTACATTGTTTATCACCCCAAAAGACACAGCAAGTAACTACAAGTTCCTAATTGGGTATCACAACAGATATATTATTCTTGTTCATGGGCTAAGTTTTAGTATTGGTATCCTAAATGTTAACATCCTATTGTGCAGAATGAGTAAGAATAGGCATCTTAAGCGTTTGATTCAAAGTGCAACGCAGCGTTCATAAGTCAGTATACGACCTAGCCGAGTAACGCTAATACTTCATCTCGCCTATTGTTTAAGATAAGAACCTTATTGCACTATTTCTCTTTAAAATTGACCTATATGCCGTTTGAGCTGGTATTAAATTAGTAATATTTGGTATAGAAAACTATTGATCGTTGGCCTTACGTTAGATTTACCTTAGGCTTAAATAATCCATAGGTATATTGGAAATTTTCTAACCCATTTGAATATATCCCACCGTATTTTAGCTTAGTCGAAGAGAATCATAATTTTGTATACCATCGTGCTACGTAATTAAATAAGAGCTTTGTTTATCAAACAAATAGTGCTCGCTCTCACATTTCGTAACGTTTCGTCGTGACTCAAACACTTCGGACGCGTCACAAAAATACGTGCATTAAACAAATTCAGCGGCGCTGAGAGATAATTCGAATCAGGCCTTTATCAAAGCCAAGCTTCAAATGTCATTAGCGTGCTCACCTTTAGCTTTTGCACCAGCCATTCCGGCAGGAAATTGCAGCCATAATTGCTGCAGCTACTAATTGAGCCTTTCTTTTGAATTCATAATTCAGCACCGCACCTACACGTTCACCCTCTCTACTGCCCGGCCGGAGCCCTTTCCCATCCGGCGGGAGAGCGGAAGGGGGGGAGGGGGTAGGAGAGCAAACACCCCAAGAGAGCTTCGGGCACTCTCATCCGCCCGCCCTTATACCCTTTCCCCTTCAAACACTCCCACCTTCCCCCACCTCCCTCGCCTTCCTCCTCGGGACCTCCCCCACCCTTCTTCCTTCTGGCACCACTACTTCCCCCTCCTCTCCCGACATGCTTCCTTACTCCTCTGACAGTGCTCGCCCCGGAAATAACGGGCCCTCGCGGGCTCTCTTCCCCGCCCTATCCTCCCGGCTGCCCCCGCTAATAAAACCCCGAAAACCCTCGCCAGAGCCCGCGACCCATCATCGTCCCCTACGCTACTCGTAAGCTACCACCACACCGCCAGAAATCTCTTCTCCGCTTACGCCATCCTCTCCCCGTCTCTCGCTCCTCTTCTCCCACTTTCCTCCCCTTCAACCTCCCCACTTACTCCTCTCTCTCCTCCCTCCCACCTCATGTAATCCTCCACCCCCACCCCAGCCCCACCCTCGGCCACCTCTCATAACCCTCTCATCAGCTGACTGTAATCAATCTCGACGTTTTCCCTGTTCCACTTTCCCACTCACGCGCCTCTCTCTTCCACCTAAAGCTCTCCTCTCACTTTCCCCTCTCCACTCACACTCATACACACCCGTCCCGACCGACTCCTCTCCTTTGGTTACTTCCCCATCCATTATATATCCGTGTTCACTCACCGTTGCTACAGGGATTCCCACCCTCCCCGCCGCTCGCGCACCTCTAGAGCACACATCACGCCGGATTTAAATGAATATTTCAACGGATCGCGCAACTAACTATCTGCCTATTTCCAACTCGGCGAAAGACCCATTTTCTAAATCTTGACTGCCATTTTTTTCTCTCCGTGAGGGACGTAAGTACTGCAACAATCTTCTTACTAAAACTACATTGCGCCATTAAAATCCATACCCCGTTTTAAGCAAAGAGTACAGGATAATTTTTTTCAGCGTTATTTTTGCAACGTACTACATGAGCCGTACCTTAAGTGCTATATTTCTAATGAGCAACAAACCGAAACGAAAGTTCAATGGAGCATGAGGACTTGAAGATTCAATTCGATTCACGATGGACAGTTGAATATTCTGCTTGACCACTTGGGCACTTTTGTCCTGTTTTATCTTGTTATCACAAGACTTTTTATTCTTGACCTCTGTAATTTCAGTAAAATACTTCTCCTCGTTAAATGAGTTGCATTAAGGATGTCCCTTTGCGAGAAAATGGCAATATTAGGACTTTAAAAACTTGTTTTATTTCAAAAGTTTTAGTCCAAGTTCTCTCCCTGCATTTTAGTCTCTAATGTCCATAAATTGCATTATGCCTACCATTTGTAGTCTTTTGTCACAAATAACAAATTTGGGCTCAATATAATTTTAGGCTTTTATTTTTACCTCCAGTTTCATTTTAATTTCTCCAAATGTTAACCCTATGAGGCATCTACTGCTGAACTACTAAAAACTATTCTGAGTCGCAGTTCTCAAAATGATCGGAGATTTTGCAAACAATTCGCAACGAAAAGAAGATTTTGAGCTTGGTTACATGTTTAATCACTGGTATAATACACATGTGGTGGGTATATGACGCTATTAGTTATTCTTCGGTTAAATAACCTCCATAGTCTATAATTTTCCAAAGTTAAATGAACTATTTACTCGTGGAGATACAGAAATTAGTAGATTCATTTCAGTCTGGTTATTGCTCCATCATGATCCACCAGTAAATACAATGAGAGCTATACTACCGGAGATAAATCAATATAGCCTCATGCAATTGAGTTTATCACATAATTATTTTTAAAATCCTATTATCACTGAAGTGTTGTCAAAAATTTTTCAATCTTTTTGGCTATATGTATTAGTTATTTGTAGCATTAACATTCTACGCTGTCTATTGTCGTGCCCCTTTTGATAATGAACTGAATCCCACTTCTATTATTTTATACGATATTGAAACGTTAATTATATTTATCACAAATTCCACCCTTATGTTAAAATTTTCTCTGGGTTTTAATCTATAGTGTAAGAGACGACGCATAATCTCTAATAACTCTCGGCGTCTGCAGAAATTCTACTATTCTGTACTGATTCATTAAAGATATCCAATCATAATTATCCTTGCAAAAGGTGATTATATCAATGGGAAAATACCTTTCGTTCATAATATCAGACTCCTAAATTCAATGCACGCTTTCAAGTTTGGTGATCAAAAGTAATAATAGCATGCTGTAGGAATATGCTGCACGTGAATGGTAACCATTGTGCCCTTCTAAGGAAGTGTTTACAATTAATTTTTCTCTATCCTTTTCGAACACATATTATTGAGTCACTGTTTTGACCTCGTTACACCTGCGTCTCATTTTTGGAAAGCAAAAAAACATTGACCTCTATCGCACACCTAAGACAATTTTATGCATTAATTATTTAAAGTAGGTGGCCCAAGTCAATGCATTTTGACCCAATCTATGCCTTTGAAATGATGAGTTTGGTGAGGCGGCCTTCACTGGAGGACTAATTTGTCAGTGGTTCAGCTTGTTCCATTTTCCTGTGGTTAGTAATTAGAGCGATGACGCTTTTTCCTCCAAAAATACCATTCTCATGTGCATTAGCGTTAGTTACCGCAGGTATTACAGCCGATTATGCATCATACTTCCCACTAATGGGTCCAGGTGAACGTACTTTGAGGGCGGTTTCCAGCAGTTCATTTCGTATGCATCCACCGGATTGCATTTTACAGCCATGCTAGATGATCTTTCGTGAGGACCCCGCGAAAGGAAATGGAGAGAATCACATTAAAGCGATTCATTCCTTTCGTCGACCCGGAATTAGAGTGAGCGCGCATGTTTTCTGTTCCTTGCGTGGGGACGGCGCGGGGCGCCACCACTAAACGTGCGGTAGCGGAGGATGGCAAAAATAGCAGAGGGCAGGAAGAGAGAGAGAGAGAGGGAGATATCACTTGCAAGCAGTGCGCGCTTCCTTTGCACGAATCCGCGCGCGGCGCTAAAAAGAAGATATCTCTCTTTTGGTTGTTCTTTTTACTAGCTTCCCGCCCTAAATGGTTTCAACAATTCCGGTCTTCACCCAGTGTTTCTTTTTCTTTTTATTCGTGAGTTACCACACGACGAAATAATTAGTGACTCCGGGAACTGCTTCCAGCGACCGCCGCGTCGCGTGCGAGAAAAACGCTACTGTAATTAAAAAGCGAGGACAAAGCCGTGTCTGAGGGAAAGAGAGCCGATACTTCCTCTTTATATCTCACGTCACGTAAGTAAATCATTTATGCGGATTCTTCTCGCACTTCTTGGCTGGAATATGGAGATAACTCGTGAAGATGCCACTCTATTACGATCCCATCCGTATGGGTCTACAGAACAATGAAAAATGAATAAAAAGTTGACTTAGTTTGTTAAAACAGAACCTGAGCCCGAGCAGTAACTTGTTTTTATACTTCTGCTCTTTGATATTGGGCCAAGAAAGCGTGTTTGCCTCATCGCTTGAAACTCTTCAACCAACATATCTTGGTAAATTATTAATAAATATAATTTTTAATTATGCTTGTATTGGAAAAATGATTAAAAATACATTATCAGCTTATAACTTTGATTCTCAGTGTTGATAAACTCAACCGTGAACATTTGGGTAAGTGAAAAATTCCTTTTTTGTATCGTTTCATTTGCCAAATCGAGAGGTTTAACTTGCTATTTTTTCATTTTCTGAATGCGAGGGTTAATACTTTTTCTGTTAAAAAATTTTCATCTTCATTTCTTCGAATAATAGATACTTAGGGGAAATACTGCTTTAAAAGCCGTTTTTACGTTCCTAACAATGTAAGTTTCTAGCTAAAGCAAGAATCTAGCTTACTTTTTCGGTAATATCAAGGAAAAGAATCCTGCCTTACCTCTATGCTATCTGAGCTTGAAGAACGGAGTTCATAAATTTTCCGCCCACTCTCTCTGCTCCTTTCTTCTTGCCACGAACGAGATGAAATATCACTGAAATCACAAGAATGGCTGCGTGTATTTGATCTTCTTTTCGGAGAAGATATCGAGGAAGCTCCTTCCAAGTACTATGGAGTAAAATAAAGGCATGAGCCGAAATAGTGTTGAATTCTGTCCGCCATGCACGAAATAGCACCTCTGCGAGGGTCCGAGTCGAAATCATCTCGTCCGGGACCGCGCTCATATTTCCCAACCAGCCAACCCTCTCCCTCATCCTCGCCGACTCACGGAGGAGCTGGAGGCTCTCCTGTCTCGTATTTTTTGCCTCGACATTTTTCTCCGCGAGTTACTCCTCCAAACCGCACATCATCCTTCGTGGCGGCAACATCCCTTCGGCTACTCCACCTCGCATCATTCCTCCCGATCCTAGAAGCCACCAAGTCCTCTCTTTCTCGTACGCGATCCCCCGCAGAGTACCCCGAGTCTTTTTCTCTCCACCGTCGAGGTAGTCTTTCCTTCCCCCCTTGCACTTCTTCCATCCCCTTGGAAACCCACCCTCTTACACTCGCCGCATTAATTCGCCCCCGGGTTGGTACACTCCCTCGCGCCCTCTCAGCCTCCTCAGTCACGCTCCTCACGTCTCAGCCCCTCCCCTTCTCACTCCACCTCAACCCATCCCCCTACTTTCCCCCACCCAACACTGCGTAGGCCTTTCCATCCTTGCCCGGTATACTCCTCACTGCAGTGAGTCCCACTCCTTCCTCTCCCTTCCCCTCGTAAACAGATCCCACCTCCGACCCATTTATTCCCCGCTTTTCATACGTGCGCAGTAACACTTCGCCTAACGAGCATTCCGCGGAGAAGGACGCAGTAGTTCTTGGATATCGGAAACTTACCCCTCGAAGAAATAGATGGACTTATTTGAAGGTTGCGAACACTTTGGACTTTTTGGGGTTGAAATTCCGATAAGTTTCAGGGGAACGACTAATTTATAAATTACCCTTTGACATACAGTTTCAGTATGCTATTGGTGATTCAAGCTAAGGAGTGTCCCGTCTACACTTACCTACAGTTTATCAATTTTTCATCTGTGAACATTTCTTTGTATTATTCTCTACAACGGTTTACTAATTAATATCCGTCGAACCTCCTCATCCAATAAAGAAGAAATCGTTAGTGGACTATTCTTACTCATAGCGTGTTTTGGCTAAGAATATCGGGAAACATAAACTACCTTGCCATATATTTTTCCAAATATGCTCACTTTTTAATGCCTCTATTTATTTATTTTTGTGATAGTTAGTTGCTGGACTAATTCCTAATTATAAACAGCAATCGCATAGCGGTTGTAATTCAGTAGCTCCCCAGCCCTAGAGAAACCCTGCTTTGTTAGCAGAAGTGCAATTCCGTAGATTGCTTTCATTCTTCGCAGAATGCGTCCACTTCAACTGTTCTTTCAGACATTTTTATTTCACATCCTTGATACTGCATCTTATGTCATCTTATTATTTTTGAAGATATTCTTTGTAGTGTTGGATAGTCTAATAAACTTTTATTTCTCATCATTATAGCTACGCTATCGACAAAGATGAGCTTTCTAGATCCATCTTTAGGTCCTAGCTCAATTGTATCTCATGGGACTCGCGACTCCATGGTTTTGCCATCCTTTCTTCCCTGTTTTTGATATTTTTCCTAATAAGCCTTTAAGAGGATAGAATTTAAGTATGCCTGGGTTATTTAAAGTTCATCTCCTCACCAACAAAAATGAAATTCTTCCGCGATCTCATCTTACATATCTTCTCCTGAGGAGGCATAATTATATGGTTCATTGCTTCGTCAGAGATTTTTTCCTCGCTCTTTTCCATGATTATTCTTCTCTCTTCGGAGATTCTTCGCTACCATTGTCTCTGTCTTCTGCAGAGCCACACTCTTACTCTCAAATTAAATTTCACGGATTATTTCTAAATTAACTTACGATATTACCTCTTTTGAAGGAGGGGGTTATTAGCTACGAAAAGCATAAATTCTGGAACGTAGCCGGGTCACAAATGCCACAAATATACTATTCAAAGGGTCATTTATTGCTGAGCAATCTGAAAAATGGCCACAGTATTTTCTCTCATGGATTGACCTGCAAGTTTGCACATATGTAAAAATCTCACAGAGAAGAAACCATGATTTTTCTCCCTTTTACGATTTTCCTACTTGAGGATCTTTTTTTCCCTCTAGAGTATATTTTTGGAGAGAAATCAATCGCGTCTTGCCACATTTAGCCGATGTTTTACTTCTCTGGGCAACAGTAGCCTCTTCTCCTCCTGTATGTGATCTTTCTCCAACATAGTACATCTACGATAAATGAGTTATTTAATTTTCAATGCCGCTGTAATGTAGTGGGTAATGTATGGGAGTAATGTCGGTAGACCAAGTTTTTCACCATGCCTATTTACATGAGGATGGGCAGTCTCCCCTCTCTCCTGTCGGGTTTCCTTCTCATGTGGTCGAAATATAGTTATAAGTTAATCTCTGAAAGGTAACATAGGTATGGCATAACAAACTTTGCTCGAGTCGCGCCGTTTTTATCACGTAAGTGCTCCATTTTTCCGATCTATGTCACAGGTTTATTTCGATGACTTTTGCTCACTCACGCGTCGATTACTCACGTGACTACAATTTTCAACTCAATGAAGCCATTTGACTGCTTTTATTTCACTTTCATGAAGATTCATTTGCTTCTTTAATTTTTTTGTTTTGCCACAAAGATTGAAAATTGCTTCTGTGTAAAATGGAACTCTTGCACAGCTTTTCGATTTACCATTGAATTAGTGTACATCATTATCAATTTCGAAAAATTTGCTGCTTCTATCTTATCTGATTCAGTCTCATCCAACTTAATTGCTGATTTAATCACATGCTCTCGATATCGATGACTTAACTCCGGGCATATTCATAGCTCTTAGTTTTAAGTTCTGCTTCTATCACTGTCTTATATTGCTTCAGCGTCTGCTGTTGATTAGCTTAACTGTTCGTTGGCGTTCTTTCGCGGCTTGAGGTAAATCTTGTTATTGCAATTTAAATTTTGCTAAAGGAGACTATTTTTAATCCATCAAAGTAAATTTGCAAAGGAAGTAAAGATATCGGGGCGCCAGAAAATATCTGTCTATGCAAAATTGCTTAAAATATTTCTAAGTTTTCTTGTTTACATATTACATTTTTACCATTTTCAAGGATATTGAGAAAAACATAATCTTAATATATTGTTTCTGTGAACATAACTAAGCATAATTTGCAATAAAATTGAGCGGCTTTCGTTAGTCAACTGTCGACTAGTTTTTGTATGTTTTCCAAAGTCTAAAGTAAGATGACTTTTGGAGACATTAATGCCGGCACGTAGAGCGTCCTATCGTGGTGGAGAATCCCAAGAAGCAGCAGAAATTTTGAGAGTCTATAGTTATCGTTGAAATGAATAGTTTATGCGGAGTACCGAATGCATTCGCGAAGGATCATTCCACTACGCAATATCCATTTGAAAATGCACGGGCAATCCGCTCTATCCTCTCCGCAATCTTCACTCTTCGCGGCCGCCCACTTTCGCGCGTTTGTCTCCGCTTCTGAAGTCGCCGCGCCAGTTCTTCTCCTCCTGCTTCTCAGCACGCTGAGCACCTTTTCGTCTCAACTCGATCACTCTCCCTCTTCCCATTTCGCGCCTCTTACCTCTCCTCTCTCTCTCTCTCTCTCACCCGTGTTTATCCTCTTCTCTTTGCTCCCCATCAACTACGTGGCTATACCGTGCACACACTTCCCATAGCCCTCTCTTACCTCCCCACACACGCACATAACTTTTACGTCCCGGATTTTACGGCACCTTTCCCTCTTATGCGAACCCCTGTCGCCTTTTTTCCCGCCTCTCTTTTTCTCCGCTAACGTCCTCCTCTCTCTCCCTCCCGCCTACCCCCTCCACCTCTCTCTCCCTCTCTTTTCAACTCCCTCTTTACTCGCTCCTCCTTCGCACTCTTCTGCATCCCTCCGGTATTTTTTGTCACCGGAATCCTTCAGAGGTACACGACTCGAGTCAAATTTAGATTTTTCCCCACAAAACGCATTCTCCCGACGGCTCAATTCTTCATCTTCACTCGCTTTTCCTTCCTTCGCTCTCCATCACTTTTCCTCCCTTCTTCTTATATCTTCGGTCGTTTATTCCCTCCTTGAGGAGGAAAAAGGAAGCGGCTGCCCTGATGCCCTTGAAGACTTTTGAGGGTAGGCATGGGGAGTATGTGAGCTCCAGGGATAGGGAAGGCAACAAAAAGCTCTTGGTTAAACCTTCCCTCAACGTAAAAAGGTCCAAGAGTTAAGCCATTTGCCCACTTTTTAGTACATTGCTATCTTATGGCATTACTAAAGCAATACTGCTCTGATAATGACTGATTGAATTCCAAACAACCCAATTGCCCTCCCGATTGCAGCGAGTAGCATCCTGCACCTTACCGTCTTTTTCTACTTCTTACGAGGGAGTGGATGCTCAGTTTCAATCTGCACATTTAACCGGTGGGTGCAATAAAAAATCGGAAGTATTGAAATCTTAACATTACAGATTTTCATAAAAAAACATTCGTGAGTGATTTTTAAAGCTTAAACCATTCATTCCTACTCGAGCTTATTCAGAAATTTTTCAAACTCAGTGGAAACATCATACCAATCATTGACTTTTATTTACGCAGTATTGTTGATTTAAAAAAATGTAATTTAACAAGCAATGAAATCATATTTTTTTACTTTACAACCAATCAAAAATCTTCAAATTCAGGGCATCTATCTTTAAAATCAAAATGAGAAATATTCCATTGTCATTATTTTACCTGAAACAATTCTATATCTAAACAATGCCATATAATTCGAGACACACATAGTCACAGAATATGGATCAGAAAGTTCTCTGATCTTTGAAATCGATGAAAATGTGTACACCTTTTAAATTTCATTTTATGGACCTAGCAGTACTCGTTCCTTATATTAAATTTCATTTTCCGTTAACTCTATCCTCATTTTATTTCTAGAGATCCTCATATGACGATAAATGTGTTGTATATATAGAAAATAGCTATTAATGCCTATAACTCCTGCACCAAAGTGCTTTCCAAAACCTTATGCTTCTAAGTTGGCTCACTGTTTTGTCTCATTTTGGCCATCTAACAAAAGTGCATGAAATATTCGCGTCGTATAGTGGTCGATTCGATAGTCTATGCCCTCACTGAACTTAGCGTGGAATCCTGTGGTGGATAACTAGCATAACCTTGAATAGGTCATTTTCAAAATATCAAGGTCATTTAAAGGAAAAGTGAATGCTAACTTTTTCATAGGCTGTTGAATATTTGTAAAAATAAACATCCACACTCTTCCACTGCATTGCAAAATCCTTTATGAGCTCCGGTGAATAACTACTAGCACCAACTGTTTTTGTATCAAATAATAACCCAGCGGATGGCAATTTTGGTGCCTCTCACTCAACTCAATTGTCATTTGAATAGCGCATTGACCTCTTTGCAAAGCAAAATGTTGATTTGGCAATTTGTGACCGAGGATAAACGTCCCCAGACTCTTTCAATTTGCAACCCAGCGGATTTTGGCGAGATGCGAGTGCCATCGGGTCGTCGAACCGCCAGGCTGCGACATTGCCTTCTGCTCCATTTAATCCCGTCTTAATCTTTTCTTTCCCTACTCGCGTGCGCTTTGTTTGGGCGCTTTCTTGTCCGTCCGCTCGGGAGCGGCTGGGTTGCAATGAATTTTATTCAGCGTTAAGAGAAAGAGAGAGAGAGGGGGAGGGGGGAGGGGGGGGCCTTATGCCTTCTGTCCTTTTAGAACCTTAAGGGCTTTAACCGGATTCTCTTCTCTTCTTCTCACCCTTTCTCACTCCTCGACTTTATTTTTCCTCCACCTTCTCTCCCTCGCTTCCCATCCATCCTAAGCGCGCCACCCTCTCCACCATACCACCCCCCTCCCACCACGCCAACCCCTTTCCCTTCCTCTCTTGTTTCATTTCAAAATGCGAGGCAGAAAACACAAGCCCTCCCCCCACCTTTCCGCTACCCTCCCCTGCCAAATCCCCTTCATTTCCACCCTTCTGCCTCCTCATCACCACCCTTCCACCCCTACAGGGCCACATTATCGCTCCCCTTCCCCCATTACCCTTCCCTCTCCTCGTCTCGCGCCCCTCCAACCCCTTCCTCTCCCGTACTCAAGGTCCTGCTTTGTATTTTTTTGCACTTTTTTCATTCTAAATGCATTCCCTCAGCCTCCCGAGCCCTCCTGCTCCCGGCCATCTCGTCTTTCCACGCTAATTGGAGGTGCGCACGATTCTTCCGGGTTCGCCAAACGTTTTTTATTCGAACCGTTCGTCTCATTTGATTGCCTCCACCGCAGAGACGAGGCGGACCCGCTATGAGCGAGCAAAGGAGAGTGAGTGAGGCGGGAAGGAAGGAACCAAGAGGAAGAGACGGAGAGGGATGAGGCGGGAAAAGGAGAAAATGAGTTGGAGATGGAGAGGGAAGGAGGAGACGGCAACCTTCTCTCTTCCTCCCTCCGGTCCCGCGTAGTGTGAGCTCTCTTATTCCCAATTCAAGGTGCGTATCTCAGGCCTGATTAGCATCGGTGCGAGTTTAAATTTATGCTTTTAATTCAAATGAGAGTCTTCTTTTTTTGGTCCCAGGTCTTCTTATGAATGTACATGTCACGTATATTTTTCCCTTGGAATAGTATTTCTCGAGAGGGTATGTTTAAAGAAACAGAAATTAGAGACACCAAAGAGAGGGTTAAGGGATGCATGAGTTGAATGCTTAATCTCTTTTTTTCTCTTCACCGTACGCTCTGGACAATAAAACTTTAGGACAAAGGACTCACCCACAATTACACCGCAGTAATTTTCATACTGAAGATCAAGTTGACTTACCCGCTAGATAATTGTACTCATGATTCAACCCCGTACACACAAACGATCGTTGGCGCAAAGCTTTTTGCGTAAATAGTTATGATTGTACTTAGAGTTAATCGTCATAGATGAGGTCAAATACTCCCTAAGGGATACAAAAGCTACTATCGGTTTAAAGTTACTCTCTTGACCTAAAATAAAAATTATCAGATAATATAGGAATAAACAACTCAACTATTACGTGGTGCTCTATATCCTGAATTTCCAAAATGAAAAGATTCCACGAAGTCACAACTATATTAGTCTCCTCGTAAATAGTAAGTTTTTACAAGAGTGAATAGAATTTATATATATTCTAATAATTATAATTAAAGCATAAAAAATACAAATATATACTGCTGAGGATAGAAAATGATCGTATATACTATTTATCTTCATACTCCAGTTGTCCACTGCTTGATAGGTTATTTCGCAAAACAGTATCAACTAACAAGGTGGCAAGGTCTTATCGCTCTTTCACTCATTAATAAAAATAGACAAATTATTTTGATCTTTTGAAGATATTTTCTTTAACATAGACAAACCAGCAGCTTATCTTAGCTGACCATGCGTCTAGCAGAAGGACAAAATCAAATAATTCAAACCTTTGCAGAAGCCTGCCCATTTAAAGTTATGTCCCCTGTTGACAAGCATAGGGTTCTTAAAAGATTTGGTGCTTTCCTGGATAAATAGTTGAATGAAGTTTTGTTGTCCCGGTGATTGTTCCATTTTTTCCGGCGTTTCGAGATCCGATACGGCCCTTTTCATCAGGGAGACTGATGCTCATGCCTCGAGAGGTCAGGGATATACCTATAGCTATAGTGCTAATGGCAGGGATCATATTAGACATATTATTACCGGGATCTAATTAGAACATTACACGATTTATATATTCCTCTTTTTTTTTATTGTTATTTCACTCTTGTTTAATTTAATCCGCCACGTTTGATAGTTTTGGCAAAAAATGAAATAATGCAGAGAAAAGAGTATTATTAACTGCTCACCTAGGCCATATTTTCCTGCAATGTAGGTACTTGTTGGTCTATTCCGAGAGTAAGATATTTATCAGATGTATGGAAAGACCAGTTCCCCCTTAGTAGCTATCTCCAGCGTTCATTGTTGCACATGTCCTTTTGCGTCATGAATTATGTAGGTAGGTACCGTTAGTATGACGCAGACAATGTTTCTGGAAGCAGCCGCTGCACTCGTAAGCATTTTGGATGGGCATTGATTCCCCTGTGAGGTTTAACAGGTGGGAAATATTTTCAGCGGCAGGGAATCCTGGGAATGCCTTCTTTCATATCTCGGCTCATGCATCAAGTCTCCTCCTTCTTCGTCCCTCCCCCTCTCACCCCCCCCCAAGCTCCCCTCTTCCCTCTCTATCTCCCCTTCTCTCTATCTCCCCGCGGCTTATCTCACGCAATGCACGGTGGCGTGTTTAGTCATAGCTGAAGGAGGGAACACAAATCACAGCCGATAAACAAATTTACTTCTCTCCGTCGTCCTGGCACTCCCATTTCTCCACTCTTTTGTGGCGGCTCCCTGAACACCCGCCCGCATTTCGGGGAAAAGAACTCGCATACAAGGCTGGCAGGCAGTCAGGCTGCAAAGGCGGGGCTCAAGTAGAAAATCCGTCCTGCGGCGCGCAAAACGAGGACTCACTCGAAAGTCACCGAACGTAGGGGGAGAGGGGGACAGAGAGGACAAATACGGCCTTAAAATAGAGTTTAGCGGAGAAGGAGGTCCCGGACTGAAATGAACGCTAACAGCCATCGTAAATCCTGCGACTCCTGTGGTTTCCGTGGAGACGACGCGCACGTGAGGGGAGAGGTTCGGAGAGAAGGTGGTGTGGGAAAAAAAAGGCGGTTGATGTGGAATGCGTTTAGGGGAGAAGTGAGAGGTGGGTAAGGCGGGGATAAATTGAAAGAAATATGCGGCGAAGGTGAGGGAGATAAAAAAGGAAAGCCTTCGGAGTTGGTTAACAGCGGCGGTGTGTGACAGGGTCGACGGGATTAGATGGGAGGAGGAATAAGGTAGGAACGAGGATTAGGCGCGGCGCGGTTAACTCCCAACGACACGAGGAATCTTTGAAAAGGGAAGGATGGAGATGTCTTCCTCGTCTTCTTTCGCTCTCCAACCTGTGTAGCTTCATCCATTCTTTCTCGCGCCCAGCAATGCCGCCCTCTCCATCCATTTCTATCTCTCGCCTCATTCGTCGAGTACCTTGCTGTCCTTGCATCAATGGACGAAGTTGTTTTAAGGGGATACGAACAAATCAATGAAAAGAAAAAATCTTTGTAGAATTTGCTATATTTACTAAAACACGACTATTTTCGACGAATAAGATGACGTTATCCTCGAAATTTCAACCAAACCGTTCATATATCAAGGCTTAAACATTGCGAAATATTCAAAGTTATTCTATGAATATTTCTTGCTCTTGATACTTATAGATCCTGAGCATTATACTTTTGAATTCGAATGTCTCCTTTCACTACGCGCCCCGTTTCCCCGATTTGGCTACAAAATTGGCTTGGTCGCAGGGTTTGTCTCCCAGCATTTTTCACCTCCTCGCATTTGTCTCTTTGTATGAGACATGACGTTTATCCGTTTTCTGTGGCTTTCTCCACAAAAACTATCGACCGCTTTGATTTCTTCTGATGGAAAAAGAATAAAAGACCCCTGGGATATTATGGATACTTCGAGACAGTACATTTTTTGTCTGATTTCCTTGGATACAGAGCAATTTATCTTTTCATTTATATTTATAAGAGGTTCACTAATGGCAAATCGCTTCCTTTATCTTGCCGTCGTTCTTTATTTTAACATTTCAAATGCATCCCTTTCTTTCCTCCACCGAAGTTTCTCAGAAAATGGGCGGAGACTTTTCCCAGCACACCTTTTGATGAAGTTTTTCTCGCATCAGGGGTTTATGAAACGGCGCTTCAGAAAGGGCTCTTTTGCCTCGCCCACCACCCAACCCCTGCCCAAAACTCCTTCCTCCGCTGCTTCGTCCCTTTCCTCTCGCCAGTCGCAGCTGCTGATTATCGCTCCTGCCCGCACACAAGTGTTGAGCAAGGCCTCGAATCAAATAGCCGCATGGATTATCTACGAAGGGCTACCGGGATGGGGGCCCCTTCCCTTCCTGATATACTCTTATATAAGTAAGGGAAAAAAGAACGAAGAAGATGAGTTTCGAGGAATCTTCTCGCCATAAGAAAAGGGTTAAGTGGGATGTGAGCCGAAGAAGCGCACATACTGGAACGGCGGATGTTAGGGGTATGAGGGTGGGGTAGGTGTGGTATGTGCGCATAAGAGGGATGCGGAATGGCTTGGGGATAGAACAGAAGATGGGGGCGTTGGATGATTGGGAGGGAGGGAGAGGGGGGCAGTGTGGGGCATGAGGGAAGTGGGAAGTAAAGGGGGAAAAGAAGCAGCGAGGAGTAGAAAAAAATAAAAGGGGTGGAATTGGCGGTGGTGTAGGCTAAACTCCGAAATTGGTGGGCAACTTCCTTGAGAACCCTTTGGGAAATCATTGGTGGAATGAAATGGGTTGAAAAAGAAATCCTCATGCAAAGGGAGGAGAAAATGATGAGACGACGGATCTCCGCGAGTATTCGTTTCCTCGGCGGGCAAAAAGGAAGGAAAGGGGAGAGAAAGGGTGCTGAAAGAGGTAGGGAAGAAGGGCGGATGAATCACTGAGCAAAGGGGAGGGACGACGGTGAACCTTACATTGTGGCAAAAGAGAGGGCAAATGAATGAATGGAGTAAAACGCTCAGTCGGTCCAGGCCGTTCATTAAATTGTGCTAATAGAAGGAAATGGTGGAGAACGGTACCGCTGCTTTAGTGTGCTTAATGCCATGGAGCGATAGTGCGGGAGGAAATTACAGAAATAAAGCTTAAGATTGTATAGCGGGGAAACGTTCCGGTTACTTGGTCTTGAAATCACATTGATTTTTACGAAAAAGAGAATCCGACCGTTATTTCCCTCCTCCCATTCAATATAAGAGGTTTCCGCAGCTCATAACCATATATGATTGAAAACTGACTTAATTTATGCTATGAGGAAATCGAGTCACTTATTAGAATTAGCGCTCTTGCCATTTTAGCCAATTTCTTCGTCTAGCAGGAAAGCATGAAAAAAAATTAACAGCTTCCGGAAGAAGAAATCAGCAAGTGAAGTTAAATTTTTTGCACCAAAAATCGACATTGTTGACGCAAACTACCTCGTCGTGAGGCAATTGCATGATGAATGTTTTTTTTATACGCTTATATTCACCGTTTCAAAAGCAATTACTTCTCCAGACTATCCAATCATTCAGTATTTTATAGGTCACAATAGTAATGGAAGCATGGTAGATAAGCGTTCTCATTGGAACGGGAATGAGCAATCGTTTCCCTTCCAATATGACTAAACTACGGTGCTTCAAATTTATTTTGATGAGTTTTACTCCACGGTCTGAATTGCTTGCGGTGCTTTTTCACCAACGTTTCAGATTTTATTTGATGGATAGCATTCATAAAATTCCTGTTTGCCATTTTCGTGACCGCACCTAGAAATGACCATGAGTGTCCATTTGAAATCCAATGAAATTTTTGTGGAATAACTGATTTTAGTATAGGACATTTTTAAATGAAAAAGCAGCTATTTTAGTTATTCAATAATGATCTTTTTGAAAAAATAGGTTCATTTTTAATGAAAAAATATCTTCTTGAGCGGATAGATGGTTGTAAATTACATTGTTCTCATAAATTGTTGCTCATCATTAAAATATATGCTTAATGAAAAATGCCTACGCATGCGATTTTTGTGAATATTTTAACAGATAATTGATTCTAGATCATGAAATTTTATTCTACCCACTTATTTACCTTTCAAATACAGTTCTAAAAATATTTTATATATTTTATAATCGATTTGAACGTGATGCTCAGCGGTTCCTTTCTTTTATACACTGCACGTTAAAAATTTCTACCTAATTAATCAAATTTCTGGATTCGTAATTGTGCTAATTTATGTGTATTTTATCAATGTGTTCCCCGCAATCTCGTATGTTCTACAAATTTGCACTCCGGAATCAATTTTTCAGCTTTAATCCAATATTTTATCTCTACTAAGAAGCTATATTTAAATAAAATATACTTTGTATCGTATATATGTTAATTCGCAACGTTTTCCAAGATTTAAAGTGACATTTGTTCTTTAAGGAATGCGAAAACCGCTGGGAGAGTTAAGAGATTGAGTAAATATTAAACTCTTTGGGTAATAACACATATTCCACCAGTTAAACATGAATATCTTCCAAGGCTCTACTAAAGTCTGTCAATTAAATAGCATACGATTGGAAAGTGTATTGAATAATATAATAGTAATTTTAACGAAGTAATTTTAGAAGTTTTAACTACCGAAAATTAAAACTCGGCGGCATGTTGTTTAAGTTACTCATTTTCCGTGCTACTATAACATGCATCAAAAAATGCTTCTACTTCGGGAGGTGGATATTATGAATTAATTAAAAATCTACTTGAGGTATTTATTTTGAAGTCCTTAGAAGGTAATGATTCGGTATTTTATTAACTTATTATCCCAACGGAATCATTAGAAGGTAATAATCCTTTGCTATGAACGAATATTATCTAGAGTGAAATTTCTATTTACCACACGCTAATGGCCACCTACACATCCTACCCTACCTCTCAGACGACTAAACTATTTCCTTCTCACTTCCTATTCATTCTATCAAAGCCTCTGTATTTTCTACCTGAAGAGCTTTGTTACATAAGCTTCTAAATAATTTCGCATTTTGTGCCAGAAGATGTCGTGACGCAAGAAATCCCGGGTTGTTGCAAGAAATCCCGAAATAATGCCTATGTAAAAGAATAAAGTGAGTATTTTAATTAATATTAGTGAATTCCACAGGGATAGGCCTCAAACTGTAGAGCAAAATGGTTGTCCTTATTTTAAAAAATTTTTAGCCCGAACTGTCAGTAATCAATATTGTATATGAGTTTTGAATTGTTTTTGTCACCAAATACACTATATTCCTTTTCCCAGAAATGAATAAGTGCCAATCAAATTGAGCCGTGGGCGAAAGCTCACAGGATAAGGAAAAGGTGAGAATTTAGTGGAGCCAACGTGTAGGAAGGGCAGTCAGTCTTTGAACTCTGGGACAAGGTTTGCAATAACGGGATGGAGCGCCGAGGATCTTCGAAAGGAGACAGGCGAGCGATGAAAGTGGACGGAATGGAAGGGGACGAGTAGAAAAAAATTACACGTAACAAAAGAAAATCGAGCAGAAGAGAGAAGGATGGAAGAGGGGGTTTGGCGACTCGGCGTCGAGTTTGTACGTCGGAGCGTAATTAAAACGAATATTTCACCGACACGCAGATTCCGTCGAGATACCCCGGTGCCCGCATTCTTACACCCCATCCTCCCCTCGCCAACCCTACCCACTCTCCATCATCCCTCCACCCTCACATCTCCGAACCTCCTCGAAAACCTCTCCTCACCTCCGTTCAACACCCTCCCGACATTTCCCGAGGACTCCTTCCTGCCCACCACCCTCGACCGTGCTCCCACCCGCCCCCCTTTCTACCCCTCCGATCTGCCTCATCCCATAATATATCCCTTCTCCCTCATCCCCTTTCCCCTCCATGCACCGCCACTTATCTCCAAAGACCGCTTCCCACCCCAACCCCCCACCCGGTCAACATTCACACCCCCCCACCTCATCTCCACCTACCTCCACCTCCTTTCACCACTCTTCCACCCATCCCACTCACTTAATCATCCGTTTCCACCCCTTCTTCCAGTCCTTCCTTTCCTCGCCTCCCATCCTCCCATTGCCTTTCCACCCCATGGCGACCCACACCCCGCCCGTCGCCGCATAACACCCCCACCCCGACCCTCTGGCCTTTTCCCCACCTCACCCATCCCACTTACACACAGCCGAGAGAAGATGGGTTTCCCAAGACCTCCCTTTGAATTTTTCATCCCGTGTTTTCTTACCAGTCTTCGTATCTCATTTATGCTTTATCGCCCTTCCTTCGGTTTATTTTGATTCCCCGCTGTTAATAAGCGCTTCTTTCCCTCAGTTCCACGGGTGAGGGAGAGGGACGGAGTATGTGGAGGGGACAGAGGGGTTGAAGGAGGGGGGAACAGCCGAAGGAGCTTTCTTTATGTATGTACTTAATGTATATATAAGCGCACACTCTTCGGGATATCGCCGCGAAAAAAGAACATCTATCAAACCCCGCCGCGTTAATTCTCGACGAGTGAGGGTGCATTGGGGGTAAGAACGTTTTCATCAGCAAACCGAATCCAACAAATTTAATTAAATTGTTTTTCATCACCACCCCAATGAAAGTTATTAACGCCATTCTCGACTTTATTTGCTTCAAAAATTAAACGGAAAATTGCAAAATGCTGGAATTAAAAGGAATTTACGAAAGTTTTTTTTTCTACTATCGCCTAAAATTTATGGAACGACTTTTTATGAAATAAAATTACTCCATTATTGCATGATTTATATCATTCTTAAGGAAGTCGTTGAGGGAAAGATATAGGGGGAAAATGATGTTTATTCGCAAATCTATCATCGAGGCACGTGGTTCTTTGGTCGAAAAAAGAAGCAAGACAAATGTCGCTATTGTTTTGCTGTCACTTTTTTTTGTCTAGAGCGCGGTCAAGTTCATTGTATTAATTTCAGTGGTATTGGTTTTCAAATTAAGAAAATTTTATTGCAACAGCTATTTCACACACTAAGTGGTAAACGCTGAACAATTTATACTTGACAACTTACATCTACTTTTATTTAAAGAAATAAAATTATCAAATACTTTTTTAAATTTTATTGCCTATGCAGAATGCTTGAGTATATTTAATTGTTCGATTCTAACAATTGTCTTGAATTCTTTCCTAAAACATCTAATCAGCTAAAATTCTCCGATCCTGATCCCCAAATTTATGTAATTTTATGTAATTTTTCAGCTTTTAACTGTTTTTTTATAGAATTTTTTGAAAGAGTATTATTAGGACATAGAGGGCTAATCCGTCAAATAAATCAGGCATAGATTATGCTCCTGCCAAGTTTTATTCACGGCTAAAATAACTCGGTGGATTTACCATTGCATTAAAAACGCACTAATGCAAGAACCAATTGAAATTATGGAGGAAAAAGAGCGTCAAGCAACATTTTTGGTGACACAGAGCTGTCAATGTCATGGTTTTGAAAGGGTGAAATTTTTTACTGCTAGTTTTTAATATTAATAACCAGTGTTTTTTGTGCTGACAGTAAACTTTTAAACCAATTCCGTTATCTTTGGCCCTTGGTATTTACCATTATTTCTCTTGAATGAATATAATTTTGATGAAACACGTTCATTGTATGCCACCTTATTCTGTTTGAATAAGTATTTATTTCGAACGCCATTCTTACTAATATTCATTCCTTTTTTATATTGAAACTGTTAAAATTTTCGCCTTCTAAGCATTTTTTTAAGAAACACATAACTCTTACTAATTAAAAATGCAGAAGTTGAATCTGACGACGCCAAATTTGTTTGTAAGTTAGAGAATACGGTGTCTTCTCATCTTATCTTCTCCACGCGAATTCCTTTGTTTACTTGGTATTCATTCAATTTCCTACTGAAAAAAACCCTTATTCAGGTGAGCTATGCATTTATTAAATTCAAAGAATTGAACGAAAATGGACTCATAAATGGAGATCACATTATTTTGTGAAATGCTATGAGAAAAAATCATATTCCTGTGCTGGGATTAGAATCTACATATCGCGCTAAGAGTGACATGGTCAGTTCCTTAACTCTATTTATTTGTTATATTAAACATGATTGTGTTTTCGACTGTGATTTACCTCGTGGACTATGGTACTTAGCGCAAAAATATGAACACTCATTGCATTATACACACGTACCTGTGAGAACCCTACCCTCTTTAAAGCCTTAGTGAGTTTCACAGTAGGGGAGGACGCCTAGATCGATTATTTGGTCAGGGCTCTTGGCGAAAAGTTGAAGTGGTCGGAGTTTGAATCCTAGTTAACAAAAAATTTTTTCCCTATGACTTCCGCACAGTTGGGTACCATTGCACTATTGGATATGGCCCTTTTTTGGATAACATTGCTCCTCTGCCCTTCACCCCATCATTTTCTGGAATCACGTTTAATGGCAATTTTCGAGAATATGGCGCTTTGTTTCCCCCATACTACATTGCTTGTATATAATTCGCCTCAACCATTTCACGTTTTTCTCGTGGATGCTATTTATTTCCCTATTCCTCTCACTTTTCTCTTCTGCTCCCTGATTTGAGTTTTCCTTCTCAGGCCAGCCGATGACTTAATCATATTAGTTTTTAACTTGAAAGAGTAGGCTATTATATATAACGAGATATTATGGGATTTTATAGTACTTATTTTGACCCATCATTTCAGTGTAAAATTGATAGAAAAAATTATTCTTATGTTACCTGCATAACTACACCTTTTTTGAATATCAATTTTATCTATTATATTATGAATCAACATATAAATATCTATCGCATGACCTCTTAAGACCTCGCAGAGGAGGGCTCAGGTCCTTTAGTACTTCATTTTTACAAAACCAGATGAATGCTGAGCTCCTAATGTCAAAATGTTGGTCTTCAGGATTCATGTGTATTTTAAATCCTTTCACAAAGAATTTTTATTTCAATCCCACTTGATATTAAATGCCCTAATGAGCAGTTTTGTGAAGAGCTACCCGTTATCTTATTTATAATAGAATTTGATAATTTTGGCAGATTGCTTCGAAGCTCTGGTTGATTTGTCTTACGGATTTATTTTCACAAATATTATGCACTGCTATAATGAATGTAACGTGCCTTTTTTAATTAATTAACTATAATATTATTTATTGCCTTAAAAATTTTTTATAATTTTAATACAGCCCTCCAATACCATTGAAAGGGAACTTTGATTTGCTATAATCATGAAATAGAGCATCAGTAATAACCTTAAACACGATTTACTTTAAAAATTATAAGATATATTTTGAAGTTAAACGAATCACATCCAATATTGCAGGAAATAATATACAGTATTCAAACAAAAATTGCCTTCAAATATAAAAACTTAGTATTTTTGCCCGCGCAGTCCTCTGGATGTCAGTTTTAATTTCAATAACTCTTTTCACACTACTTTAGGGATATTTTTGACGCAGTCTAAGAAAATTAGTCGCTAAAGTTATTTGAAATTCTTTTAAAGTAATTTTGACGGCAAATTGTATGCCTTCTTTGGGTGCAGTATATTAATTTTTTTATATATAACACCACCCACTGAAGGTAATGGTGGCTACTAGAAAGAATATGGGTCACGTGTGAGGGAAAGGAATGAGAAGGAAGACCATTGAGTGCCGCCGTTTGATCGGTTGATTATTATTGGTATTAATTGTGAAATGTAACCAAATATCGAGATCATTTTTACCATTGAGCATAAAGAAGAAAGACAATGAGAGGATTATTCGTGGGTCAGGGGAAGATTTAAGTGAAATCATCCTCGTCCTTAGCCTACTCTTGGCGAAAGGTGCCAATGAGGACTTCAGTATAACGTCTCAGCCGATATATAGAGTATGCACTTGAAGGACTCTTCACAAAGTACTCATACATGTACTCTAATGATACACAACACCCATAACGATTTCAATGAAAATTCTCAACGCTAACAGAATTTGAACTCAGATCCTCAGAAGTAGGAATCAAGAACTTCAGCAATGCTATCAACCCTTCATCATGCTTTAAATACTTACACACATCAACGCTAGAATTACGAGCATAGATGGATTACCCATTATTGTAAATTCATTTTATTAGATTCCTCATGTACTGCAACACCTTGTCACCTGGTATCGTGAAATAATATTGATAAAGAGATTTTAAATTTGCTTCAATTTCACCAGAACGGAGATTAAATTTTTATAGTCACGTTTCGTTCCACTATACGTCTCTCTACTTTGAGTTCTGTCAACAGTGCACACCTCCCATCCATAACAAAGTAAATACTAATATCAATGTAGGACACTATAAATACAAAATATTTACTGCCATAAATTTAAGAAGCGAGGCGTTGCAATACTCCACGGTAAAAATGCGCGGTAAGTTCATGGAAACATCAGTCAGGCCAGCTGTGACTACTGACTGAGTCGTTCTGGGCTCCTAAGTGAGCCCTCACGCCCTCTGCGGCCCTCGCATTCCCTTTGGCACGACTCCTTGGCCGCCGCCGCCTCAGTGCCCATCCCCTTCCCCCCTCCCTTACTCCTGCTCCCTGCACCCTTGCTCCCCGCCATCCCCATCCACTCTCTCTTTCGCTCTCTCCCTCCATCCCATGGATTTTTTAAATCCCAACGTCCTATCCCACCCCTAACGCCGCCCCTTCCCTTGTTTCAACAACTCTTCCTCGTACTCTCCCTAGTGTTCCCTTGGCCATTCCTCCCTTCCCGCCCTCTTTCGCCCTTCACCACCTCCCCTCCTTCCTCCTTTAGGTTCCCATTCACCCCTGCTCTTCCCATCATTCCCCATTCCCTCCCCCACCTCAGCCACCCCACTCCTTCGCTGCATTTTTTATTTCGCTTCATTTATCCTTTCCCTTTCGCCGTGTTTTCCAGGAAAAGGGGAAGGGGTAAGTCTCGGGACTTATTATTTTTCGCCTTCAAAAGAACCTGTATTTTTTTTTCAAGGAACCTAATGAGTAATTTACGGCCCCGTTTTTTGTTGTCTCTGAATAACGCCTGATATAAATATCTTCCTCTGTATTTTATTCCTGAAATTTTTAAGCGAGTTTTCAGAGCGGAGAATTCTTGAAAATCTGAGTTCTCATTCGTTATCATTTTTGTTGTTTCTTTACTTTCTCTAAAAAACGCTCCTCGATTCTACCCCTCTTTGAAGATTCACCACAGTTATCTAATTGCGTGGAGGCAGGGGGTTGAAAATCGAGGTCTATCTCTTGCTCTAATGCTCGCTTCTCTTTTTCGGGGGAGCTGGAATTTACTCAGCTCAAGCCTCGGCGTGCTCCGAGTCAAGTAAACTTGATTCTCTTCCCAAGGGCACTTATTCACTTGGGGAGGCTCACTCTTCAGTCCTTGGCATTCACCCGAGTCACTCGCGTGAACGAAGTCGCGACGCTCCTCAAAGCCGAGCGGTGAGGGCGGCCGATTCCTGAATAACCTTCCTCATTGGAGATCACTCCAGCATCCGGAGGAGGAGAAAGCCCTCATCGTCTCTCATTGATCAGAGTCGACTTAGAGCTGTAAACCTTCATCGCAATTCCCAAATTACCATTACCAGCGCTCCAAAGAAAATGACAGATTTTATGGGTCGTTCCAACTGTACTATTATGCATATCTTTAAAAGTTTTCGCAGATTAAATGGGTTATTACAACAATTCATTCTCATTGCAGCGTGCTGCAAGTACAAATTATGGTTACTCCCTTACTCCTTGTATGCGATCTCTATTTCAAAATCAACCTTGGACTCAATTTGATTATTTTTGCTGAGAGTAGATGAAATGGAACTAGTCCTCCACGTTGCCTCAAAGGGAGTTAAAAATTAAGATTATGATCGAAATGGAGTGTTCCTTTGGTCAATAATGACACCAATATGAAGAAATGTATTAGGGTAAATGAAGTTGCGTTTGAGGAATTTTCCGGGAAGGGAGCGCCGCTGGTAAACAACCTACAAAATGTAGACCTTTGGGATAAAACACTCGAGGTTCGCGAGATTTATTTTCATTGCCTCTAACTCAACCTTCGCCTCTCCCTCCCTCCACGTCCTCCCGCCCGCTTTTATTTCCACCCCCCTCCCCAACCCACCCACCATTCCATCTTCTCTCATCTCCTCACTCTCTCTCTCCTTCTCCTTACACCCGCCCTCCCCTCACTCCGAAGCCCCCACTTTCTCCACATCCCCTCCTCCCTCAAACCCCCTACCCCTTTCCCACATATTTTTCCTCGCTTTTCCTCTCTGAGAGTTTTTCGCAACCGAGGGAGTCCTCCCGCTCTTCGTATCCATTACCATGGGTGGAGGGGGGGGGGGGGAAACCGTCGCAGAGTAGTTTGATGATTAATCCGGTGGACCCAAGGAGAGGAGCAAATGGGAATGGAATGGTCCGTGGGAGGGGATGGCTCCCATTTGCTCTTCCGCCACCCCTTTTCCCATCATTTCAGCCCCCTACACCCCCCAAACCCTCTCCGGAGGAACAAATCACTCCCCGCGCGGTAACTTAGCCGTCGAGAGACAATAATGAAGGGCGGAGCATTTAAAACAATTTCTCCTCTCCTTGCTTTGCTTTCGCTTTTTCCAAAAGTGATCGGTTTTATGTGCTGCACCGCTTATGTTGCAGGTTTTCATCGTATCACGTGACAGTGTGAAACTCAAGAATTCCTGATATTCACTTTCATTTATATTGACTAATGAAATTCCATTAATGTCCAAGTGACGGTGGGAGTTCCCTTCGTTGAGTAATGTTATCCATTCAAAATTCATAGCTAAATGATATTATGGAGGGAAGTGCACTCCTGTACTTTGAGAGTCTTTGACATGTGAAGGGTATTATGTTTGTCGCCATTTCCTACCAGTGAAATTTTTTATACCTTCCATCTATAATTTGATTGGATATGAATGTATAACACCTAATTATTGCGTCATATGCAGTCTTATATAAGATTTGATTTCATTTTTAGATTCAACTAACTGAGACGAAGGCATCGTATGATTCCTATTGTACTTTTGTAACCTTAAACGGGCTGACAAACCAAAATTTTTGTTGCAACCATACGAGGAGAAAAATATAGTATATAATAACGAGGCCAAGGAAAAACGAAAAGAATGAGGACGTTGAACCGTGAGGGAAATTATTAGAAGGGAGCCAGTTTTTTTGAGCTTACAGCAAAAAATAAGTTCCTCCACTTTGTCTTCCACGAAAGGGAATGATATGATGGATGTGAAAGTATTAAAATACCCAATTTTTTACTTTAGAGTGAAAACCAAAGTTCAAAAATTTTTGGTCCAAACGTCCTTTTAAGGAGTATTAGTTATGAAGAGAAATATCCAATTTATGCCACGTCAGAATTTTGTTAACGTGGTGGGAGAGAACTTCTTGAAATGTTATTATAATGTCGGAGATGATTTACGATGAAAGTAATTCGCAATTTTTAGGCAAGTGAGGACGTTTAAATCACTGGACCTTTTAATTGTTTTAATAATAATGCTGTTCCACAGAAGGACTCTTGCGGCGAAAATAGATGAGAGAGCAATTATGATCGGCTGATTCTACTTGCACTTGCTAAGCACAGGATTCATGAAGTATGCCATGATTGAATTAGGTCATCTTCATCGGGTTCGCTTCCGTCAAGACCATATTAATTTGTGACTTAATACCATAGCTGAAATAAGATCGCCTTCGGCAATAAGGAGATCTTAGATCTCAAATCGTTGGACCTGACTATGAATTTGGGCATTCGGGTTTATCTTCGTTGTTCTGTGTTGATAGATTTCATGTTATTTGTGCTTATGAATGTTATGTTTAAACTTGTGCGTAAAATAAGACGCCTCCTTAGTTCGCACAGTATACTAGACTACTTTATAGTATTATATTTTTTATAAATGGCGATTTAATTTGAAAAAAAATCTCAACTGTGGTCAATTCCACCAGTAAAGAAAACCAATCAGTTCAATTGATACTGGTTTGTTTCAACTTGTCACTCCGTCATTTTCTCTTATAATCGCTTTTTCTCATAATCTTTCTTTCTTTATCGCTTTCTTTAACATATCTAATTTTTTGTGGTCGTTCTATACACGGTTTTTCTCTAGAAACTATCCACCTAAGGCCGTCTTAATGTAGTTCTCACACTACCAAGGCTCTTGTTGGAGGGACATATTTCCGGAAATATGTGTCTCTCAAAGAGATTTTACTTTTTAAACTCTTACTTATTTTTCTCTTGAAATTATCTCTATTTGTTTTACGGTCGTAGATCTTCTAACCTATGATAATTGATCATTATGCCTCACTATTGCAGGGGAAAAAAATCTTTTAGCGTTCATCGCTTCCAAGTCGGTGTTGCTGGATGATAATAGACCCTGGTTATTCTGTCATAATCTGAATTCATTTTTCTGTATTCTTCCTAAATCATAGATCAACTAGTAAAATTTGAATTGTTATTTTTAATACACGATAAAAATTTAAAATTAGAAACCCTGAAATGGAAATAAATAGTTGTATGTTCTGCGATAAATACTAAAAGCACTATTTGAATGGTGTTTGAAATGTTTGAGATTTGCCGTTCTTGTAATGTATAGCCTCGAAGAGGGATTGATATTTGCCGTACATGGATGTAGGAAAAACCCCCAACATTAGTGATCGCGTTGCGAGCGGTTGATTTTAGAGCTCACCTTGGTAACTGCTCTATGAGAATATGTATATGTTTTCTTAGGATCCCAACAATTGATTGAATCTCAATCTCCCAGGTCTGGATGATCTGATTCTCAGTCATTGAATTATTAACCAATTTATTGTTATGCACTGTCAACCTATGCATAGTCATTTTTATTTTGAAATCTGAGTCCTATAAAAGTTTGAAAGAGTACGTTTTCTACATTAACTAATATTAATATCGAGGGGGAATAATAAAGTTTGGATTGAATAGCTAATTCCATTTTGCCGTGCAAATTCAAGTAATAAAGCTCATTTTATTTATGAAAATTAATTTCCCAGATCAAATCGCTCATTTATTCCATTAATGAGGTATATGTCATTATTAGTGTGCATGCCTGCTGTGTGCGTGATAGACTCATCCAGGGACATGGCAGCTGCTTATTCTGTTACCTGTGATAAGACCTTTTCTGAAAAATCACTGAGTAGGCTTGGCTGGTGTATGATATGTATCTCACTGGATTCCATTCCAGTCTCCTCTGCCTCTTTCTCCTTTACTCATCACTAACGTGAAGTTGAAGTGCATAACTGTGGAAAGCTATCTGAGTAATGTACATTATTGTTAATCAAGTGTTGTGGGTAAATTATGAATACAGTAGGAACGTAGATTGTAATTCTTCAGAAATATGTCCGATGATGATATATTTCATTGTTTCTAAAATAAAAATCCTTATTATGGTGATTTATTTTATCAGAGAAGCAAAGAATGAGTTGATCATTCGTTAGTAGCAACTTATTAATCAAGAAAGTACAATATGAAAATTATTACTTTAAAACTGCAATATCATTCTCTCAGAGTAAGCCTCATTAATATTATAAAACTTTTGACCGGCACAGGAGTATATTTTTCTCAAAAAAATTCAAGATTACAAACAAGCTAAAATATTTGCACGTGGTTGGAATAAAACGACGCTCCTCCTAACAGAGGGAGTGCAATTTAAAAAGCTTTAAATATTCCTTAATGAGGCCGCTTGTGGGTTTCTTCTCATATCCTTGAGCCTTTCAGTGATGAAATAAAACGAAGTACAACGCCGTGGAGACCCAAGTAAGCCATTAATTTTTTCCCCCTCATTGTTTGACTCGACGACGATTCTCCTTTTTAAGTTGTCCTTAGAACTTAAACTCATTTCATCCGAACTTTCTTAACTTTGGAGCCGCTCTACGAAGAAGCTTTCTCCATCCGCATGAAGAATCCCTTTGTGCCACCGCCGGGTCAGATGTGAGCGGGCAATCACACGAGAGGTCCCCTCATTCTGACTGGTATGCCGCTCGTGGCCATTTTACCGGAGAATGCCTTGAAGGAAATCCGACAGTAAATTAAAATGACTTTCATCAAAAGGGAGTCGGTGAACTTTGCTCATTTTTCTGAAAACCCCTTTAAATGGCATTGCTACGTCCAGGCATAATTTTTTTTGCATAGATTTACTCCTTAATGAAACGGAAAGAATTTCAGCTGGTTTTCATCGCACATTTCCTTAATATTGATTGACATTCAGTTTTAAAATAGACTTGGAACAGTGTTCGCAGTATATTTATATATGTGTTTAGGAAGTGACACTCTATCTCAATCCTTCCTAGCGAAGGCTTTTCTTGTGATGTCCCAGATTAATCACTTCCATTCGGGACGTTGCTTATTATGAAAAAAATAATCAAACCTCTGTATACAATGAGGATGATCGCATTTATAAACCAGAAATCCAACGAGACAGCAATGACTTTGATTTAAATTTTCACCAGAAAGAGAGGCTCAAATAAAAAAACAGTGGACAAATTACAACTCGGAGTAACAGTTGTAGGCAGCATAATTTAGCCCTTCATACTCCTGTTTCAAGAGGCTGTTTGGAAGTTCTGTACACAGGGTTGAGGTTTTAGTTATGAAGCAAGTGACGCGCGTTTTCATTCGCCGGTGAGAGAGAAAGGGAGATAGATTACCTTCTTTCCCGCAATACATCACGATGAAAAATCTATTAATTTCGCGAACCAAATTTATTTCCAATTTCCTCACGATTGCGGAGCCGGTTTCTTTTCTCTTACAAGATGGAGAAGGAAAAGATAGAGCGGGAGTCGATGGGAGAGGAGGCGAGCGGGACGTCGTCGTCTCTGTGCGTGTCATTCCTTCTTTCCTTCACGAGAAGGGACTTTGACGAAGACAAAGTGAAGAAAAGTTGGAAGTCTCGGTTTGGAGAGGACAGAAGTAAGAAGGGGAGTGTAGTATGGGGAAAAAGGAATCGGAGAAAATGGAGAGGAAAACGAACAATGACAAGAGACAAGGAAGAAGATTTGAAAAAGAATAAGAGAGAGCGAATGAGGGTGGGTTTAGTAAGCAATGTGGAAGGTAAAAAAAAACGCGGAAGTGTATTGGAAACTTCATCTGATGTCGTAACTTATTTTTGCCCTCAAAACTCACTGTTAGTGTTTCTAGCAATTTTTTGATCTAAGAGGTAACTTTTCCAATTAAGGTCGCATAATGCTAAGGGTACTTACATGGTCTTCCTTTATAACTTACATAGTCATTCTTGATTAGAACTCCACTAAAAATTTCATCTTAATCCATATAGTGATATTTTCCTGAGTTATTTTACTGCCTTTGGTTAATATCATAGTTTTTATGATAAATGCTGGTATTGAATGATAATCTAACAGCCTGAAGGGAAATGGTAAGGTTAAATGTCACCCACTCTTTTTTCCACCCACAAATTTTCACACTTAAGTAAATATTGAACGTCGTTTTAAAGGCAAAGATCGCATTAAGCATGACTATTTTAAGTAGCATCAACAAATTTCCAATATTTTAGTGAATAATTCGAGTAAACTGAGCGCTTTTGTTAATTAGAAGCATTTGAGAATTGGCAAAAATGTTTATTCTTCAGTGGAACTCCTTTATGCAAACCACGAGACGGGAATTCCACATGGAAATTTTTATTCTTTCTGAAAAATACCGGGCACCTAGGCGTGCAGCATAATAAAAAGGCATTACCCTTGCAACATGAACTGCATGTGTTGCTTATGGTGTTATTGTAAATTCTATCGTCACAGAAGAGCTATTTTCATATTGATCAATACATTTGCTGTGGTATCGAAAGCGATGTTACATGTAGTGTAATAAATTTAGTGTCAGACAATTAATTCCTACAGTATATACGTTTTTGGAGTTCACTAAAGAACATACAAGCAACGTACGGTTACCTTATCACGCCGAGGAGTGAAAGAATATATCATTTCCCGTGACGATTTATTCGCGTGGGGCACACTTATAAGGCTGCACGGCCCTCATTCTCCTCGCGACGACCCAATAGGAGGAGGTCTCGAATAGCCGCCGTTCGGGAAACGTTGCGAGCGTAAAAGTGCGTGCGGGAAGAGTTGTGTGGTGGAAGAGTTCGAGGGAAGGGAGGATGCTCGTGAGGTTGAAGGAAAGGAGAGACGTGAGGGAGGAGGAGAGCAGGGATTGGAGGGGGATGCGATGGAATGCGGACAGGAAGGAGGAGGAGTCGACAAAGGAGAATGAGGATCTGCGATCGATAGGGAAGGCGACACACACGCGCGCGCATCAAAACGAGAGAACGAGGGTGAGGTTCCCGGGGAAGCGTGCGGGAATTCATATTCGAAACATTTTCGCAAATACGGCTTTGAATCGACAACTGGGAGAGGTTGAGAGAGAGAGGGGGAGATATCGCCGCAAAAAAGAGTATTCCTCATTCCGGAATCCGAGGACGAAACTTACTTAGGATGTGTTATGAGGCGTTTAAATCAAAATTATTTCTCAGCGATAAATTTCGTCCCTTGTGGATGTATGCCACATTTAATGATATGTGACTATTTGGGGAATAGAATCGTTAAAACACCACGTTTTAAAAATCACGCACTGGTGCTCAAGTCTATTACATAATTTCGAGAGCATAACTTTTTTCGATAATATTTCCCTATTGTCATCAATTAAATATCCCATCTGCGTGTAATAAAAAGGCAAGCTGGGGTTTACTTGACCAGTACTTTTGCACGTCCTTTGTGGCGTCACGGCACCAAGGTTTAATTTTACCTCGAAAGTGGGATTCGCGATAGCTGAGCGACGAGCTTTTTAAAATGCTGAATCAAATTTAAAAACGCCATGTTGCCTCCATTTCGAAAGGTTAAGTGAATAAAGGAAAAAAATTGTGCTACAAGTCTCCACGGTCTTAAGTTTCTCTGCTCGTGAACGTTGATGGTTTTTGAAATCTGCTCCTCAAGTCTGCGCTTAAAACAATAGAAGGTGTATCACTCTTTAATATTAAACTTAGTTCAGGATTTTTTATTTTTACTCATTACGAGTTGAATAATTTCTGCAATTTTTGTTGAAATTTACGGGAAAACTGTTAAAAGTGCTTATAATTTATGCAGAAACCTGGATTTATGGGTGGGAAAAATGTCAAGGACAAATCTAAGACGGCGTTTTACTTCAAGCATACATTTAAAGGGACCGAATGGGCTATTATACTTTCTACGCCGGTATCTCTGTCGAGATGACTGTAGAGTTTTGAAACTAGAACACTGAGGACAGGTTATCAAGATCCATTAACATGACATTCCCACCACATATTGCCAAAATTTTTAAAATAAATCATTAACTACATCATTGGAATCTAGATGTTCTCAATGAAATTTATTTTCCTTGCGTAAAAATGCCATTGACCGAAATTTAAAACTTTTAAGTGTAGACTGTGAACATCATCAGCTAAAATCTGGGGAATATCTTGGTAAAATGAATGAATTATACATTTACACAAATATTTGTTATAATTTTAGGAAGGAAGTCGATAAATGTTTGTTTTTCCACTTTTTGTTCCTATATTGTTTTAATGAACGATTTTATTGGCTTGTCTCGAATGTTACCATGATACTTGTCCGTCGAATTGCAACTTTTCTCTTGCAAATCAATGGCCAGTATAATATTGTAGTTCGTTAAGAAATCATTTAATTTCAACCACTTTTCTTCCAATAAAATGTAAATATTAAGAGTTACAAACATAGCATACAGCGTCAAGCTTTAATTTGAATTTTGATTGTTGATGGCTTCATGCACAGCATGTAACTCATGTCATTAAATCCAGGTGATGTAAAATATTTGGAAGTCTATTTCACAAAATGATGCCGTGGATAATGTTTCTGTCTGCATTCACTCCATCTCTTTTACTACAGTTGAAGTACTTAGAAATTTAATATTTCATTGTTTGGGCATGACATAAGGATATATCATTTCACTCTTTCACATTAATTGATGCACCACAGAGTTTTGTTTCAATCTAGACTATTCTAAAAACGGTTGAGCTGTTAAGTTAGGAAGCGGTTTATTTATATATACATATTTATGATACCTGATTTAAGATAGCATTATTAAAAACTTAGTTACAAAGTTAACTTTAAAATTACGAAAAGTAAATTCATTCTGAGTTTAAATGTTTTCTTGACCTTCTGACAGTAATCGCTTAGCAGGACACGCAAGCATTTACCACTATGCAATAGTTTTGCCAGTGTCACACGAATGGCTAACCAATTCAGGAAAGCACTTGGGCAAACAAATATCATAGTGCGCAAAATGAAGGATGTTGAGAACAAAATACATTCGCGTATTGAAACAATTTAATTCATTTTAAATTCGGATGAAAAATGCATACTTTGAAGTTCTGCTATTCACGTTGACCCACTGGGAGAAAGCAAAATATACAGAAGGCGTTTTATGATACGTTCATTGCGGTGATTAGGAGGCGTTTCGTTTTTCTCGGATCGCACGCAGCGATGGGGTCTTGGAATGAGAGGGGATGAATGGCGTGCGTGTGTGTGGGTGTAGTTTGTGGTTTGAGAGGGGGCCACGTTGAGGCGGGAGGTTGGGAGGGGGTGGAGTGCAATTGTGAGATGGTGGCGGGTGGGGTGGAGTTGTGGAGGTAAATGGATTTTGTCGGATGGAACATGGTTTGGGGTGGGTGACTTTGATGGGAGCTGAAAGGGAGGACGGCGCTGAAGGAGCTGGGGGTGAATCGAGGGAAGACGGAGTGGAGTTTCAGAGAAGGTGGGGAAGCCGAAAGGGAGGCCTTGGGGGTGGCGCGGGAGGGACCCTTGCGGAGAGGGAAGTTGGAATTTGATGAGGACATATGGAAGGAAACAAGGATATGAGGGATCTCTCGATGGAAATAAAAACCGGAAAGTGAAAGTATGTGCGTGTGTTCGCGCGTTCTAATTCAGGAGTCCATTGGAAAGGGTTTTCTGGTGCTAACTGCTGGAAAAGTTCATGCACCCCATTATGTAAACTTCATGAAGAAGAAGGAAAGGAAATCAATGTGATTCCAAATGCGGTTTGCTGAGTAAATTTAACTAAACCCGATTTTGTTCACAAAATGACCGAGTTCTCAATTGATTACAATTATTTCCAATGTGCTGTTGGTCGGTTTGGCTTTATTTTATGTGACTTGGTGAAAGAAAGAGGGTGACTTTAAGGGAATAACTTAGCTAAGTGCTAATGAAATATGTGAAAGAAAGAGCATTAAATACCATCAATTAGAGTCGTTAATATAAGCCTTAGAAGTCTAATGTGCTCTTCAAACTTATAAATATGTGATTACTCAAAGAGTCCCCCCTGATTTCGAGAGTGTATTTAATTAATTGATGTAAATTGTTCGAAGCTAAAGTAAATTTACCCGTCCATTAACTGCTGTATGCAAAGCATTAGATATTGACTGATAACCGAAAACAGGCGTAAATATTGATTATAACAAAGCTACAATGCTTATAAAGAGGACGCTTTGGGCATTCCATTGAATTATCATCTACAAGTGTCTACTACAAGCAAGATAAACTATCAAGCCGAATCTTTTGTGAGTCACCTTGACATATATTTTTAAAAAATAAGTCATTACCAAATCCAAAAAACTGTTATTTGAATGTATTCAAAGATTGAATGTTGTCATTCGGCTACTATTTTTTAAACATTTTTTGTCGGAAAAATTGGAATTGAAAACTTGCCGACAAGTCTTGCGCAATAAGTGTTCAGATATACCATTTTACCATTGGAAAATATTCAGTAGCCCTCAAGACAACTTGCTTTAACCATCTTCCAATTTTTTTCGTAATCAGCAATCAGTCACGAGATGAGTATAAAATTATCCATTTTCCCGAGTGAGTTTATTTATTTATTATAATTGGGTAAAAATTGTGGACACGTATAGTGAATATCAGCTTTCATTTCAGAAAACGCCACAAGTAATCCGATGATTCGGGATCTCGCGAGAGGGCATCGGTTTGGACGTATGGGGAAATATTATTCCGTGCCTCTAAATTGGCGGAGTGGATTGAATGAGGGTTTTACGGCAGGATAATATGGGGGGACTCGCTCGGCTGTCCGTACGCAAGATCCAAGCTTGTGGCCCGACACAAGAGGAGGATGGATATTCATTCTAATTCGAGTAGGGAGGTATGCGTGGCGGGAGGAGAGGAAACCATGAGCGGGGATTGGAGACATACAGTGGTGTGAGGCGGGAGAATGGTTTTTGCGAAAAGGGTTCGTGCAGTGATGGTCTTGGAACCGAATTGAATAAAGAAGAGGCGATGCGGTGCGGAAGGGGAGAGGCGTGTGATTTGGGTGTGGGAAGAGAGATTTTGGGGAATTCCAGGGGATCAAGATACGGCTGGTTCACGGGGGTTGGGGGGATGAAGTCTGGAGGCGAAGAGCGATAGGCAGGGAGGAAGGGATTACAAAACCCATTGTGGCGTTGTTTGGGGAAGACTGAAAGGGGAAAATAACGCGTGTTCGTGGAGATAACAGCATGCTTGGAGGGGTAACCACAACTGCTTTAAAGTATGGATCTGGATAATTTATGTTGGTAATTAAATTGTAATTCTTCCTGGCCGCTACATTTTCCCTCTCCAAAAGTGAGTTGGTATATGAATATCAACTCCTTTGCTAAACCATTTATGACCAATGGAAAACCAACGAGTGGAGTAAATTTGGTGCTGTATGTAATTGATAATAAGACATTATGGATTGGAGGCGAAACCATTATATATACAATATTTAATTTGAATTTTGATCAAATATTAAAATTTAGTACGGCATTTGATTAATATGACAAGCCCAAGTTGGATCAAAGTGAAAAAATATCTAGGAAAGGGAAGAAAACTGTTCAAAATACCTTGTACATAACTAGTGTACATAGCGAGTGTGTGGGACCCACAACAGAGAGACCAACGACCTCAGGTAAAATTGGTACAGAATGAGAAAGCAAGGTACGGTGTTTAACGATTTGTCCTGTATGATAGCGTTTCCAAATTATTTTAGAAGGTGAAGTGGGGGGGGGGCAGGAACCAGGATACAACCTGAGTTTTATAAAATAACCTGAGTGGCATTAACCGCGCAGACCATCTGGTAAGGGCCTATGAAAGCGAGCATGATACCCAAGTTTCTCTAGGAAAAACATTCAGAGTTTACTTTGAAAAACAGATACAAAGTAACACTAATAACTTTCACATTGGTAAAAAATGTTTTACTGTCTCGGTATACCAATTATCAGCGCAAGATGTACTGAAATGAGTTCTATTTTAATAAAAAAACATTTGAATCGTAAAAGTAAAAATAATTATAATTTTATTCGGTAATTTTAAACCGAGTGTAATATAAATGTTTGCAAGAAATAGGGTTATGCGAGGCATGTCGTCTATCCCCAAATAATTATATATTAACATTTTTTATTAAGACACTAAAGAGACTTAGCCCTTGATTCAAACTTCAAAAAATAACGAGATTATTTTTCTCATAGCCTCAGTCATTGTTTTCTAACATGATTGTTTGGCTATTTATTTAATCATGTGCCGTTTTTCTTGCATTTCAGTTGATTTGGTGAATTTATTTTTCAGAGAAAATTCAAATTCTCCGTGTCATAAATTCATTTTTGCTACATTGGTGTCTCTTGTTTGAAAGTGGTGGCACCAATTAAGCATGAGATATCGGTGGATACCACCTCACGAGACTTGGAATTCCGGATGTGTGTTGGCATGTGCGAGGCAAACTGAATGAAAGTGCGAATACGAAGAGGGAGAGAATCCTGAGCGAGGAGGGGCGAGAGAGGGGGAGGGGAAACGAGGAAGGTAGTTGTGGGGAAGGGGACTGTTGAACATCACTGGATGAGCCCCCCCGCGTACCTCTCCACTTCTCTTCAGCCACTCATTTCCCATCCCCATTTGATGCCTCAACCCACCCCCACCCATCTCCACCACCAACCTCCATCCAAACTCTCCACCCCCAATCCTCTCGTGGGAAGACGGGATGAGGGATGAGCACCCGGGAGACAGTCGGGACTCGGCTGGTTGAAGAAAAACCTTTGGCGTTTCGCAGGAGTCTCGTATCGAACGCTTTGCGTAGCCTGGTGTTCCCAAGTTTTAAGGCGCCGACATTATTTTTTGCACCCCTTTCAAGCATTTCGATCTTGGGAAAAACGGTGGCAGGAGGAGTGTACTGCTTTATATGGACTAATGTTGGATCAAAGGATCTCATCCACCTACTCGCTTACCGTTTTTTTGGTTGCACTGTTTTTTATTCATCCTTTCATCCGAACATTTTAAGCATGGATGATAATGAACCATGACAACATTCGTGCTAGGCCGTGCAATGTAATTTGTTCAATTATTTAGTGCTTGTGAACTGGAAGAGTGAACGATTCCTTTCTTCCCAGGAAAAATTATAAATTCAACATGCCGTTATATTTTCACTTTAATGGGTAGCTTATTTTAAAGCCACTGAACCTGTGTATGTACAGCAGCGAGATTGTTGCATCTCAAAAAAAGTGATTGCGCGAGCTGAAACATGAACTGCTTTAGCTCTTCTCTCATAAATACATGTTTGCATTAAACTTCATACACTCTCCGAGAAGTGCATATATATTTAAAAATCGTTTGAATTTGTGATGAATTTTTCTATACTCTTTACATCAGGAGTATTTGCTAGGTGGTTTAAGTCTTGCTTCAAATTTAATTTACATTGATTTTTAAATATATTTACTTATTAGAAAAATATCACTAGATATAAGAATTTAATTCATTTTTCCCATCAATGAAGGGCTGTGGAAATGTTGTTTACCATATTTCGTTGTTGGAAGAGACTAAGTTTGTAGCTCAGAGTCTGTGGCATAGTCTTTCGAATGAGTTTATTTTATATAGATGAAATTTAAGGCTAAATAAATATATGTAAAGTCTAAGAAAATCTTCCATTCCATCTAATATATATCCAATTACATGTCCGGAATCGCAGCTTTTACTTTAATTCGTAATGGAGCTAACCAATGCAAACATATAATATCGATCAAGATAAATATTTATCGAATAGGAAATATGTTTAACCTCGTTCCGTAGCGAGAATGAATTTCTGGAGGGTTGTAGAAGCAATCACGATGAGAGGCTGAAGAATTTTGCTGCTTCCTAATGACTATAGAAGCGTCTGGAGAATCCAGCATCTTGGGAGCTGGTTCTTTTTTGTGACAACGATCCAAACACGAAACGAAAGTTCTTGAGATACTATGGATGTACAGAATGATGCCAGATGCTGCAGACTCCTACGTAATGAGATAACGAAAGGAAAAGCTCAAGATGATTTTGAAAATTCTGGGATAAATCTTCAAATATACGCAGAACACCGCTGCTCAAAACAGTAAACTCCTATTAAAGAACAATATATTTTACTCAAAGTGGTTGAAGTACCTTGGTGATAATTTTCCCTAATTCTACTAATGACTACATTCTAATTGCTTCCTCTGTTGACCCTTCGTTTTCTCCACATGAAAACTAAGTAAAGTGAATTTGACTTTTTGAAAATGACAATCAAGACTCAATTTGGTCAATTTTTATTTGCTGTGCACAATTATGTATTCTTTGCTATTATTATTGCAAAATCACTTTTTATCCTTCCTTTTAATTTCAATACTAGAACTCGAGGTGGATATAAAGTGTAAAAGATCGTAAAGATTAAAAACGTTCATTATTGATGTCAAAATACATTTTAACAAACTGTTTACTGGAATGCTGAATGATCAATTGAATTTCTGTTAATAATAATAATTTCGCAATATGTTGTCTGGAATGAATAATATACACTTCTTCAAAATATAAGCTTTACGGACCACGCAGCAGTTCTTTATTCAACTTCAGTTTGTAAAGAATTTTTTTTAAATTACCTCCATTTAGCTTTTTATTCTAGATAAAACTCTTATTTGTTAGGGGATGAATGTGAAACAATTTTTATAAATTGTTTCTTTTTAAATGGGTTTTAGATTTGAAGCTTATCTCATAAACCTGTCATGGCGTAATAATATTGGTTCGTATTTGTTGGCGTCATTTTTCCATCATCTCCTGTGTTGATAAGGAGAGGTCACTGTTTTGAGGAAAGTGACATAAAGGAACGGAAAGGAAAGGAAAAGTGTTTGGAGGAAGGCAAAGCGTGATTGCCCTCAGGACTTAATTACTTTAACTAATTATATATTGAACTTATTTATATTTATTTTAAATGGGTATTTACATTAATAACTGTCAAATCACCGACTACGTCACATATGAAAACATTTGTACCAACCAAAGGCAATCCTTTGGAGAGTTATATTAGCGTTTAATTGAAATCATCCTTGGAAATTTTAGATTAAAAACTGTTTCTCAGTTCTTACATTTATCACGAGGTTTGAGGGCAGTGTCAATTTATTGATACGTTTTTCTTTTCCTTTGAATTGTTTACTGCGAGTGTTACGCGCATTTACCTCCTAGACTCCTCATGAATTAAGCACTTACATTTTAGTGACGTCGGACTTGGCTTTCATATTTCATTTTAGATATTGGTCGTGTATCTTGTCCGAGTGAAATTGGCACCATTAGATGTCGTAATGCCCTTCCTTGGCATGCATGCCTTGCGCTAGTTATATAAGTTATCCGTATTGCAACAAAAGGAGCCATGCTCAGAAATCCAGAAACACGCCGCCTGCCATACCTATTCACGTCTCCAGTATCTGACCTGCTCCCACCCATTTCTCCGCAAAGCTTGTCGTCCAACAGGGGAAGCAATCACAATATATTTTCCGGCAAAAGAGATCCTCTCTCTTTGGCATTCACGAAGGAGCGTCGTTCGTCTGGCCGCCACCACCAGTGCCGCTCTCACTGTTATCTGCCACGCCCGGCGCGGCCCGGGTTGCATTATTTCACGCGTGCCGAGTGCAATAAGGGTGGTCATCTGTTCCTCCCTGGGAGCCAAGGGATATGGACGCGATAGCAAACGGAAAGGGAGCGGAAGAGAAAGATGCGACGCTGTTTTGAAATGGCAAAAGGGGAGGCCATGGTTCGGAATATCCCTATCGGGTGGGAAATGAAAGTGTGTGCGATGCGACGCGGAATATCCTCTCCTCCCCTCTCCACCCCCATCCCAATGCGCTTCCGCCGCTGCCGCCGTTGACGAGTTTGGAGCCACCAGCGGGGATGGAGGTCGTCAGAGTCGCTCGTAAGGGAAGGTTGAGGGAGGTATAGGGAAATGAGAGAGGGGAGCACCCGCCTGCTTGGTGTGGCCTAGTCGGTAAGGGATCAGCGCGGGAAAAAGGGTTGCCGCAGTCAGAGAATCTGGATGTGAAGGAAAGGGGAAGAAATCCAAAATGAGTCTGGGAGAGGCCCTGGAAAAGCAAACAGGGGTTGACTACGGGGGTGGAGGATGAAGAAATGGAGGTGGAACTGGTAGGAACTTGAGGCAATAGATAGAAGGGTCTTGGGGGTGAGTAAGGGTGAAGGGACATGAGTGCAGAGGGATGAGGGATGAGAAGATGGCGAAGGGGCGGTGTCAAGAGGGAGGGATGCGGAGGAGATTAAAAATAAAAAGGAGAGAGGGATATTGAGGGGGGCGGGAGGAAAGGTTTTTAGTTGGCGGGAAGTGGAAGGGGAAAGGGCACGGAGGGTAGGCAGTGTTGGCAGCGAGGGGGATCACTTGTTGAAAAGAGAACTTTGCGAAAGCTTGGAGAGCGCAGAAAGCTGTCGGGCTGCCGTGAGAGATCCGTGGATTTGCTTGGAAGCGGAAGGCGCTGGAAGTGAGGCTGCTGCTGGTGGGTCCGTAGGGCTTGGAAGAAGGGCGGGAGGGTGGAGGATATACAGGGGAGGAAAAGAAGGGGGTGAGCGGGAACTGAAATGAATGTGGGGTGGGAGTTGTTTTCGCTCGCAGGAGGGAACGGGGCGGAGAGGGTTGGTGAGTTTGCATTGAACTTTTTTCTTCTGAGAGAGCGATCTGGAATCCTTTTCGCAGTTTGAATTTCTGCCTCGTATTTAGCGTTCCGCACGCCTGGGAATAGTTGAGAAAATAGCCTGAAAACTTTTTCGCAAGTCATGAATATGTTTTTATTTATTGCACTCGAACTCATTTTCACGCGTGGAGTGGAAGTTTTGTAGCGCAGAAATTCATTTAGGGCGAGGAAAAAATGTGTTAGACTTGAGAGGATTAATCAAAAGAGTAGAAAAAAAACTCCCAATCTCATATATATTTTTTGGTAAAGGTCGATGCATAAATTATTTATTTTCCTCGTTGAAAAACTTTGATTCCTGCCGTAATTGAAACAATCCTTGAATTTAAGCTTTTAATTTCCTGTATTTTAACAAATTTTTTGGCCATTCCTTGTCCTAAGGTTCAGTTTAGAACTCTACTTATGAAATGCTTTAATAAAATTAACGTCCAGGTTACTTTGAATTCAAGGTAGCTCTAAAAGTTGCAATTCTAAAATAAGAAGGTGTGAATCTATTCAGTAGTGATATTGTCACAAGTTAGTGTAATACGTGAAATGTAATAGTGTAAGTCATGAGCAAGAGTCTCTCTTATCCGGTAAAATGAGGTTACTTTTGTTTCAACAGAAATAACTTGTAATTAAAAGACATTAGTTATATAGTGAAGTGTCATGGTTACTAGCAATAGATATTTCATAAGAATCATCACTTATATTACGATATGATTAGGTTACTTGTGAGGTCAGCATTAATCCTAAAACTTGTAGTTTTATTTTATTTTAGATTTTTCCTTATGACTGTATCATTTCGAAGAAAATTAACTCCCACACGGGTAAATGGTGACATTGAGAAACGAACGAGTCATCGTATAAGACGAACCTTATTCTATGAAATCGGTTTTTTTGTTTAAATTTTCTCCTGGAAGTCAGTCACATTGAAACTTTGCATGTACAGAAACATAAATGCATATGTTATAATTCCTATCAACCCATTCCCAAGACATCTGGTATAACAGTAGACTTCTCGATATGATGCTGTTTTAGATATTACGACCGGAAAAAAATGTGGCTCACGCGTCAATATTATTTGCTGCATAGTTTCATAGATTCAGAACAATAATTGAAGTATAAAGCTGTAGGAAAAACCACATTGTGATTAAATAGCATCGTAATCTATGACATTTGTTGAATATTCATCATTTCATTACAATTAACTAAGTAGTTTAGCCTCCCTCCTACAGGTGACGTTCAGCGATATATTTTGCATACTCTGCTGATACCCTCTCCGAAACATTTTCACCGGAGATATCGGTAAATGGAATTTATCATCAAGCGAGACAAATATGTGGTAGTATCGCTTTTACTTTTCTCTCCCTGTTAACTAGAGCTAATTTTTTCCGGGTTTTAAACAAAAACACGCTTATGGTTTCGCCTATTTCTTTCAACTCGTAGTTAAGACGTAAGATAAAGCATGGCGTGCATCTGCTACCGCAATGAACTGTATTTCGTGACGGAAGCAATTTTCCTTTTAGGAATCCATTTAAATTAAACCCTCATGATGCGCAATCTTCTCAGCCGAAGATGCTACCTCCCTTTGTTGGTCATGTTGAGTCATATAGACATTACAGCATTTTTGTTGAGGATATATTATTGAAAGTAGTATCGTATTTCTCTGTTTTTTCATTTAGTCTCCTATTTTGAGTCACATTATTCCCCCAGAAAAATTTACTCTACAAGGTTCAGCAATTTCTTCTTAAGTGAAATTTTGACCCTACGCGGCCGTGAGAGTCACAAATAATTCTCACTTTTTGAGCCGACGCGACTGCAGGCGTTTTAAACCTTTGTCGATTTCGACCCAAGACGAACACTATTGTTGCACTTTAGATCAAGTCTATTGCTCAGCGAGCCTTCAAAAAGCTGTTTTATCATAATGAGGTATGAATTGTCATTTTGAATAATGTTAATTATAATCAAATTATAATCTATTACCTGATATCCCATAAATTTCCAATAATTTTTTTATGTAGGTTCAAATGCAATACAATTATCGCATAAATGCTTGACGTTTGTGGGATCCATTCGCACCAGCAAACAAGCTTTAGGTGCTGACCAACCTTCATAGAAGTTCAGAGTTATACATTCCTTTCTTCATTTCCTTTAACATATATTTCGACTTTTCACCCCAACACAAAGGATTAAGCATTGACTGTGTAATAAAAATATAGCGATAGCAACATTTTATTCATATCCCAATTCAAGTCTCGAATTACTGATTATCCCATGCTCCGAGGTCTTGTCGAAATTTGTTCTTGAAAGTATTATGCTATAGTGTATATTTGAGCATATTTTGTTGAAGTTTTGAACACCCTAGCGTGTGAATTACATACATAATATTTAAATAATTTCTTTATAGCCTAGACTTCATTTATTAAAGGATTAAGTGACTTAGCTGGAAGCCTTAAAATGTCAAACAGAACGGTGAAATCTTTGGTGTGGAATGCACAACCTCCAAAGATTACACACAATACAGGATGATGAGCAGTCATTAAATGTCGTATTAAATTAACCACTTAATTTTCAATAATTTGTACACACTTAAATTTAATTGTACACATAATATTTTTTAGTTAGTTCAAATAATACATAACTAAGTTTTTCCACATCAATGCCTTTTATTCCAAGAGTCCTATTTTGTAGAGAACATCGACTATTGACATTCCCAGAATTCTGACCTGAAGATTTCGATTCTCGACGAAACCCGGGTCTTGCAATAAAAACTATTATTGTGGAAAAAATTTAGGAGTTAATATTGAGGAACAAAACTACTTATTCTTCGCTGTACATTTGTTTCATATAGCGCAATTTTGCAAGACTACTACGGTTTCTATGAACTTAACCCTGCGTTATGAGGGGTTTGCTGTAAATACAATTTGGAATAAGCTTAGCATTTTTTCCACAGCCAATTCATTGTGATTCTAACAAAAATTATTCTGAACAGAAACTTAGAGTGCTATGTGGCTTAGATTTCTCTACTCTCTCTTAACCCTCCTTGAAGGAGAACTGTTTATAAGTAATAAAAGTATTTTATGTGAAGGTAAAAAGAGTAGTGCTACTTTGTTTAACTGTCGATGAATCACATTCCTGACGTGAACTTCCGTTTTCATTCTATTTGCAATTCCACATATATCCGTTTTTTATGTCCTCATCTTTCCAGCACCTCCATTGCTTTTCTCCAAATGGTCCTCTTCCGGACGTCATCCTGACAATTTCTTCAGCTACTTCCAATATTGCTTTTAGAGGGATTAAGGTGGCAGCCCCTAGAGACTTTAAGGCTACACAATAGGCTTAGGTTGCTTGAGAAATTCAGAACGGGTGTATTTCAGAGCGACACAAAGAATATTATCATGACTCCTCACTACATCTCTAGGTCTGACAGACGCGATAAATAATAGAGATACACTGCCGAACATATAGGTACAAAAACTCGTTCTTTTCGCGCACAATAAGTGACCACAGTAAAAATTGAGCTCCAATAAATACACTCCTATAATACATGACACCATTTCATCTCCCAAAAACTTACATATTTACACGACTGGTAACCTAACACCCCCTGTCACATGCCCATACGGCGGCTCGCAGGGTAATATGTAGATGTGGGTGTACATTGCTCTACTTTTCTCCTGCCACCTTTCATTGGTGCTCACTTAAGGTGTTAAGCTAACAAATGCGGAATTTATAAAGGCGTATGCCATATCCCATCTCATTAGCCTCTACCACTTAATATTTTCTCTCTTCTTTTCTAGCCTTTTCGTCTCATGTTGATAAAGCCATCCGCTATCACAGGACGATGTTATGCAGTTACTCACTCGAGACGTCCGTAGGCTCTAACGGGAGTGCGTTCGTTGTTTTTCATTTATCTCATGCTTGAGGGACAGCCGCAGAGTTTCGCTGCTGCTCCTTAGGGGAAGGTGTAAGGAGAGGTAAAAGTTTTCTTCGGCCGGCCGTAAGTAGAGAGAGGGAAGTTGCGCGGGAGACTCTCCAGTGTGGGAGAAGTACTCTCTCCCACTGCCTAGAAATAAGCTCAGTCTCGTTCGTTCTGATTAGGTCTCGTTTAGTTGAATTAGGTTACCGTGTTCTTTTCCATTTTGTATTTTGTCCTTCCTTGTTTCTCTCCTTCATCATTATCTTCACAGTTCTCTGTGATGATCCAGTGTTTGAGCCATCGAGTGCATGGTAGATATCTGAGAGAGCTTCAAAACCTATTCAAAGGATCTTCCATTGGGTTCCCACTTATACCCTTCCCTAACCCTTTCCGAGTGCGAACGGGTGATCATTGCCCTTATACTCGCACTGGCGCCCAGCCCCCGGCCTTCCTAAACTCACGCCCAGAGCTACATCCGGCCGGAAAATGTTAAACACTCACCCTTGATAGCTTTGTAGTTCTTCACTCCAGAAAGATGAACCTTTTAACATATCAGGTAGTCAAATAGACTCTCTGCCCTTCCGCTTTCATGAGTCTTTATCGGTCCCGTAGGTTCCTTGAAAACGATTTTTACCGCAGTCTAATCACAAGCAAATAAAAAGTCCACGATACCCCCTCCTCCCTGGTTTCTCACTCCCTGACCCCCCCCCCCCCACCATTCACTCGTCTTAAACCTTCTTTATTCCCTCCAGCGTGGCCGTTAAAGTCACCGATGATGGTGGTGTCTCCCCTGGTAGTGTTTTTGCCATTCCTATACCCAAAGACATGGCTGGGGGGCTAGAACATCTGTCCCCAGGCGCAGTATCTGGGAGATAAAAATGAATCGTATATAGTTACAAATTTCCTCCGTATTACAATATTTTCCCTATTAAATGCATTTCCAGTGTTGTTAAAATAAAATTATTTATAAATAATATCTATCATGTGTAGAATAAATATCGAATTAACAGAAGGCCCCAGAGGGGGCGCGAAATTATTCCAGAACTCTTCTCTCTCCTCTCTTTACATCCAGCCTAGAGGGGGAGCACACACACTGTGATGAATGAATTTTCTCTTCATACCAATTTGGCGCCCATTATTCTATCACTAAGCATGATCACTTAATGCTTCATTCAGTCATTATCCAGGACGATCCCCGCTCATAATTCCGTTTCTTCTAGCGCCGCTCTAGAATACTTAGCTTCCCTCTCCCGCGTTGTCTCATATCCGTTCCACCTCGTTTCCAGGATGCACAAAACTCCAATTTTCTTTCCATTCATCAGGTCACATTGAGGATTTTAATACTGAGGACCTTCTTGTTTAGGCCCGCCCGTATGAAATGGCGCACAGGCCTTCATATTTTTTAGCTGTAAATTGGATGATTATCCAATAAGGTGTTAATATTGCTGAATTATATAAGACTTTGGTTTTTTCTATGAATTATATCGTTACTGAGAACCCCAAGTGCGGCTGTTGATTGTGTTTAGTCGAATAAGTTATTAGCTATGGGCTTCTGCAAAATAAAGAGAGTGTTTTTACCTCCATCTATATAGATCACCCAAGTAAACTCAGAAAATTCTAATGCGGCTCCTCTGTCTGTATGGTTAAGTGCAGTCAAAGACGGACTCTTACTGTTGAAGCGGAGGGTCGTAATGCAAAAAATTTCAATTGAAACTCACATATCTCGTAATATTCACTTTGGACGAACAATAAATAACGGTATAACGGAAAATAATCAACATAGAAAGTTCTTTGCATACTATTAGAGAGCAATCCGTGCAAGTAATGCCAACTAATTATTTGTACTGTGGAGTAATTCATTACCTATACTTGAGTATTATGTAAAAATTAGGGATTGGAAAAGAATGAAATCCATTTTATCACGATGCTATATTTCTTACTTTTTCAGTAGTAGCTCCTTAAGTGCTATATTTTTCGTTGTTTCGATTGATTTAGCTTTTTTATTTTTCTCGCTTAAAGTTAGGTATCGCAACTTACAGACACATAGTTCGATTTCTTTGATCCTTTTCTTTCATCTAAGTTTCATTGCCGGATGTATATTCTAGCTATTGACACAATTACTAACATCACGGCAAGGTGGATACAGACAAAAGTACTAAATATTTAAGTATCTTTTACATAATTCTCTCAATTGATTAGAGAAAATTGAGTTAACTACGCAAGTCTTTAGGTGTCAGGAAATTAACTATTGAAGAAAGACTTAATTTAATTTCTGCATTTAAAAGTTTCATAACCTACTACAAATGAATTAGTGACATCACATCACGCCGAACTCATTCAAATTACCTTGTTTTCACTAAAGCAATTATGCCGTCAGCACCCTGTTTTGAATTAGCTTCCTTGAAACGAATGTTCTTACGTGAAATTTTGCAAATAGTCATCCTAAGTCGTGGATAAGTGAAATACCTCGTGGTGATAAAGTTTCTTCTCCTCTTTCACTCTGTCATATTTCCATACCTTCTGTTGAGTTACTGTTGTTTACATAATGCTACTTCGCTAATATTGGTTAGTCTATTGATCCATGTGAACAATTTTCCTTAGTTTTGATTTCTCTAAGCCATCGTATATTTTTACAACTAATTATTTTTTTTATCCATAGCATAATTGAAAACTTCAATTAAATTCGTTATCAGTCTGGAGAAATGCACACGCAAGAAGAGTAGTATATATATTAAAAGGCAACAAGGAAACTTTCCATTTAATCCTTTCCTTTTCATAAATTTTATTTGGCCCTGATTGAATGTGCACAAATTTCTCGCCTACATGTGCCTTTTGAATTGGTATTTGTAGAGCCAAATTGGGCGTAATGGTGATCATGAATCAACGGGCTCACATAAAAGGAAATTGGCATCGATTCCATCAATTCTCTTTCAATCAGCGAGAACAGCAGCCGTGAATCATCACCCAGAGCGTCCAAGAGCCGCTGGCAGGCCTTTCCCCTTCCGGACGAAATGTGATTGGCAAAATAATATCGCCAGGCGACGCCTCTGGCATCATTCGCGGCGATATAAGATGCAACAATACCCTCGGCATCAAAGTCAGCAGATGCACACAATAGCACGAATATTGGATCATTTTTCCTTTTGTTTCACTTCGATTGATTGCTCTCTCTCTCTCTCTCTGTTTCTCTCAAACGCGTCCCACATTTACAGACGATTCCAGAATTTCGCCACAATTCGCCTCCCCCGCTGAAGCGCGGGGGAAACCAATCCCGAGAGAAAGGATGACTGGCAGATGAGGAACGCTAGGCCTCACGAGTAGAAATAGGTGGAGAATGCGAGGGTATTTGGCTCATTTCTTGGATGTCATCTATGCACCTACCCTGTCTAAATCCATGAAGATAATGCACATCATGATGTTTGCTATTCAGATATTATTTTAAATTAGAAGCGTTTGTCTTTCAGCCCAGATATTTTTTTGCTTAATCCAATTTTTTCCGCTTTCTGTATTCAGTCCACGAAATTCTTTTTGAAATTCTGGATATCAAAGATCAGCATCTCTCGTTTGAGAATGATTCGTATATGTTGTACAGTTTAATTTGTGGAAATAATATTAAAATTAAAGATTATATGATACATATATTAATATTGGAAAATTATCTTTTATTTCTTATGGTGACATTTTTCAACTTTTTTATGGTGATCATAAATTAAACGGCAAGGCTTTAGTCGGCTATGTAAGATTGCATATTCAAGATTTTACTCCCATCAAGCACCTCTCCAAAAGCCCGAAAGCAGTAATTACATGTACGTTTTATTAATAATTTATGATATTTGAAATATTTATCCGACTGAATACATTTTGAAAACATTGAAGGGAGTCATTCAAGTCTTTTATTGAGAGTTGGATCTAATGAGGGATTTTTAACTTCAACTAGGCCATTTGGTAAATCATTTCATTATTCGACGGCTGAAATACAAATAAGCTTTTACCTTGTTCGTCCTGCAGAGTTAAAAATTACCTGCTTACCTTTTTCATCTTAGATTGGAGGCTAGTGGGCCATTCTGTATTCTCCTAGCTAATGTCAAGCCAATAATGGAACTATCTCCATTGAACAATATTATTCGGGAGTCGACAGTACCCCAATTCCCTTTGATCAGATTAAAAATCAATACACAGAGGCAATAATGTTGATTATGTATGAATATTACCGTTTCGTATGTCAGTGATGTGTGACAAAACAGCCACGGGGAAGCTAAGCAAAGCAATCCCTGTTATTCCATTCAGTGGATGAACGTAAGTTGTTGAAAGAGTATGAGCAGGCAGCATGCGTCATACGACCACTCGCGTGCACTGCCAGTCACAAGGAGGGAAAAATCACTAAGAAAGCAAAAGCAATTGAATCATCTCCTCAAATATTCACTAGAGATCCCAGAATAGGTTATTGCCGCAGCAAAAATTTGACGATATCGATATATCTTTCTGAGGAAAAAAATTGAGAATAAACTAAGTTAATTTATGTAACCATTATGTAACTTTAGCAGAGTTGAATGATTCAGTCAATGAACACAATCATTGCTTCACTTCGCAACTGATGGTGTTTATCATCAACTCCGATTATCAATTTGTAGATTGATTTTTCTTCAGAATTTAGATCCTTTTATTTCCAGACAACCACTTCATTACTTATTCCCTTATTTTGACATATCTAGTGAATATCCTGAAGCGTTTAATCAATTTGTCTCGCGACACCTCCCCATTAATTTCTCAATTATTCTTTTGAGAAGAGAGCTATTTCTTTCTACAAATATGTCCTATTAGTTTCTTTTTTCCTATATTCTGAGTAGCATCTACTTGGCAGCGCTTAGTTTATCATTGCCTATTCACTTAAAGCTTTTGGTGTTCATTTCCCCCTCCAATCCACCCTTTTTAGTAACACGCGTTGGAAGCCATGCATATGATATCGTCAATGAGGCTTAGGATAAATTCTACATTTGACCATATAAATAACTTATACGTAAAATTTATCTCTTTAGGCCTCGTGTAGGTCAAATACTCTTTTTCCGAGTTCTCAAGTCATGTCTCTGTCCTGGAACTCATTCACGAAAAAAGGATATTTAAACTTCATATAACCTTGAGAGGTAGATGTAATCAATAAGTTATTTTGAATAGTCAAACGAGGAGTTTACCTCAGTTTTTATTACCATTATTGAAAAGTACGTATTCCTATGCGTGCTACCAATAACAAAAACTTATGTCAACTATTTTTTTTAATTTAACCGATTTTCAAGATAAAAATTTCAATATTTAAAAGTCACCGTATTTTTCCAGGATTTAACGACACATAATCATTATAATGCCTTTTGGCTCATTGCCCTATTTCATTTTTAATATCAGTTTTACAGTTATGACACATTGACAAAATAGGCTTTAAAATAACACCATAAAATGTTTCGGCACAGTAAAATATTTTCAAAACATTTTAGGAACTAATTATTTGGACTGATTGCAATGAGTAACTTACCAAACACAGAAGGTCGTTGTCTTTTGGGCGGGGGACCCACAGATGTAGGTGCTACACTATACCGATTCTGCGTGATTTAAAGCTATAATTAACCAGAGGTAATCGCACATCTTTCTATGGATGCAGTACCCAGAAGAATCGGTGGCACATCAAACACCTCATCTCCCATTCGGATGGCATGCTACATCCAAACACTTTCCTGCACGTTTGGTTTGAGTGGGACGTCTAAACCTAAGATAGCCATATACAGAGTGTTTTTTCGGTTTTAAAAACCTCCCCATGCCTCAATGTGCATATTTTCTACTATTTTCCAAAATTTGATTATTTTAGGCTTTTAATTTCAAGATCCAAACTTTAACGAGAGTTAGTCTCATTGTTTTTCCGAGAATTTGCATCGCATCATCTTTTTAATGCTTTTTGGCTCATATTTTTATTTCATTTCCAATGGCAACTATTCGGTTTTGGCGCAAAATTACAAATATGATAGGGAATGAGCGCTGGTGTTTCAAGAGGAGAAGTGCGGCCCAAACCCGCGTCGTCAGGCGATGGCAGCTCTTGCACTGCCGCTCTATTCCCTCGGCGACAACCGCACCGCTCTGTTGGACGGGTGGAAGGAAGAGAAAAGCGTGTGGGCTAATGTGTGTGTGTGTTTGGCCGTGGGTGCAGAGGGAGAACCTAATGAAAAAGGAAGGAGGGAGCGGTAAATGGAGCGCCCGAGCGCTAAGGGGTGTGGGATGCGATAACGTCGGAGAGGAGGAGTTGGAGGACGAGGGGGGGGGGATACCTTGGAGAGAGAATAGGGTTTAGGGGTGTTGGGGCGGATGTGGGTGGTGAAAGGGGGGTTAAGGTGGGAGGGGGTTTGGAGGTAATGACGGAACAAATGAGAAATAGTAGAGATAAATGTGGAAAAGGGCGCCCCAGATTGGCTTGGAAAGCAACAAAACGGGACAATGGATATGGCGGCCGCCGGAGAGGAGGCGGGAGGGAAGGAGAGGACGGAAATATACTCTCCCTAACCGACACACATACAGCAGCACCAATTGTCTCACCTACTATGACGAGGTGTTTGATGGAGGGGAATGGTCTTAAGCACTGATGATAAAGGGGGAGAGGGAGGCTATGGGCACTCCGCTTAGCCCAGGAAACAGTATGGGCCAGCGGAAAGATAATATAATCAATGATGAGTTTAGGAACTTTTAACTAGGAAAAGTGAATAAGTGTACCGAGATTGGTTAAAATTAAAATATATTTCACGGCAGTTAAAATATAAATATTTTTTAAATCTACCTACGATGCGTAACTATTCAAAAATTTGACTTTTTTTCATTGCAAGCGTCTGATTTATTGAAAGCCATTCCTGAAATGATTTCCAATGAATATACAGCAAGAAACTACCGTGATATAATATTATAATGGGACCTTTTTCCTTAACCCTTTCGCTGCTACGAACGTAGCAGTTACGTTCGCCCGGTTGATTGCCATGAACGTAGCTCCTACGTTCCTTTGGCAATTGGTCGTTCCCACTCACGCTACTGAACTTTCTCTTTTTTCGCGAATGCCATTCACCAAGTTCATTGTTATACATTGTACTAATCCCATCCCGGAAGCTTAAGTGACTATTGAGTTGCAGGAGCAACGAGAGGCATACTTTCTGTGCCAACGTAAGTTACTGTTCACTTTTTCGCCGCACAGGGCCTGGAACGTCTCTGCAGTTTTACCGCAGCGAAAGGGTTAAACTTTAAAAGAAAAAGTGGCATTGCTTTGTTTTTCGTTATTGCACTGCCTTCCAGAACAATAATCTGTGGTATATGATGGTGTGCCATGTGCAAAAAACGCCTTTCGGCTTTTTAGGTATCTTGGTTTTGACGCCAGATGTTCTGAGCTTATTATTTCCAATAGCATCCATATCATGATTTTCAAGGCGATTTTCATCTCAGAGAGGTGCTAAAATTCTCCCGCATTCTCTTTCGTCATTATGACAGATCATTCTCCGAAGGCAGAACCTAAGAATATTCGCGAAATAAATTAATCATATGGTAATGAGTCCATTCGATTTCGGACGGCGGGAATTAAGTGGTCTGCGTACGACAAACGCGTGGAGGGGGGATAATGGCGGCTGGGGAGGAAAAGGGGTCGGAATAATGGAAAGGAAATGTCGGCGCGGGCAGCAGAGAGGGAGAATGCAGGGAGAGGACAGAGAAGGAGGGAGAGAAGAGTCGGGAGAGGGGTAAAAGGGAGGCGGAGGGGGAAAGAGGGAAAGTAATCTGAGGGAAGAAGAGGAAGGAGGTTGGGTGGAGGATTAGAAACTCGTGAGCACACATACGACCAAGGAGAATGGAGGGAGAAAGGGGGTGGCAGTGCCCTTGCATGTTTCTACCCCTTTCCTCCCGTCGACACGGGGGTGAGACGGGATGGGGGTAACAACCAGGGAGGAAAAAGGCGAGCGAGGGAAGAATGCTGGCGCTGGATACGGGGAGTGTATATATATATTTTTTTTCCCTAAGGGGAATGGAGGGATGGAGCGAGAGGAGTGAAAAAGCGGGAGTTGGATGTTTCGAGGGAGTGGGGACAGGGAGTGTTTGCATGAGGGGCGAGTGGGTGGGTCCGATTTGGGGGCGGGGGGCTGGTCTCCTTCCCCCTTGGGTTTGCTGCGTTCCACGGCTAATGGACGAAACAGACGGTCCACAGAGTGAATTTGAAAAAAAAAGAGTGGAAAAGAGGATTCTTTGGGAATAGGAAAGGATAGGAATGGGAGGAGGAGGAGTGGAAGATAGTGTGGGAACGAAGCAAAGCGAATGAGAGAGAGCGAGAGTGAGGGGACGAAGAGGAGGAGGAGGAGTGGTGTGAATGAATGGAAGGGGAATACGGGGGGTGGACGGGCGATAGAGAGGGAATTTGTAATAAGGATTAAAGTTAGTCTCCTTTGCCCGCGGGATTACATACACGCGAGAGGTGGAGGAGGAGGAGGCGGTGATGAAAGCGTGCTGAGAGATGAGTGGAGTTGGTTGGAGAGGGGGGAGGAGAGAATCAGTGTAAATATGAGAAGCGACTCCTCCTCGCCTCCTTCCTTTGTTTAAAGCGGATGGCTCCACTCTCGAAGTAAGGATGCCTCCGGGGGTGAGGATGGGGGGGGTAAATGTATGGGATTTGCTATCGATCATGCGGTGAGGGGGGGGGAAGCAGAGAGACAAAATATAAAGGGTGTGAGGTGGAAGGGGTGAAGGGGGAGGAAATGGCAGGAAGAGGCGCTCGTGAGGAGTCGCCCAAAGGAGCAGAACACTCGTCGACAACTACGACTCCGCGGAATTTGCCGTCGTCGCCGTCTTGGCCCCGCGGGGGGGAGTTGCATTTCCCACTCCCCCCCCCCGCCTGCTCTGATGTCTGTCTCCTCTCTCTCTCTCTCCTTCGCTGCAAACTAAGGGTCTGCTTATGCCCTCTCACTTCCTCCTCCACCGCTCCTGGCCTAGGATAATTGTTTTCGAGTCAATACCCACTTCCGTCCCACAAACTACAATGCAATACCACTTGATACATCCTCCTCCCCCGCGCTGAGACGCGCGCGAGCCTAATTTCGCCATGCATCGCACGAGAGTTAACTGGGGCGTGTTTAATGCCAGTCGTTTAGGTGAAGGAGATTCGCTTCAGTGTTTTAGTGCGCCTAAATCTTTCTTCTATTTTGTATCGCGGCGAGATTAGGGGAGTTTCGGCGAGTACACAGATAACATCACGAGAGGGATTTGCAACTGAGTGAATTCCTCGGAGCAGAGTTTGAGAGTCGCTTGCTGAAACGGCGAAACTTCACAATAGCGTGCTTTTCAAGTTTTATATCGGATACGATCTGGCACAATGTTTAGTAGTACTGTTTTGGGATTCGTCAGCCTAATTCACTCGAAATATTCAATACATTGCACGTGGCAGGTTGAGGAAAGTTTACTCTGGTTTGATACCACTCTCAAGATACATCTCTTCCTGACTTTTGATTATTGAAGAACAAAGCTAATACTTGCATCTACTCTATCCCTTCTTGTTAAGTTTGTCTGTTAGTCCCTTCTTCATCTAACTCTTTTCCGGTAATTAAGTAAATATATGAACGCATTAATTTTTCTTCTGTTGGAGTTTTTGTACAATTGCTACAATGCTGGGCTACTTACTGGAAAACGAACAACTGGAAATGTAAAAGGTGATAAAAAATAAATTTTATGTCACCTGCAAGTGTATGGGTCGTTCTCTTGGATATACTCATTAATAGTATTTAGGTCAAAGGTTATGTTTCATTATTTCTCTTAATTCTATAAGATATATATTAGTGTAATGCTCAACTTTCTTCGAATTAAGCATGATCGCTAGATAAGGAAACGAAACATGCTTGAATTTAACTGCATTAAGTATCATCCATCTAGACTTCGAAGGCTCTCAGTGAATTAGATCGTCAAACTACCGTGTCATCCTATACGACAGTAAAGTTTTTAAGAGGCATTAATGGAGTGAGACATTCGCTCCAACGGGATCTTTTGCATACAGAGTGACGAATTCCTTACATCCGTACGCTTTGCTTCATAGCCCACAAAGTTGGACCATTTACATTTAAGCAATTACCTTAGCAAAATTGAAATATTCTGCTATAAATTTCACCATATTAGCTATGAATAATCTTTATATCGAATGAAAATACGCGGCTATTAACGTGAAAAATAGTTTACGTTCACTAACCATTATATATTTAATCAGACGTGTTCTTCTCAGTGGATATTCTCTGTGGAAGATACTTTCGCGGAAATGTTCACTGCTTTATTTAAAATTATTTGCATGAAATTATATCAACTTTTCTTGAACTCGCTATTTCGAAAATAATGTGACTCCAGTTTTCTATAAAAATACTATATTCACCCGCATGCTTGATTCCGTACCATCTTCATGTTAAATTAATTATTGAATTTGAATTAGCAGTCCATATCGCACCAACCATGGTGAATTGTATTTTTCTATGGACATCTTGCAAATATGATTGAGGACAAATAGTTTCATCGTGTAAGCACTTGAAAAATTTACATTACAAGATTTTTTAATGATTGTTTCTATGAGAAAGTTTAAAATTCCTCATTGCTCACACTTATGTATACCATGAATATGGCCTGACACCTTCATTGTATCCATAGTTGTTGATTACATTCGATACATGCAATCGTGGTTGTAGTTGACCAGGGTGACGAAGGCTTTTCGTGTGTTTTCAACATTTGAGCCAACATGTATTTTTTCTTGGCTAACCAAGAGAAGACTGTCTACGGCCATGGAGAGCTGAGCAGCTTCCTCAGTTACTCACCGTCTTCTCAGTTTTATCTGAATGTAACACTGACATTTCACCAAATCCTTGCGGCTTAGAGACTAAAATTATGAGTAAGGGGTATGAATCCCAAAAGAAATGAGTTGCAGGGGCATTATTGTTCTGAGTCCATCATTTATCGCATATCTACTAATAAAAATAGAAACAGATAGTGTTTATTATAAATTCATCTTATTAGTCCCATCGGTACTACATAACAATAATCTTATCGATATAAAAAAGGATATTTCCTGGCGTCACATGGGGTATCAACTCCACCGGAGCCATTCCAGCCAGATACTGATCAATGTCTTTGGTATTCAGGATGCCAAGAGACAGTATCACCTTAGAATCTTCTCTCATTTTTGGCGCTTGCAAACGGATGTCCGCTTGAGCTTCAGGTGGGAATATGTGTAGAAAAGAGGTGGAAAAGTGAGCTGCCTTCTCAGAATTTGTCCGTTGGAATACGGTATTGAGTCCAATTTCCCCATCCACTTCTCAACACTCGACTAATAACGCCAATAGCCATTCAATTGTTTCTCAAATAATATACCGTTAACATAATATTTATTCACTTGTCGAGTTTTCAGCTAGTTTCCGAGTATTCATTTTTTTCCCATGATTTTTTTTCTTAATAGACAACACACGAAATATCACCCCCACACGGTGTTTTAAAATCCATTCTTTGTGTTGAGCTAATTAGTCTTCATTTGAGATTTGAAAATAGCTTTCAGAATATGCTAATCTAAAGTATCATCCCAGAATATATATTAGGGTTAGTAGTATATGCTACAGTTATATGAAATTTTTCCCCTCTATCTACATAATTGTTTGACTTCTTTCTGCCATGGCAAAGAATTAAATTGATTAAGAAAGGAAGCAACACGTTGTCTAGTGATGTCCCATTAATGTTTCTGAGCACACCATAATGAGACGGAATCTCCATGATTCCGAAGTTTATTTGCATTTGCCAACAAGTCTCCGTTCGGTATTTATGCCGAAAAACTATTATCATTACGCCATTCGGAAGCGAATGAGAGGAAATTTGTATCCAGTTGAGGGAAATCGAAAAGCAATGGGAATGGTGCACATTAGCCACTTTTAAGCCTATTAATCAAAAAGCTCCGGTGCCGGAATGCAGCAGTCCCAGAGAGGCCATTTCATCGAAGGAGCGATAGAGTTGAGAAATTGATGATGGCTCTTCTCTTCCTCTCACCCCTACCTCCCTCTCTCTCGGGAGGTTGGAGGGAGGGAGGGCGAGGGAGAGGGCCAGAATGGGAGGGACGGGATGGTTTTGATGATCGTAACATCGTAGTTCTCAGGCAGTGGCGCGAGGTAGCCGGTGGAGGGGACACGGAGGGCGGTTAGGAAAAAGTCCTCCATAAGTAAGCCAAAGGTTATAAAGCCTCCCCCACACGCCCCCGAACTGATGGAACTTCCAGCAGTCCGGTTCCGCCCACGCTAATTACCCTCCCCGTCCGAAATATTCAGCGAAGGAATTTGAGAGCAGGCCTGCATTTTCCGCGCACCGGTGGACATCAAAGAAAGGAGGAGGAGGCAGATTGGGGACACCAAAGTATCCGCTATGTCCGCTCATAAAAGAAAGAATGGTGCTGGAGAGGGAAGAGTGGAATTAGGCGTCGAGGTTGGAATAGGGCCCTAATCGTAGGCGTTTGCACCCTAAGGGGACGGGCGACCCATGTTAGCCGGGTGAGGCTGAAGAGGCACGAAAAGAACGCAGAGGAAGGCGTTTAGCCTCGACAAGGACCGCAACCTAAGTTACCAAGGGGATCAGACTGTTTGTGAAAATTTCCACGTATAATCGTTACGCTGCAGACCTCGTAGCATGCTTAAAATGTCACAGAGCGCTTTAAAATACGGTAGATAATGTGTGAAGAAAGTGGAAGATCGGGGAACTGCTCTAAGGCTAGTATTATGAATATATCTTTCTTTAATTTTTGAAATTACAAGTCTCGCATGACACCTAACTTCCTCATTCATTCCACGATTACGTAGGTAATTTAATTATCACAAATTCAAAATACACGGATTTTTCTAAATTTTCAAGTTTGACTCTTATATTACCCTCAAGAGAAAAATAAAGTGAGGGGTAAAAGGGAGTCGACGAGTTTAGAAATGTTGCTCCAGCTCTCCCCAGTTCGACATTCACCTCTCTCTATTTTCGTCATGAGTCCAGAACAACTTTTTCAGCATGCAATGGGACACGCGTTAAGAGAACTATTTCAGGGAGCTGAAAGTCCTATAACTGAAATTATTTTTTTTTTTATTGCTGTTTCAGAAAGCCTTTTAAAAGTGAAATCTGCGCTAATTAGTTCTTACAGTAAAGTTTCAAGCCCTCCTGTGAAGTACTTGCCTGCAAGGTTTAAAAAGTTAGCACGTAAACAGTGACCTATGTGGACAGAGAGAAAGCGATGTTGTGATATTTCATTTATTGCTTGTTATTTTAATATTCAATGGGCTGAAGAATAATTTAATAACCATTTTCTGATCTACTTTGCATCGTAAGGCGTTTCTTCCTTTTAAATGTTTCTCTCTTTAACGCAGCATATTTCCTGCTTCCATATATACCACCTGGCATGCCTATTTTTTCCTCTTCTTTTTAGCTTTCCCAGCATTCCACCTTTAATAACACTCCTTGGCATCGTCTTGCCTCTGATTACTTAACTCTCCTCTTAATCTCTACAAGTGGCCTTCATATCAAGAACTCTCCGGCTTGTTCTCCAAATAAAAATCAGCGGATGTATTTCTTAATCAAAGTTAGATTACAAGGAATCAGAATTACAAACATTTCATTCATTAAAGGGGTTTCATCACGCTCTCTTTAATGCAAAAACGCACGATACAAAGATTATCCTCTAGCCGCAAGCAAGTTAATTTGTTTCAAGATCTTTTATGTTGGAATTGTTAATGACTTCTCGGTCCATTATTTGTAACTGACAATATTGAAGATTGTGTGATTGCATGTTTTACCTTGCCTTATTTTGCTTCTGCTTCCACTTTATAATACAAAATAATAACGTTATTCAACTACCGAAACCTCGAAATTTAGTCATCGTAAGGCTATGTAAAATTGAAAAATATCTACTTTCTCAAGTTATTCAATCGTAAAAAATGTGCTTTATTGAAGAAATTTTAAACGCAATGATAATCGTTTTTTAACTTATACTACATTGTCAGTTCAGCGAAAAATGGCTAGTATTCTTGCATATCACCATGATGTTTATTGGCCCTAACTCGAGAACGATTCCAATCTTCAAAATACCAAGTATTTCTGGTCACTTGCCCTCTTGATCATGACTCGCCTTGGCTATCACTTTTATCCACCTCACAAGATTTTAATGGTATAGTCATATAGATATTAAGCCCTACAGTGGCTTTGTATTTCTTTTCTGCCTCTGGTTCATAGAAAGGGAATTTCCTTACATCGGTGGCATATATCAAGCTATAATGATTCCCGCAGATCATTTAAAACCTTTTCTTCACCGTTAATGCTGCTTCAAAAAATCTTGAAAATATATATAGTGGATATACAAATGCCTTTCTATGCATTGGTCTGTTACTTTTGGAAAAGCTCATTCAGTTCTTGGTAACCGCGCCTGCTATCTCTTTTAAGCATCAACTTCAGCATTAGCCTCTTCCTCTCAAATTCTCGTAATGGATACACTTCAGTAATATCTTCCTTATACATATATATTTACCCGTTTTCCTCGCCACGCAACACGAGGAGAAAGGCTTCGCGTGTAGTTGGGTGCTTTTAAGTCGAAGTTGCCTCAAAGACTTTGACGGTAATTGGTTCCCGGAGCGTGAAGTTAATAAGGCGAAAATAAGTTGGCGCGCTTTGAATTTTTCGCTCGGAAGAGAAGAGAAGATGCCCAGAGACCCCTTCGTTTTCCGCTCCCCGCCCTTGTTTAGCCACACACTCGTCTATGTCCCTTATCCGCATCCTCACTCCGCAATCCAACCCTAAACCTTGTCCTATCATGAGGGCATCGCACCGCCCGAAGGAGTGGCAATGTGAAAGAAGAGTGGTTTGGTAGAAGTGAGGGGAACCACCCTTTTTTTCATCCCCACGGGGGCGCCCTGGGAATACTCTCCGGAGGGTGGGGGTAAGGATGCCCAGTGAGGCCGGAGAGGCGAATGGTGGGGGATGTGACAGATAAGGAGCGGGAGATGGGAGGGAGGGCGTGCGGTGATAAAGCCGCCGCAGCCGCCCTCTACAGCAAACAAATGTGGTTTATAGAAGGGGCAGAGAGAAGGAGGATATGTGGAAGGATTTCCGGAAGGAAAAAATTCTTAACTCTCGACCAAAAGCCTTCCTTAGCCCTACGATTCACCCCCATGCTATTTCCTTGTACACTGAAAACCCCATTTCTCTGTTCGAACGCTACCATCCGCGTTTATTTGTGACCACAGAGAATGTTTCAGTGGTATACGCATGTGTAATGTGTATGCATTTATTCTGCTGTCATCGGACCACATCCATCAAACTTGAGGCTGGTGAGGCGGTTGAGGCTGAAACTCATTGAATTTCTTTTGCGAATTAAGAAAAGTTGAAATACCTTAGAACAAAAGTTTCCTCAGTATATGAGTATTACTTCAATTTCGCTTTACCTCTCTGTAGAATCATTTAAGGAGGAGGTAAATTTATTGGAATGCGAATGGAATGGAATGGAATTGGAATAATAGATTGAAATTAAGTGAAGTTATTATTTTATTCTATGGTACGCTTAATTTTTTATTTAAAATTTTATTAATTGACTGACGGCAACCCAAAGGTTTTTGTGGAAGGCGAGGCTTTCCCAGCACATTATATGGAAGAATTAATTCATAAAAGTGCGGGAGTCAGGCAGGTTATGGTGTAACTGTTCGGATCCGAATCGGGAAATAGATTCGGTTTGTAACAGATAGGATTTCTAATATTTCCTGGGAAGCGATGGAAAATTTATCATTAATACTTTCATAATTGAACGCTGGACTGGTACGACACTCCATTCAATAAGATCCCCTATTTGTCCCCTCCTCCCCTTTTTCCTCATATTCTACCTATAGTTGTCAATGAAAAATCAAATAATTTGGCAATCACTCAACTTGGATTCATGCAGACGGCTCCCAGGCTTTATCTCAACTCGGGCCTCGGTTCTGTGACAAGGCACTCAACCCACTGAGCTACCATGCCGTCTACGTAGTTTCGAGATAGAGCGTTGATTTTCCGCGAATAAGTATCGAAAGATAATGCAACTGATGTTAATTTTCAATGCTGTAATCAAAATGAGATCATTCTTCTGAATTGAAGCAAATGTATGATAAGAAAAAAGGGACTTCACATCACTCGAAATTTAAATATGGAATGTTTTTGTATCAGTCACCAAGTATGGGAACTGAATACTTTGACACCGTAGTAGTATCAGAGCGGTTCCTGCAACTCAGCCCCAGTAAAAGCCATATTTGAATCCTTAGGTATTTAGAAAATTGGTAGGATGTTAAGGTATTTCATGAATTATGACGGCAGTATACAAGTAGTTACCAGCGGTTGAATTCACAATGGTTCGGAGAAACGATGACTGTAGGAAAATAATAACGACAGCATGGAAGGAATTTCAATTAGACATCGCATCCATCGTAGAGGGTTGGTGTAAAAAAGATGAAAAGTGTGGGATGCGTGGCCACATGCACTCAAACGCGATGGTATAAACCAGCACGTACGTGCGTCTTTTCGACCAATCTTTTTTTTCTTGGAAGAGGGGGAAGGAACGTCAGCCACAGCAGCAGACGATGGGGGTTGAAAGTGGGTGGAAAAGGGTGGAGGAGGCAAGGGGGAGGTTGAGAGACAAAAAAGATTGAGACCAAGGGATGAGGGGGAGAGGAGAGAGGGAATTCGAAGAGAGAGAGGGAGATCGGGACCCCAAAGGCGGGCGGATGTGTTGGACGGAGCGGCGGACATTTACGGAAAGAGCTTTCGACACCCCTCCCACCAAATTCCCCTCTCTCCCCCCCCCCCCCCCCCCCCCCGAAAAGTTTCTCGCGAAAGGGATAAGCAGCAGTTGTGGGGGAGGGGGTAAGAGGGAGGTGAGAGGGAGGGAGGTAAGGTTTAGCGAGTGGGGATCGCACGACCGTGTGTTCGCCCACCGGGGAACGACGGCTTCAAGAGATAGAGGCGACGTGTGTGGGTGGGAAGAGGAGGAGGAGGATGACGAGGAAACGCGGAAGAAACAGGATGAAAGGAGAAACGGGAGGGAGGAGGAGTGGGAGATAGAGGGAAAGGAGAAGAGAGGGATTAGTCAAGGAGGGAAGGGAGAGGGGGGAGGTGTCTCTCCGCGATCCGTCCTCGAGGGAGGGCGGGCGGACGGAGGTGGGAGGTTGGTTTGACACGGGGGGGGAGAAAGCAAGGGAGGAGGGGAGTGTTGCGGGATGGGTGCTGGAGGGTGGGAGGAGGGGAGAGTTTCGGAAGTTCGAGGAGAATCTGGGAAAGAGAGAAGGGGAGGGGAGAGATTATGGGAAGAGAGGGAAAGAGAAAGGAAGAAGAGGATTAAAAGGGAGAGAGAAGATTTGTGCCCGTGTGTGTGTTGGGTGGGGCGTTATGTGAGAGGGGAGGTGAGAGGATGAGGGGCAGAGAGGAAGTTGCCCCCGACGGTGGGAGGGTGGATAACAGGAGGCGCTGAATCCTAGGGTGTAGGTGGGATTGAGTGGAGGATGAAAGAGGGAGTTAGGATCGAGGAACGGGGAAGTGAAGGTGCGATCGAAGAAGTGGAACGACGGACGAAGGAGCCGGCGTTTCTTAAACGTGTGTAATCGAGACGCCAGCTACCACATTGGAGTAAATAGCTGAGGGAAATCTAAATAGTTGATCAAGGCAACAGTGCTTTTTTCAGGTGTTTTTGAATATTTAAAATGCAATTGCAATGTTATTTTAATTGAGTATCTCGAAAACTCAGGATTTTCCATTTTTATTTCCGTTCTTGGAGATGCTTTCTTCAATAAAATTAGGCACATCCACCCTTTCTTTCAGTACGGTTTGATGGAGTGTGTTTAATTATTATTGTTGAACTGGTGAGTATTTCATATTTCCAGCACTAACCAACAACTAGTTGGTTAGACGCTGATGATTATTCGATGAAATCAATACTCTATTCTTAAGTCAAAGAACCCCTTCTTTTTTCTTATTGTTTCACTTTCTTAAGACGAGGCTTTGACACCATTCGTCTATTAATTATATTTGACAGATTTACGTCGCTTGAGCACAAGACTGCAATTCCTAATCATAATAGTCAACGAAATTAGAGAAATCTATGATTTTCGCCGCCAAAAAGGGCTGTCATTCCTTGAAATCTTTCCTCAAGTGTGGGTATTAGTATACCAAGTTGTGTTTTTGCGGAATACCATATCAAAAGGGTATAATACATCTGCTGAAAATTTAGTCCTACAAGTTTAACTCAAATAGCATTTCCATCTCTTTCTCTTTCTTTGCAGTCAGTAAAAAGGAAAACTTACCTGCTGTAGTTGACAAACAACGGCAATTCTTTAAATTTGATTATAAAAACAATAGAATAATGTATATCAATTTAATTTTATGAAAATTAGTTTGTATACCAAGCATAGGTATTTTTCTATAAGGAGAAAATAGTTCATATTTAGTCAAATGTGTCAAAAAATGGAAGGGATAATTGGAGCTAACTAACACGCAGGTTTCTTAAGAGCCTTGACTACCACTGAATTACTGGTAGTTTGTAGCAGCTGAACTGAATTTTGTAATTGATACTTTGGTGGATTGCATACTATTTTTATGGAGAGTAATGCTAAGTTTTATTCTCTGAATTTCAGCATTTTCCTGTTTTCCAGAATCCAATCAATAAGGCCTTAATATGCCTTTGATTCAAGCTACTTGGCTGATTTATGTGGTTAACTTTCTGACTTTTATAATTAGTTTACGTCATTAATGCTAGTAGAGATCTAGATAGCCGAAATGGAACTTGGATATTGCATTTCGAGAAAAAGTTTGAACTTCGATTCTAAGTATGTAATCAAAATGTCATCAATCTGGAAAAGTCATAATACAGATCTGAGGAAATAACTTTGCAAAGATATAAGTTAAAACTCTTAATCGTGAAAAAACTGGTATTCATCGGAGAAAAATCAAATATGAAAATTAATGTAGCGTGTGATAATTTATGAGAAATTCAATGCTCCAGATAAATGAAGCTGAAAGAACTGATAATTTCAGATTGCGAGGAACGGACCACTCGGAGGAAAATGGCGACTTAGTGTGTAAGAGGGGGAGTGGGGCAATCTATGGCCCCGGGATGAATGCGGAGAGGAATAAGAGTTTAGGTGAGGGAAAACAAAGCGTGGGGCAACTGCCCTTTGGCTTTATAACCTAGGAAAAGACATTCCCAGTGCGGTGACACGTTTTTGCCCTAAATTTCTCCATCGAAACTTGGCATCAGTCCCGCATTCCTGTAGATCCGTATTCCTCCTCAGCGAGCCTCTAGTGTTGCAAACTTAAGTGATTTCATTTATAGCCTTCCTTAAAAAAATGTGGTACAAAGTACCTTGGATAAAACTAAAATCTTTAAACTTCCTCAAAATGCTTCTATAGCCATTAGTTTGTCATTATGAATGCAGAGCGAAAAGAATAAACGCTCGGTACTGATATACTTATACGATTTGTACTGAAATTAAAGCGACGGAAGGTTAGAAGTCTGCCATGGTTTTTGGGTTAATGAATCCAATTCTTTCCCTCTAGTCAACTTTAATCGATAAGACATAGAATAAGTTGGATGTAGGGAGATGCTAGAGTTAATACTTTTAGAGAGGTAAAATGTAGTTATTTCTTTGCTGGTAAGCATCTTACTATCTAAGAAATTCTTCATCTGCTGGTGCGTAATTTTGATGCTACCCGAGTTGGTATAAGCAGAAAATTAAATTTGTATCATAATTACTCTTTCTGATTTTTGATAACAGTATGAATTAAATGGGTATAGTAAAACTATTGCACAACTTCTCAAAATTAAGAAAGCGTATCACATATACCTTTTTCTAATCACAATTTATTTACAAATTTTCAAACTTTTTAATTCATTGCATCCCCTTCATTTTCCTCCATCCGTTTCTTCTTCCTCGAAATTCTCATGGAAAGTTTTCGCATGCATGTATAGCACACACTACCTTTATTCATTACCCATAACCTCACTGTTTCCTGAAAATTCAAGTTTCGTATCTGAGGAGCAATATATGATGCTGTAATCATGAAACCGCAGGCCACAAAGATTAACCATTTACAATGTAGAACCTAGTATTGCTTCCATTTTATAATATTTGTCTTTTGTGAGACTCCTGATAATGGCCTGTTGAATATGACTATCATTTTTTGAAACCATAGATATAATAAAGAACGCCCATTTTCGAATTGTTTTGCCATCCTAATATTTGGGAAACAAATAGTGGTAGAATAGTGGTAGGCGAAACTCAAAAGTGAGCAGGAAGTTGGATTCACAATTTATATGATCTTCATCTTAGAATAGATTTTCTCTTACTCCTAAACAATTGGCAGCATTGTCACATGGAAGGATTCAATTTCTAAACCACGTATAAAATATACGCTAACTTATTCTGTGCATTCTGCCTTGTTGGACTGAAGAATAAATAATTAGTTTAATTTATTCTCGCTGGTTGTTTTAGCCATAAAGACATTTACGTTATTTCTTCAATTCATCCTTATTAATTTTCTTTAGCTTTAAAGATGCTATACGTTATTTTCTGAAAAAAGAAAGAGTTGAAGTAGATTTTTCAAGAAATGAAAATATTCTTAAAAACCGAGGAAACAGGCATAATGGCCCTTTTGTTATGGCTGGAATTTTATAGATAAAGGTCTGACTTAATGGATGAGGTGGTGAATACGGGTGGTGAAGCGAGAGGAAATGGGCGTCGGGATGAAGAGAGGGAGAGAGTGAAAGGGCATCTCGTCCATTGTGTGTCTGTGCATGTGTTTGAATGCGCAAGAGACAGAGAATAAGAAAGAAGTAGCGGCCCTCGGGAAGGGAGAAAGTGTAGGCAGTGAGACTGAGAGCGAAGGTGCTGTGGCGTCGTCTTCTCCGCGGCGAGAGGGAAAAGGGCGAATATTCCGCGCTCTCTCAGTAACGCCATTAAAAAGGGCGGGGTGGGAGGAAGGAGGGAGGAGGATCTCGGGGTCTTCTCCTTCACCTCCAGGGACGCGGGAGAGGAGCAGAGAGAGGTGAGAGAGAGAGAGAGAGAGGGAGTGGGAGTGCGTCCGCGTGAGAGGGCTGGTCGGGGGAGAAGAGGGAGGGCGGGGCACAAAAGGAGTGAGGCGGCTAATTAACCAAAGGGCGGTGCGTCTTCTCATTTTGGGGAAGGTATTTTGAATAAGAGCCATTCTTTATTCCATCCCCCAACTAATAGGACGACTTTGTCATCCTGCTGTTAACGGGCTTCAATAAAACAACGCGCGCAGACAACGGTTTTTGGTGTATTTAATTAGACATTCTTCTGTTTCTTTCTTCGTTTTCTGTTTACATTAGAGGGGTTCGTCATCGGCATTTCTTCCCCTGGCGGTTTGTTCTAATGAGCTAAGTGAAAGAGTATTCCTGTCGGGAATATAGACGTATGCAATGTTAATAAAACTAAATGAGAAATAAATGCCAAGAAAAATATGCCAAACCTATTTTTATGCCATGGTTTTCAAAAATTTTCATTAATCTTAGGTGTTCCGTTTAAGTCGAAATATTTCAAATTTTTATCTTTGTCAGAGGGCTTTGGATGCAAAGGAGGTTTAGGTGTTCGCTGAGTGTGTATTACTTCGTAATCCAGCTCTTCTCTCCATGTTATTTGTTTCTTCTCAGGAGTTAATTTTAACGTTATGAGCCGCTATATTACTCTCGAATTATTCTCAATTTATTCTAATTCTTAAATGTCATCTTTGCTTAGTGAAACAGAATTTTCGCAAATCCTACTCGTAGATCATAGTACCAGAAGCGGTTAGAGGCTTGTACCTTCTCTGTGAAATTATCGATCAGGGTTGGAGCTGTTTCTAGATGCGCATGCACTAAGATATGTAGCCACTTGTAAGCCGTGATAAATACTTGTGGAATGAGACCCTTCACCAAATAATTTAATAAACATATTATCTACAATCATAACCATAGCGGGGATACTCGGAAGTAGGGTTTTGCTCCTTATTCTCGAATAGCTCTTCATTGAAAATATTACTTTTCCCATAGTTTTTAAAAGGTTTTTTATGCGAAAATTACTCCTTCGCTCTATGATAACTATCTTAAGGTGGATCCACCGTAAAATAACTTATATATTGTTTCAAGGCATGTTCAGGCTTATCATGGAAAAAACTAGTCTTTTTTTCTTTCGTGAGCTTCACATTGAGTTAAATAGAGAGGGCACAATATCATCAAACTGAAGCCGAGCAGCCACATTGCTCAACCCTGCTCTTTTCTTACTTTCCTAAGGATAGCACGATGAAATGGACGAATTATAAGCTGGTATAAATCCAGAATATCCACCATCTGTTTGAAATTTAGAGGAAGTAACTCATGAAGTATGTATTGGGTACTTAGTGCTATGGATTCCACTCAATTCTACTCGACTTGAGTGTTCGTGTTGACAAAAGAAATCTTAAAAATTTTCAGGTAAAATCGATATGCATGTGTGACAACAGTTTTTACTCGCAGGCATGCCCGATCCGTCATTTCTCGACTTATGTGCTAAAACGTTAGAACACCATGATAAAACACCTGAGTATATCTGCCGCAGTACGCAGGCGGTGTGGATTTAAGAGTCGGCGATTTGCTTGCATAGTACCTACAGAGAATAAAAATGTATTTTAATAGAATCATCCTCGAACTTTTATTTCCAATTGTAATTTGAAAACTGTTTGTTTTTCCTATCTTCACTTTTTATCCTTTCAAATTAAGCAATTATTCTCTTTTTATTAAAACCTATATCCTTTCTTCAAATATTGGAGTTGAATTCCTCGTGCACCGTGCGTTTATGTATTCAACAGATTGGTCTTTTAGGTAGGACACCATACCCTTACGTAAAGTCCGCATTTCCTATTCTAACGTTGATTCACGATACTAATCACACTTGTTTTATACATGATTATTCTTAAAAGAAGAACTAAATTATAGTTTAATTATATCTTAAATTTTTAAATACAATGCTTCCTAATAACCAAGTTCCAATCTAGTTATATATTTATTATGCTGAGTAAATCTCATTCCAATTTTCAGCAAAAAAGGCATCAGAACCAAACTGATCACAATACGCGCTGAGCGAAAAATTAATTTTCGGTAAACATTATTCCCTGAGGCCATTCCGCATATGATTGCCGCTCTGTAAACTTTATAAAAAATGTATCTAGCATTAAAAATCCTATGAACGAAAAGTATGCATTTTAAAATTGTGGAATTGTGACAGCGCCCTCGTTTCTTTTGTTCCTGCAACAATCATGTCAGTATGGCAGTGTGCTCTCAAGTTTAGAGCTAACAGTTAAATGAAATATGCAAAATTTGTCGCAAGTTACTAGCGTACGTTTGAACGAGAAAAAAAACAAATAGTAGGGAAAAATAAGAACATAACTCCAACAGTTGGAGTACACGTTGGATTACACCATTCATAATTGAAGCGATAAAATTGGAGTCCAGTTTCAGATAATGGTTAAAAAAAAATTACATCGAAAAATAAATGGATTGGATTAAGCGTTTAATGAACATCGCTTTGTAATGCATTTCATGTTTATCCTTTCAATTACAAGATACGTGCTCACGGTATCCCTGTATGAACATTTATTATTGCAAGAGTTTCAATATATATTTGAACTACTTAGGAAGCTGCATTCTTGCGAGTGAATATTATTTTGATTGGTTTCCTGATACATATAGCATGAAATATAACATACCAAATATGTGCTTTAATATGTTAGATAATCTTCTCAGTGTAATGTATAAAAATGTAATTTATATGTTTACAATTGTGCCAAAGACACGAGTTTTGTGGAACTATTTTAATTGTTAAATTCCTGATAGTTGTATAGCAGTCTTCTTTCTGATATAAATGTGTACTTCAATAAATAACTTTTCTAAACCATGAGCTTTGTACGTAGGTTGAAGCTGCTATTTCTCAAGACTGTTTGTTCTTAATACTTTGTGTTCTCATCTTCATAAACGGTAATGACACTTAGTACAGCTTTTATTACCAGATGATTTATGGCTGTTGCTCTAAGTAGAGTGATCTCAAACGATGCCAATATATGTCTTACGTGAATACTTAGGAGAACCATTTGGGCCCAGCCTAAGGGGAGATTTTTCCTTCTCTTTTCATATTTTCAGTGCGCAAATATAGGTCTAATACAAGATGAAAGAGCAATATTTAATTGGTACTGGTATTATGTGGTAACAAAATAGGGATATTCTCTTGGTTATATCATTGATTGCGCGGAGATATCACAAGTCAACAATATAAAAATTAAACACCCCTTAAATATGTACGGAGTACGCTGCTTAGGAATTACGGCAAATACTGTATACCCTTTGCCATTAATGAAAGCCAAATATCAATACTTCACCTGAACGCATGAGTATTTCATGCTTGGGTATCGCACCTTAGCGTCTAGACTCAAGAGTTTGAAAATTGTCGTATTGGAAATTATTTAAATAAATTCGGGCCAAAGTAATCTTCCTGAACACAAGATATACGCCTTTGTAGCTCTTTTGTGTCATTTTCCGTTCTAGCAGGTCCCTGTTCTTCCTCGTGGGATTTTCTTTTCGATTATTCCCTAATGTCACAATCAAAATTCTCAGAAGTGGACAAAATTTCCAATACATATCTGAAGAGAAATTAGTCTTATATAAGTTGCCTTCTTCTTAAACGTCTTGACAGAAGGTAGATTAGGAGTTGGCTCTGATGTCACTCGCTTTTCAAGTTAGAAGCGATCATATTTGAAAAATCTCAGACTTACCAATTTGATGTCCTCCTCTTACGAACTTTATGATAAAACTATTTTAGTAGCACTATTTGATACCCAAGTGATCGAAGTTTACTATAAAAACAGCATGGTCTCCGAAAATATTTTGTGCCTTAAGATCGTCTTTGAATGATCATCCTGGACATCCTGCAATTAAGGGAAGCAAATGGGAAACTTCGGTCGATGGATTCTCTTTCAGAAGAGGGTTGAATTACTCTCTGAAATTAACAGTACATAAACTATACCCATTAAAATGTAACTAAATATATGTGTACTGGTGTTATACGATATTTCTTTGAATTAGATTGATAGCGAACAATTGCTGCAACTATCCCAGACGTGGATAAATCAGCCTCTTAACTTCTCCCAAAAACGGACATTGGCTCCACTTTTTAATTTACTACACCAGATAAAATATGTAAGTAATGCTACACATAATTCTGTTCTCTATCAACGCCTGTATTATGCATTTGGATCAAACCCTGCCTGTATTTACATCATGAGTTATCATGGCAACGGGCAGGATTTGAAGTAAATCTGAAAAAAACTCAGTAATAACCTTTTGGTATAAAATAAATTCCATTTGTTTTACACCCCAAGGCGCACAGTTTTGAATGCGTCAGTACGATTAATGTCAAATATTGGGTGTCAGGGTGAGGTCAGCCAAAGCGTAAGGAAGGCACGCCAAAACTTTCCAGTGACCTGGAGGAGAAAACAGTGATATGAAACGATTATGGAAGTATGTTCTTTTCCCTAGGTTAGGCATAACATACGGAGAAATATATTTTGTTTGAATAAAAAATTAATATATTTAAAGGAAAACCGTCCGCTTTGTTAAAAATTACAATGATTCACAGCAAGCGTTGTACAGCAATTGGAATATTTCAGATGTTAGTCGCTTAAGGGACGATGGATACAAACAATAGGCAACCAACTGTAAAATACAATTGCCATGAGTTAAGCGATAAAACTGAGAGAATTATTCAAATACATTACTCAGAGACAATAGGGATCTCAATGTGAAGAGAGCAAATATAGACTTAGGCAAAATCCAATATCAGGAATCCTATTTCACTTGCAAAATTAACGATCGCGGCAGTCCTAAGAAGTAAGCAAACGAATTCAAAGTATCCTTAAACGACTGGTGGCCTAAATTCCTTCGGCAAGGTGGCATGTGAGTGCTGGTTAATTTTTAAATAAAATCTGCATTCCACTAAATTTCCTCTATAGTGTACAATCAAAGCAACAACATCTATGGGCTGGCTGAATTTCTCCTCGACGTTTTACATTTAGAATATTCAATAGTGAAGTCAAATCGATTATGATAGATTGTCTCGAATGTTTATTTGTGTAATATGCGTCCAATTGTACTTCCTATCTTTATAGATAATACACTCTCCATTACATATTCAGTATTAATCATCGGATTATCCACATTATATATTTCAGCTTAAATGCCTTGTGAAATGCATGAGTGGAGTCATTTGTCCATATTTCCCGTCTCAGCGTTCTTCTAGTATTAAAAATATGGACCCATGTAAGAGGAATACGGGTCCACAATCGAACAAAATCGTTTTGAAGCGAATCCAATGCCGTTGCTTATCAAATGTCCTGGAGCGATTCCTCGGGAAAAAAATAAGCCCTCGAAGAAAATAATTCGGAATAGTGATTGGGGAGGTATGGGAGGGTGGGGGTGAGCGGCAGCAGAAGAGACAAATGAAAGCGTATTGACGGAGAGGGAGGAGGTGGAATAGGCGGAGAGAGGGGAAGACGATCGGAGGGAGGGGTGAGGCTTAATTCGGAGGATGAAAGGGTTTTGCGGGGCGTAGAGAGAGAGAGACAAGGTACGATTACATCTCGTTTCTTTGACGACGGGATTCGGGGAAAAGCCTGGATAACTGTGAACTAATCAAGTCAGGAATGCGTTTCGCTCCAGGTCTTTTAGCTGGAAATTCGTAGATGCCGTATCGGTTTGCAGTTTAAATGTAAACGATGACATTATCAGTGGTAATTACCTTCTGGTGCCCGTTTGAAGTATTTTAGCATTACTTTGCCTTTATTTTTGTATTTCTCGATTTTTCTCTACATACCCATCTGCCTGGAGCATGAAATAAATGAATAAAAAGTTTTTTCTAACACCTATTGTGATAGGTACATCTCCGTATAATAGGTACATCTCCGTATAAATTTAATGTTTCTTTTCATTGCTCATTATGTATATTGCCTCTTTGTAAAGAAAATCTGCATTCTGCATAAAAAATGCGTGAAGTATAGGCTTGTTCAAGATACGTTTAGACTTTCTCGACGGAGAGGTGAAAGTCAAGTAATTCGATAGACGGAGTAATTGCAGTCCATTTGAAGCATTGCCAAAATAAGTTTTAGTCATTAGATGTTAATTTTTAGCACTCCTAGTTTTTTAATAGAAAATGTTATAGAAATTGATAAGTTTTATATTTGCATTACAGATACGGAGATAAACATACCTGATGGTCAGCGTGTGGGAAAAACCAATACTCAATGCTATAATTTTATGACCCTGTAAATGTTGGAAATCGATAAATCAGTTGTGAAAATTTAACTCTGAAGTGCATAATATTTAAATGCACTAATAAATATTTCGTTTATACTCAATTTATGATAATATTGAAATATTTCTCCTGCTAAATCATTCCCGACTCTAAGCCATCACAGTCAAATTAAAAATTAATGCAATTTCAATTAATTCAATTCGTGACACACGACACTGTAATTTTTTAGTACTCAAAATAAAATATTCCCTTAATCACATAACTTTCTATTTTCCTTCCCATTGTTACATATCCACGCCTTTCCAGTTCTAATCTCCCGCACTCCCTAGTAAACAGCTCAGGGATGCCCCCAGAACTTCACCTCAAATCTCAACAACTCTCTTATTCTCTCCCTTTCAACTTTATTGAAATTATCCTTTTATCGGTTTCGTAATACCTATTCCTTCTCCACCTCTATTCGGTGTGTGACCTCTTTTGCTTCTGCTGAAGAAGGCTAGGGGAGATGCAGGAGTAGACAGGGTTTGAAGTATTTTCTCTCGTCACCTGATCAGCCAATATCCGTCGCCTACCACACTCACATCCAGTCAGGGTTGGCAAAAGAGTAATGTTATAATTCGCGTGGAATGCCCGCTCTGGTCATCCACAACCGCAGAACTTTATATTCACGCTCTTAACTTCGCATCACTCAAATTTTGCGCCATAGCTTAGTTTGAGTATTTCATTGGGCTTTGCGAGGAAAAATTGAGTGAAAAACGCACTATTACATACTTTTACTTGCTATTATTTTTATTAATGATATCTAACGCATTTATACTGAAAGATTTGACATTACTCTTTAACCTTGCGAAGTGAATGAGAAATTCCAGCTAGTTATCATATCATTGGACGTGCGCTATCGATATTGGTTGCAATGGCTCACCAAAAAGTACGAACAGCCATCCTCTCAGATATTAGTACTGTTAACATCTCATTAGCACTGTCAATACAAGGTTATTGGATCATTCTATCACTTGAGTCTCTATTTTAAAGATCCCCACATGATGCCAGCCCCTAAGCTCCCATTCTTCAAATGACTAGCACCCAAAAAATGCACGTTCTGTTCGTGAAACCGCGCGCGGCGCAGATTGCTGAAATTCAGTCGTATTTTTAGGGCTCAATTCGCCCAATCTGGCAAGCCTGCTCCCGATAACCTTTGCTCCCTGCCCCCATATTAACCCTTCCACCGCTCTACCGTCCCTGTGTCTCCTTTCCTCTCACCCTCTCTCTTTCTCGTCTCCGCTTGTCTTCAATGGGGCCTAGGTTAGCGAAAGACCGTCCCTCGGGGATAAGGAGAGCAAGAAGTAGATAGGGCTGGAGGAAAAGGCCGAATCATTGCGGAATGAAATGATGGATTCGATAAAAATAATCTGCCACTTCCGATGACGGCTCTCAAGGATCTCTGTACGGAAGGATAGTAATAACTGATGCCGCGTTTCACATTTTTATCCCAAAAAACAAATCACTTTGCGCTATTCAATTTCTTCTCTTCTAAGTACAGAGTAATTTCAGTGCCAGCTGGAGATAAATTGATGGAAGTATTCGATTCGTTTGAGCTGCTCTGGCGAGGTCTTTTCGATGGAGTAAGTAGTTTGATAAAAGAAAAAGGGGAACTTTGACAAAACTAATCGCAGAGAAGCGATTGAGGTATTGACTGTCCTAAACCTTCGGTTATTCAAAGATTTTTTTTTACAATTTAATATCCTGCAGCACTAGAGGCATTTAATTTCCTTTATGAATAACTGCACACCCGAGGAAACTTAAATAATGTAGGTTTGTTTCTTCTTTTGAAAGGTTCTCGAGTGAATAAATGCTTTTCATGCTTGAATATTTTCCTTGCTTTCCAAGTTCTCTATTATAATTAACACAAGACAAAGAGTTGACAAGTGGCTGGTTTCGCATCATTTATTATCTTTATCGTTGTATTTGGCAGCTATGAGAGCTATGGTTGAGAAGATAGACTTCTATGATTAAAATTCGGCTGCCAGCTCTAATATTCATCAACAGTGAGATATCTCATACAAAAATAGATGGTACTGATATTTTGATATAGAAAAGCTTTCGTTGCTATGGGAAATTATTGGCCCTTTCGCAGATATGTATTCACTCAGGTAAATCAAGTATACACTAGGTTATTCGTATTTTTCGAAGTCAAATAAAGGTTTATCAAATTCGACCCTATATTTCACATGTGTGCGAGATAATGATATCAATTTTAACACCCATACATTTGAAAAGATGCACCACAAGCTTCCAAATTAATTATTATTCATATAGGATTATAAGTATTTCCCGTATTTCACGTACAAGTCTTTTTTTATTCCCTCACTAAATAAAATTACGCGTAGATATGGAGAAAATTTTAAAGTTTTCTCATTCACAAAGTAGTGTACTTTATTGAAAGCTACTCTCAATGTACTCACTGTAAGGCCTTCTTTTTATGTCACTTTTACTTATTTGGATTCCTTTATGGGAAGTGAGGTAATAACATGGTGCCTTTTTTTGCGTGTAAGTAGTTTATATTTTTTTATTCGAATAATATTAACATTATTGCTACATCATGCAAAATTTTATGAAGTTTTAGGACCTATGAACTCATGGTCCGAAATCGTTTATCCCTTGTTGAAATATCCCTTAAATTCCGATGCACATGTCTCTGTATCCTATACTCTTGATTCCTGTGCCCAAGATTCACCGTTTCCTGGTTATAGCCGGTTATACTTTAATCAAATTCTCATTTGTCTAACGCTTTTCTCAGCATCTAGCTTTATTGCCTTCCGTCCTAGCCAAGTCGCGTCGCCAACTCCCTACGTTCTCATTTGATTCCATTCCCTCCGTCATTTAGTCATTCACTTCCGCCCTCAGTCTCCGCTGTTAATTATTTTTTAATTAAATTTTGTCTCACCAATTTCTGCAGTTAATGCGGGAATCACGGTTAATCACGCGAGATGGGACTATGACAGGAGGAGCAGGTGAAAGCTCCAGCCCAAAGATCTTCATCGGTTCTATGACTTCCTCGACGACGCAGACCAAGCTCATTGTCCATATGTCATGGATATGTTTTATTTGAAAAAACCACTTTTTCTATTTTACATATTTCCTTATAGAATTTATTATGAAGGCCTTTAACATTCGTCGTGGAAATTTAAATCCTCTTCACCACCAGGTATTAAAATACAGCTAGAGAACTTTTATCTTTTGGTTAAACGTGACAATAAGAAATTCATATGATGGCTGAGAAGTGAAAGAGAAGTAGATAGTCTACACAGCTGTGTCAAAAACGTGGAACGTAGATGTGGTCTTGGAGGTAATTTTTCTTAGGTCACCGAGCTTAAAAAGGCATTTCAAACGTTACAAGGTGAAAACTCATTATTTGAACGAAGATTCAATTCTCGGATATGTTGAATCACTTCCGGCATTCTGTAAGTCGAAATCATGGATATTGTGTAAGTTTTTACGAGTCGCTCCACCCCTCGCCTATCTTCTCACGATATTCTCGATTGCCATTTGGATACAATATTTAAATATTTTCGCGGTCTCAGCATTAAACTCCTGAGATTTTTATTCTTTTCGTGATTCTTGCGTGTAATCTCAGTGCCTCTAGCAGTTCCTATCTCGGGTTCTCCAATGGAAGCGTGACACTCTCTGTTCTTTCATGGCAATTTTTAACGGATCGGCCTGGCCTCTTTTTATTTTTAATTTCAATCCCGAAATTAAATCTTTCTGCTCCGGGTTTCAAATGCTCGAGGCGCATTCAAGATGAGGACTAATGCAAAATAATATCTCTCCCGAACTTTTTCATCCGAATACTCTCCCTCCATTCGCTTGGTGAAAGAATTTCTTAAAAATGCATGTGTAGAAATTTTGACCACGGCGTCCTTTTTTTCGTCCCATGTTATATGACCATAATTGCGCATTCAACTACCCTGATTTAGGTATTTAATTAAACTTTGGCAATATATAAGCGTACGTCTAGTGAGGATTCTTGATCAGATTGGAATGGATTGATGTCTACATTGGAGAATTTTTTCTCTCGAGGAAAGAATGGTGTCTCTGTTGAGCATGTTTAATGCAATCCAAGTGGGTTTTTGTTTAAAGAAAAACAAAATTTTTATTCGTAGTTTTGAAAGTTCGTTACGGAGCAGAAGGAGCTCCAGTAGTCGGAAAATTTCATGAATTTTTCATCATCGCACTGGTGAATGTCAAGCTTCACTTGATGACGCAATGCGTTCAAACCGAGGGAACGCCACGGAAGAATCTTTCAAAACCATGAGTGAAAAAGAAACATGACCTATTCATATTTTCAAAGTGGAATAGTTGGGAGCACTGAGCTTTTTAACTTCATATTCAAAATTATTACACTAAAATTTGCTGTTCTTAATCGTGATATATTTTGTATTTTTAATTATTATATCCATTTTGTACAAAATTACTTGATCTCGAGAAAGTAAAGACTGACAACTATATAACCATACACGGATGGTAAAAAAATGCAATCAACCATTATAATCTGTTACACTTGCATAAACGACTCACTTATAAGATAAAAATTTTGTGATTTTTCAAAAGTAATGACGGTGAATATACTTTACGGGAAGCTCGTGAAACCATACTCCTCCACTGAAATTTACTACGAACGTAATATTCGTTAATTGTTTTGTATTCTAAGTATAACATTCAGGTAATCCATTTCATAAATGTGTATATTCTTTTTATTTGGACGAAGGTCAAGTTTAAACTGCCTAAATGTAAATATTCAGAAGCATTTCGTAAATTAGTCTCCTAACATATTACCTCTTATAAATTTTTTATCAAACATCCGCATTCAACTAATTAAAGCAGTCATCAGCTGATTTATGATTTGAACAAGGTTATGAATTAAAAATTAAATGGAGGATAGTCTTTTTAACAAAATAGGAAACGTTAAACACTAAGGAATGTGAGGAATCTGCCAAATTTTGGAACAACTGGAAAAAGAGCATGCAGTGACTTTGGTGCCATCTCTTCTTTGCCTTCATAACAACGTTTTGCATCGACCCAGGGGCGCAAATGGTCTTAGTTATTATGAATAGCTTAAATTAATAAGGATGAAAATGCGAGAAACTGAAGTCTTACGAGGAAATAAAATCTCTTTTCTTTATTCCCAGATCTCACTTTAAAAATAATCTCTGAAAACACAAGTTTAAAAAAAGTTTTCTCCCGATTGGAATAAGTGAAAACACCATAGTTGAGACCCTTGGTAATGTGATAGTACAGTGATATAATTTGAGCGATTAATCATCCACCGTCACATTGGAAGTACTTTGACCGTCTCGAGGAGTGTTTTTTTTATTTTCTTACCGGTGAAATATCAGCCACTTCCAGAATTGCGAGACACGGCGTGCAGGCAAAATCTCCAGTTGCCTCAAGATCCTCCCGTTTTGATAAAGAGGACGCTTATAACTTTCAGCGCAACTGCTTTTGTCCATAAAGCTGTTAGCCATCCCTTCACGCACACTTTCGCCTGCCCTCATTCCCTTCTCTTCTATTCTCTCAACCTCTCCCACCCTTCGCCTTCTCCTTTAAGACGCCGCTCCTCCTTCCGCTTTCTCACCTCCGCGCCTCATCCCTCCTCTCCCCCCCTCCCAAGCACACACGTCCGCCTCAGAAATAACAGCAGAAATGAAAATGAACTCCTACTTCTCATCCCTATGCTCCCGCTCTCCCCCCTCTCCTCCCTGTCCTCTCCCTCTCTTCATCACTTCTCCTCCTCTCCCTCTCTTTCCTTCTCCTCCTCCTCTTTTCTCCTCCCCATCTTTCCTCCCGTCCCTCGCCATCTCATGAGCAGGCTTTATGTATCCCAAACAACTAAAGGGAAGGAAGTGGAACGGCCGAAGGAAGAGGGTCGCATAAGGCAGCCGACCTCTGCCTCTCTCTCTCCCCTCTCTCTCTCCCCTCTCTCTCTCCTTGCCCTCCCGTGATTCGAGAAAGGAAAGGCCTCTTCTTCTTCCACACAAACACACATACACATCCCCCCAAACTTTTTTCGCCCCCTAGTCTTCTTCTGTTTCCTCCCTTCTCGCCGTCTTCCTCACCCCTCGCCCGCTTTATCCTTGGGCGCAATCTAAACCTCCCTCTAACCCTCCCGCTCCCTCGCAGCGGCAGCCTTTGCATTGTCCCACGGGCGCACTTCCACGGCTCCCTTTCTCTCTCTCTCTTCGTCGCCCCACAACTTGTAGAGAAGAGATGAAGGGCCACGCCCCCCCCTCCCTCTCCCGCCATTTCCTCGACCACCCTCCTCCTCCTCACTCCCCCTTCCTTGCTCACTCCCCCTTCTCTCTCTCCATGACAACCGCGCTGTGTGTGTATTTCTGCATCTACATACCTATCCCTGTTCCTTTCCTTCTTATCCCTATTTCTCTCTCTCCCTCACTCACTTCATGTCCCTCCCCACCCCACGGTATCTCCTACTCACTTCCGACCCTCTGAGCAGCAGCAGCAGCTCTACAACTAGGCACATCCTCAAGTCCTGTCACTCACGGGGGCCGTAAAAGTTTTCAACCCACGGTAGTCGCGTTTATGGAGCCGACTATGTGCTCGGAATTCACCATTTGTTTTTTTCATAATTGTTAACAGCTTTAATAAGATTCTCTTATTCGAGCAGATAGGAGTCGAGTGGAAAAGGATAGATAATATTTCTGTATTATTTAAAGTGCGTCATCGCCCATCGATCCCTGAACTATGCCACGCTTTTCATCCATATCACTTCTTTTGCTATCCCTCTGATGACGCACTATCTATTTTGGACTACATACTCATTTTTTTCTTGTCTTATTTTCTGCAGCTGTATCAGCACTATACTTTAACTCCCTTCAGTTTAAACAATTAGAATTGGCACATATCTTAAAATTCAACGCATTTATCTGAGAAAGAGATCTTGAGTGGAGAATTATGTTTTTCAAGACTTTTATAGTGTTAGAATATATTGAAACATTTATTCAGAAACAGCACCTCTATCATCAGCTACAATATGCATTTTGGATTTTTTTCCTATTATAATTATTTACATAATATACAATTATAAATGTTGGAGATGGTTCATTTTCAAGAGTACAGAGCAAGCACTCTAGGGAGAACTTATTTTTCAACATTTTTTTCCAAAAACTAATGTTAATAGTATTTGTTGAGTTGCTGCTTTTTATTTCACATCGTCAAATTTAAACTTTTTAATTTCTTTGATCAAACACTAAGTAGTCGCTACATCCTGGTATGTATAGAAAACCTCTACTTCGATTGATAAATTATGTATTGCAAAAGTTTTGCTTTGATATAGATCTAATTTAACAATTATGGTTTATAAATAATTCTACAGTGCTCATAAATTTTTATGGTAGGTTGAAAGAGATGGTCATTTAGTTAAGATGTATTTAAACCAAAATGGCAAAAAAATTACCGTTTGAACGCATGCGAGTTAAAATTCAGTATCCAGGGAGTTGATAATAAGGCATGAGCTCGAATGATGATTTATTTGTTTTAAATATCTTTTCATTCATTTTTTTATGATTTACCAAAGGTTAAAAAATGCAGTTAGCTAAAATGATGAGTATTTATAGGCAGAGAGAATGTGAAAATATAACAAAGTATATTAAAAATTAGGAAGAATTCCCTGGATTGCCAAAGTGTAATATGTTTGTCTAGTCTTATATTACTTTATGTACAGTGGCAAAAATAAATTCCCTTCCTTGAATGTTGTAGTCACCTTCCATCCATTCTGATGAGTACTTTATGTTATAGCTTTTATAATTTTTCTTAGCCTACTGATGACTGATGAAAAATATTTTCTGAAAATTTCATAACCTACTCATTATCATGCTTAACAATTCATCATGACGTATTCATCTCGTTTGCAGAGTGTTTTGTCACTTCTTTTATTTCCCTTTCTTGCAGAATCGCGAAAATGTAGCAAAGATTTCTGGTTAAAGTCATTTTCATGATGTATACAGTAAATAACTGTGTATAGAATGGATCGTGGACAATGTTCTGAAGTTTTCTTATGTCGAGGATGAAAAATACATGGTAATAACAATTTTTATCAATACCAGATTGATTTCATTTTTTTTAACATTAACTTCCTCGATTTGATGTGCACCAATTTTATTATGGTACAAAACTTCAAAACCCTTCATATTTCAATTATAAATTTGCAGAAAATACCGAGGAATCCTTGTCTCAACTCAGGTTCAATAAAATGCTTGATCTTCCGACTATATGCTAATCATGTCTTATGTTGATGTGGGTATGGAAAGGATAAACATTTATTTTTACTGCCCGCGAGATCAACTTTCGTCTCATTCTCATCGCTCTCTCTCTCTCTCTGTCGGAGACGAAAGAACCCCCTCCCACTCCACAACGCCCCCTTCCATACTCCCAACTCTCATTACGTCCTCTTCCTTCCATCTTCTTTTAACACCTCCAAACCCTGCCTATCAAAAGTCACCTCCATCGTCCATATTTCCCGTCATTCCCAATTCCTGCTTTCCATTTCCCTCAAACGCACTTCCGTTTACTTATTCCCCGCTCTCACAGACACACACTCTGAGAGATGTGGAGAGAGATCGCACGCACACATACGCATCGCAAACCAACGAACAGCTCTATCGCAGAGAGGGCGCGACTCCATGCAGCGCCCAACTACAAATTCCCTTTGCTTCGTCTTCACTTTATTCTGACTTTTTCATCGACACGAAAACCTCATTTCCATCATCACCCCTCCTCCGTCCCACTCACTCCCTCTCGCGAGTTCTTCTCTCTGCCCCATCCTCCCTGCCCCCCACGTCCCTCACGCCCGCCCCCAGCCCTCACCCACCAATCCATTTTCGCCTTTCCTCCCTTATCCCCTCCATTATCATCCCTCTCTCCTCACATTCTCCTTCTTTTCCACGCTTCTCTCCCCCACCAAAAATCGTCGCCGTCTTTCTCCTCCCCATTCCATTGCTAACTCTCTCCACCTCTCTTTCTCCATTTCTCTCCCTTTCCTCTCGCCCTTTGCTTCGTTCCTTATGAACTCATTCTATTGGATTTTACGAGGTGAGTCCAATCCGCCAAAGTGACACATTGTTTTCCATTCAGTTGGCTCCCGGAAAAAAACGCCATACATTTTTATGCGTATTCCGGGACCGTGTTTGACACCGTGCATGCATGGTTTCCTCTCGTTAGATGACCCGATACTGTTTACATGGATATTTTTAGTTCCGTCGCGCCTCGAATCATTGTTTTCCAGCATTTGAAATTTCACAGACTGTGAGTTTTCGGGGCATAGTAATCAATACATAAATGAACGGCTCTTTTATAATTTTTTGTGTTCCGCATTTTGGATATTACTTCATTTTTTTGGCATTATTAAAGTGAATGTTCTGTCTTTCCTAATAATTTTAATGTGAATAGTATTGATTCTACATTTTCGGCATTATTATTTTAAGCGGCGTATTCCTCATTCCACTCACCTCACTAGATTCTCTTCAGTGAACTAAATATTGATCTAGTAAATAATTTTATAACGCAAACAAAGGGGAATGCGCTCGTGCACGCTTAGAACAAATTCAAAGAAATAATTCTCGTGAATTAGTTCTGCATATTTGTTCTAATTAGTAAATGGTTTATTATAGCTTATCCCTCTAGTAGTCTTTACTGACTAAGAGTATTACGATTGTTTAATAGTGAAAATTATTCAGTGAAGAAAGATCTAAAGCTTTCCCGGCGTATGTCGTCGTTGAAGGCTATTCGGGCTTCCCTCCGGGTCAAACTCTTCATCTCGGCCGACGTTTTGATGAACGAGTCGTCCATCGTGATCAGGGAATTATTTCATGCCCTAATGACGATGGACGACTCTTTCATCAAAACGTTGGACGAGATGAAGAGTTTGACCCGGTGGGAAGCCCGAATAACTTTCAATGACAATTATTTGGTATTTATAAACATCATCTGTTGTGATTGCATCATTTCAGTTTGGTTTAGTTTGGTGTGTAACTCCTGGGAAATATTCTGTGGAACTTTTAAAACTAATGATGCAGCACAACTTACGATGTATTTCCAATTCAAAGGTTTCAAATGATGTTTAACATCTCTGGAAAATTTTTAAAATTCCACCGCTTCTTTTAATACTCTTCGTGTTCTCATTATTTTCACCCGAATATTGAACATAATGCTATACATAGTGTCTCACATGATTTTTTTATTATCTGTGTGTGGATGAAGGATACCACGGAAGTCACCTTGAACTGGTTTTCCATTTTTTACATTTTAATTCTCCTCAAATTATGGGCTTAAGATTATAAAGCCTTCGTCACCAGATGACACCACCGTGGTATTGATTCGGTCCCCGCAAAATCTTCCTTCTCTGAAGTCTCCAGTGACCCAAAAGCCTCTCCTCTCCTCCTTCCTTACTCCCCACTATTCCTACTCCTTCACTCCGTTAGTGCAAGTGGGGGCTGGCGCCCTAAGGGTTCGCCTCCAGCACTCCCACTGCCTTGTCTTCTCGAGTCATCCCTAGGCTTCTAAGACACGATCCCCCAAACTAAAGCCATACACCCTTGAACTATTTTCACCTTCTTATATTTAAAATACATTTAACTTGTAGGGATTTTGCTCTTATTAATCATCATGTTAAAGTTTTGCGACGTTTTCTTCCTCTGTGGACATACTTAACCACCGTGACTGCAAATATTTGTCGAAGTTAGTGCTCTTTTCGTGCGATTTTAAATTCATAGGTTGTTTGTTAAAGGGATTTGTTCTTCACTCCTTTAACACTGACGGAGTAAAATATGTGCATCGCTTAGTATGAGATGTGACGTATATGGAGGCATCGTGAAGTCAGTGCCTGTGCGAAGACATTTTTAAAAACTCATATAGTAGATTACATGTTGTAAAAATTAATTGATAGCAAAAACAATGCCGGGGTAATTTTTGTACGGCTTATACAATCCCCGGGTCACGCCATTAAACTGAACGTTTCACGATCAGCTCGCAGTTCTAAATGCAAAGCGACCAAGTAAAGAGCTCTTGCAAGAATATAAAATACAAAGACGATTGCAAAGTAGTATCCTCTTCCACATTATGGTTTGATACTTTCATACTACGCTGAAGTGGGAGTTTAAAAAGTTTTGCTCAGGCTTTATTCACAGATAAGCCATAAACTATAGATGGAAGAAATTACTTCTCTTCTCTAAATAGCAATTAAGGCTTCGGTAATATTTGTTCGTAAACTTTCCTTCTATCGACTTAGATTATTCTAAATACATTCTCATTAGTAAAAGGCTGAAAGCATACGATTTATGTAAATAATATCATTACTTGAGATTTTTTTTAATACTTGATCTTACTACTGTTAAAAAAAAGCTCCTTGATAAAACGTGGATGCTCGATTTTTTTCCAGTACAGCTTCATTCATGTTTGCTGGGGAGTTTTTGTTTCGCATCATATAAATTAGCAAAAAAGGTAGAAGCATCTATATCTTATGACATATATGTTTTATTCTAAGTATGAGAACTTGCTCTCATCCAAAGGACACTCATGATATATCGGTCAGCAATTTTTCGTTGTTTTTTTATCCCGGGTGAACGAAAGGCAGCGATGAAAGGGAACTCGTAGTCTAATGGCTTTCCATCTCTTCCCTCTCATGTGGTCACCTCCTGAGGTGGGGGACGGTGGAGTCATCGAGTCGGTCGGTGTCCAGGTCAGGGCCTGCGTTCCACGCCCTCCCATCGCTCAGGGGTCGAAACAGTTCCCCTCTGCCGCCCGCGCCCTTGGAACGTCCATGGGCGAGCGAAAGAGAGAGAGAGTGAGCGGTTGAGTCAGTCAATCCGACCCTGAAGACTTGTGGAAGCGCACGGGCCCTCCCTTCCCCCACCTACCTCTCCTCTCAACAACGCCATCTACCAGAGCTATGTCGCGACGTTACAACATGCCCCTAAGCACCAAAATCATCGCCGGATCATTCGATGCCGTGTGTTCATACCGCACCGAATGGGCGACAACACTTGTTTCTCTGTCGCGTCAAAAATTATGGCCAATCAAGAGTCCAACTTTGCCCATGTAGTCCTCCGGAATGAAAGAATAAAATGAAAGCTTGTACTGACGTCAATCTACTCCAAAACGAGCCGACTCACGTTTTAATTAGTGTCATCCGTTATGTATACAACGGGACAAGATCATTCTTTCTGCGTTTATAATTTTGAGCACAAATCGCTTATCACTAATGTGGATTATAGTGCGCCCTACATGTGTTTTGGGATGTAAAAGTTGAATCTTCCCTTACACAATGAACTATTTCTGGAAACAACCATTAATTTATAATACAGCAACAAAACCGCTGATACGGTATCAAAGAAATGTAGAATTAATTATTCAAAAAATATATATGTATGAGAGTTTATAAGTTTATTTTTGTCTCCGTTTGACGAAAGTCGTTGTAGGCCTTTGACCACTTGACTGGCGAACCGATTTTCCAAAAAGCGCATTTCATGTGGGGAAAAAGATTTAACGCATATTCGATCATGACGAGATATCTCGTCATCCCCACATGAAATGACACTTCTACATGGCGAGATATCTCCTCATCCCCACCCAAGTGGTTAAAGTGATTTTCTGCGACAAAATAATGATAGGAAAGTATTTTAAGCCCCGTCAGATTTTCATGCAGCAAATTTCAAAGCATTTGTAACATTTACATAACTCTTAAAAAAGTAACTTAGGGTCTCGATAAGGTCATAAATTGCGTCTAACTCAATGTTCTCTTTACATATTAGCATTTAAGGAATTTTTTGCAGATTAAATCTTGAGTACGGCAAAGTTAGTTTCTGAAATATGTGCGAAGCACAACTTTAAGCTCAGGGGAGATTCTTTAAGAACTCTGGTTTCAGGAGATGGTGGTAATTCATGGTTTTGAAAGATTTGGCTACTTTGGGAAAAGAATATTGGAAAGAGAAAAAAATCATAGAAAATTGTACGATATTTTGTATTTCTGAGGTACTCCCATAGAGCAGTATCTCATTCACACGGACGCGATACGTGGATCCGTTCTGATCGTATCAATCATTCGGCTTTAGATTTGCTTGAAAAGATTCAGCCACGATTACAATTAGCGATAAAAAAAGGTTTATTTCACCGTTTCCAATAGCGGAAAATCTCAGACGATCTCCTTCCGGGTTATTAGAAGTGAAGTACTTCGAAAGTTCAAAAGAGGAAAAAATCTGAGATCAAACGGAGGGTGGTGAAACTCCTCCCCCAAAAGAATTCGCATAAACCGCGTGCGGGAGAGAGAGAGCCTAAGGCGATAGATTCGTAAATACCAGCAATTGAATCAAGGGAATCCGATCTCGAAGGTCTTCCATCCGAATTCCCACGCACGGATCATCGTTTTTGCGCGCGCTTGGGTATTTATCCACCTACCTCCCCGAACGCTCGCCCCTCTCTCTTCCCTCGGAGATATTTTTCTCCCTCAACCTTTAACACAGCTATCCATATTCCCTTCTGCCACCCAACGCACGGATTGATACGGAACAAGAGGAGAGGAGTCTCTTAAAGCTTAATGCAGCCTGAAGGAGCAGTTTTCCCAGGATTCACCAGTCCGAGAACTTAACCCTTTGGGCCTCTCTCTCTCTCTCTCACTCCATCTTTCTCCCCTCCTCATCGCCAGTCGTGGAAACTCCGAGGAAACCCCTCTGCTACCCATCCCCCCCATTACCACCCCGCGCGACCCACCCAAAGTTCCCCGGCGGCGTCCCAGAGGGGAAAGGAACCCTACGAAACTGCGGCCCGCCCGCCGACGCCGATAAGGTCCGACAAAGGGAACCGAGGCGCGCATAGCAAGTTCGACGCCTCCGCTCCTCTCGCGTCCCGCACACCACACCCTCCTCGACACTCCCTCAAATCCCCCTCTCCGCGCCCCTCCGACCATCCGCTCCTCCTCCACAGGCCGTCCCCGGGGGCGGAGGACGGCGAGCAATCCCACCCACGCTCCTCCTCCCGTCCAAAAGAGTCACGAGAGGAGGCAGCGTCGTTATTGTTATCACGGCGCAAAGCTCCCTTCCCCTCCCCCAGCTCCTTTCTTCTCCTTCCTCTCCTTCCTCCATCCTTCTCGTGTCTTCTTTCCCATCCCCCGTTCTCCCTCTCTCCCTCTCTCTCCTCTATTCATGCGCATCCCGTCTCCCTCTTTATTCTTTTCCTCCTTCTCCACCCACGACGACCTCTTCCCTTTCCCCCGCTTCACCTAGTCCACGTCCTTGCCCTCCTTCCCCATTCTCATCCCCCCCACTTCCTCCTCCCGGCCCATCTCACGTCTTATTGCGATTCTTATCTCGTCCTGAGGTAGGCCTGTATCCCCCGTTCTCTCTACCTCGCCCCCTCCTCCTTCCACCCTCCCAACCTCGCCCTCAAACTGCTTACTCCCCACTCCTTAGCAATCGCCTCATCCCGTATCCTAGGCTCCTCCTTACCGTACGTACTTTGGCAAATGTTAACCGTGGACCAGTTGCGACTGCTCTGTGCGAGTGTACACATCAATGCGATGCCATGCTTAGGGAGATGAACGTGCGCTCATAAACTCACGTTTGAGAGGGGATCCGACTCCGACCACCCTCCCTCGTAATCATGTCTCAGAGCTTTGTTGCCGAAGTTACTTCCCTGAGTATATTCACAACAATGTGGAAATATTTCTGCTCCGCCCAAGGAGCTGTCCTTGTCTCGCTAAATAACTTAGGCCAGGACAGATTATTACTCGAACTCGATCATGTCATTATAACTCTTCTCTACTCTTCATCTGTCAAGTAAGAAGGACACTGGAAAAAAATTCTATCTCCAAATACTTCCTTCCTTTATTATTATTCAATTATAGCCACTCGAAACGATCTCGAAAAGGTTGCAGGGAGACCGTTAAAATTATAAGGATGATTAATTTTGTGGAATTAACATGTTAATATTTATATTCCATTAGGTCTTCATGAATATTAGAAAATATTGAAACTAAAATATAGATACCATACTTAAAATTTAATGTGTTCCGGTAATTGCCTGTAAATATCAATATATTTTCTGAGATACTGCCATCACAACCGTAGGGACTGCTCAATAGATTGTAGCATGCTCACTTTTTATATATTAAATAGAAATCCATGTCAAATGCCAATGAGATATTTTGGAGTATAAATTATTGCAATGCGTTATTAATTATTGTAATGCGTTTATAATGCGTTATTAAGTAAAATGGAGAATAAAGCAAATATATTATTGTTCTTCATAATCACTTCCGCATTATAATTTCTCTGATTTTTTTTCAAGAAAAGTGATTGTACTGATTCGCTAAGTTGCATTTTTGGCATGCCACTTATATAAATAGTTCCGTAGATTTACGTACATAATCACTCATTAACTGGAAGTTCAACATGAACACGTATTTATTATTTTCCCTTAGCCTTCTCAATACACGAGCGCAGGGAAAAGAGAGGTCAAGACTGGTGGATGAAAAAGATATTTAGTCTTTCATTATAGTGCCTCCTGTATTTTTTGCGGAAGAGGAAACAAAAACGGAGGATATTTTATGGAGGGCGGATGCTGAAGGAAGAGGCTTTTGTTGTAGGTAAGCCGATTTCGGTTGTAATTGGCGTTCGTCGATGCGTTCTATAATAAACGTTGGCCGTCTGGTTCCGCTCGCCAACGAGTTTATTGTAAAGGAATGAAAATGGGCTCCTATTTGTAGAGGCATCATTTCATACATCCTTTATTTTGCTGTTTCTTATTACATTCAATTAAGAAAGAATTGTGGAGCTTTTTGCCTCGCAAATTTATTTTGCTTCTATTTTACCAACCCTAGCATTTTTCTTGTGATGATTTGTCACTGACAATAAAATATGAAATAACACTAGCTACAAATCTGATGGTGAGTTTGGTCTAGCCCGCCTGTTGGCATTGGGTTCAAGTCCTGCCATACTTGAGCATATGGCTTTTACCCAAAGTTCTTAAACATAAGGCTGTCTCATGTATCACTGTGCAGGTGAAAACAGAACCTCTGCTACGCCACTGACGACCCGAGGAACCGTATCCGCCGCAAAACTCATGAAATTGAGTTTATCATAAATAGTTGTGGCGGGTCAGGTCAATGATTTGATTCTATCTTTACTTTCGATCTGCTGGCAAACCTACTGGCAACTATAGGCGTATGATTCGGGCTCTCTCGCCTACAGTTTGCAATAGAACAGTTATTTATGTGCCTGATACATGCCCTAGTCATTTTCCTTCCCCGTTTTTAATTTAAATAAAAATATTTTCCGGTTTTTACCGTTCGAAGGAATATTTCAGGGTTGGCGCTGTAGAATTACTTACATGGTACCATTGAAAGAGGTTAAAAGCAACAAATTTTCTAGCATCAAATAATGACATCGTTGTTTTTGGCGATAACTGTATTATCTTTCATTTCATGAAACATTATGTTAATCATATCATACTCAGGCAGTTGACAACATGTTAAAAAGATTTGGCATACCCACTGCTGACCCCAAGATGTATTATTGCCTTGAAACTCTGACTTTTTTCCTCTTGGTAAACTGCAAATGCTCCTTCGAAAGTCGAGATGTGGTAGCAGTCCTGCATTAAGATTGAAAAAGCCAATAGCTAAATTCAATTACGAGAAACTACTTCAAGAAGCCGTGACATTGGCTCAGATAGAAACTGGTATTTCAAGTTGCGCTGAAGTTTGCATAGTGAGTGACGTCAAACCAATAGTAGCCCGATTCACGAATGAGACAACTTATCTTTCAAAATCCTTGATTTAAATCCTGCCGATCTAAGCACCTGGATAAGGATTATAATCCAAAAGATATCCAAGGAACATGATGGCCAACGGAAGTCTTTTTAAGTAAAAAAGTGTAAATTTTCTGCTTTCTGGGTATGGCAGAAGCGTTTCTTAACTGTATAAAAAGGCAATAAACAAAAGGGAGGAGAAAATCTTAGAATTTTTTGGTAGAAATATTATCAAAAACTCCATTCCGCTTTACAGAATTTTCATTTTCAAGAATTTACTGGAAACGAAAAGGACACATCTAGATATTTACCATTCGTGCATTACATAATACATTGTTATACTCGCAACAGGCAAAGCTAATTAATCCCTCAATATCGTTAGTTGTTGTTCTTGATTTTGCTCTTGGCTTCCAAGTTCAAGTTATTATTTTCAAAATTGTATAATAAACTAAAATTCACCCATTCTGAAACCTTCTCCCGCAGTTTTTTCCATCACGATTTCATTAATCAATAATTAGTGCAACATAATTTCCTGTCCCAAATTGAGAAGTTATCTGCTCCAGCCCACAAAAGTTCTTCATTTAACTACTCCAGTTTTTTTCAGAGAGCAGCGGGGAACTAATGCCTCTCCCCTATGTGCGCTGGCGAAGTTGAGGAGTCTTAATATGCGCCCTCTACTTAAGGAAACTTTGAGAGAGTCTCAGCACTATTTGAAGAGAGGTTGTCTTTGTCTTTACCCCTCCGCGCTAGTCGCCATATGCTAAGAACCTTTAGCGGAGTAAAAGTTAGCACTTTTCTGTCGATTCCAGAACGCTGACTCAAGGAACTCTTAAGCTGCCAAGGGTTTTCAATCGACTACTTTTATTGGAACAACATTGAGGGAAAGGAAAGAAGGGCTTGAATGAAATTTTTACTCGATTTTGTAACTTTCAATGTCCTTCTTGGCCTTAAATAGTACTATGCGACAGATATTCGTTAAGTATTCAATCGGTTGTGATGTAGCATCTTAGAATATTTTAAATGGGAAGTAGATTATCCCCATAAGTTCAAAGGCAAACACGAGAAGTGTTCGCACAACAAATTATGTGAATGTTTAATACAACTTAGACCGCATTGGTTGTATTTTAATTGGGTTAAATTTGAGTTGTTTTTTTCCTGTACTTACCAAGCAAATAAACAAAACATTCTAACCATTTTTGAAATAAATCCATTAATAGGCATCAAAATGCATATGCCATAAAGCATACGCATTTTGATGTCCATCAAAATTATTATGCCCCTTATATGATGCGTATGCTATGCATATGATTAAACTATTTCGCCATACTTATGTCAGATTTTCCTACAAAAATTGTTCTGTCAATGTTGGATGTTTTAAGCCGTTAAATTTCATATGTGTTTGCTCAGAAACTTCTATGGTTGCAATGATTGTTAAAGTACCATAAAAGAGCCTCTTGAAGGATGTGAGAACTGATTTTTCTTCAAGGAAAGATCGGAAAATTTAATTCAGCAGTGTTGAGAAAAGATGGAGACCCACGTGGAGCGTCGTTATCAAAGAAGGGATAGGTAAAAAGATACATAAGTATATACATTTATTTACTCAACTATAAGAGAGGATAAGGGGAGGTGGAACGTTTCGGTTGAAATTTCAAGGACCGCATGTGGGATAATGGCTCCATCTCCGAGGAATGGGGTGGACGGACCTACAAAAGGCGTTGAGGGAATTTGCAAGGTATATGCTTATGCACGCACATAAACTGATGCATGTACTTGTATAAGATAATGGTGAAAATGTGGCCCGGCATGAAAAGAGGTGAGCGTAGAACTAACGGGACGGAGCGGGCGGTGAGTCTGAGATTTCCAACTTACTGAAGATTAACTTTGTCGTGTGTGAGCTCCAGTTCGCGTGCATGGCAAAGTTTCTGACCTAGTCTCTCGATACACTAAAGGGGAATGCAGTGCACGTGCATTTATTTAGCCCGTGTGTACCGTGGGCACTGGTTGCATTCATGGACATCTTGTAGGATCGATAAACTTTCCTGAATAACACTTTACTGGCACAATGAAATTACATGGTTGTTGTATCTTAAGGCACGAACTGGACATTATAAATCCACGATTAAATCGAAATACTAACATGTAGATCAGGAAATTAATTTTACAAAGGGCACATATTGTTTAAAAAGAACTTACATTGTTTGATATTAAGATAACTTATTTTTTTTAATGAGCGAATAGACAAAAACACACAGCAGCTTAAATGCACTCTTCATCACGGAGTGTGAGCCTTTCCATTTTTCTTCGTGCTTATAAGATGTTTCTCCCTTCTCAGCCAATATAGCTGAGTATATAAATATTTAGAATGTATATAATGAATACATTCATTATTTGAAATTAGACTAAGTTGCAGTCCAAGGTAAATTGATTGTCACTTTACAATTTTATCCTCCACATTCATTAGCGAAATATATATATTTTGAACAAGGCGTCCTTTTTTACACAAGTCCCATGGATATAACTGTAACTCGACAATGTTATTTGCGTGCGAATAAGTATTACGTATTTAAATATCTTTCTGGGGCTTCGCACCGGGTAATGTTTTCATAATCCGCCGACGTTTCGGAAAACGACGTGCCTTGAAAATGGAAAACAAGTCGTTTTCCGAAACGTCAGCAGATTATGAAAACATTACCCGGTGCAAAGTCCCAGAAAGATATTTAAATATAATACACCGGGAAATTTTTAAATCATTTAAGTATTACGTATTTTATTCTCTGATCTCACCCAATGTGGTTATACATAATTTTAATTCCTGCCCACTGCGATAGGTATCTTCATGATAGCGTGTATACTGACTAGAATGGCGACCCCTGCTGTAACAGGGCGGTGCCAAGACGAGAGAGAGGTGTAATTACAATGAAATCTTTTCATTGTAATGAATACTTTCAATTACTATTAAAACTTTTCATTTTTGTGTAGCATTAGAGCTGTTGGGGTAATTGGTCAAAAACCGACGCCCCACAATCCTCCTTATTTTTTTAGAAATATTCAAAAACGTTAGAACTCTAAAATGCCTTTTCCATAAACAAGTCTATACAATGGTTACTTATTAGCACTTATTAAATGCGTAACAAAAAATAGGATGACGGGAAAATGAATTTTATCTCATACCGATTAGATGACAAGTGATCTTGAGCCTTTGTGAGCATCAAATTATTCATCTTAATTTATTCGTACAACAAAATTATGCCGATTTATCTGCTCTGAAAGGCAAATGAATTCGCAACTATTTTTAATCGGTGCCCACGACTTCTCCTTCTAATTATTTTTTTTGCATTTATAAGTTACGCTTGATACTATAATATGCAATTAATATGATCTGGATTTATAAAATAATTTTCGTATTACACTTGCACCTATCGGCATCTTGATTAATCATTTTGCCTACCATGGTAGGAAATTACCATAAATGTGTAATCATCGTCATAATAGCCAGCCATTTTGCGTTCTTTGAAATGGTTCTATTGCCGCATTTCGATCTATATCTTCCTGAACACAGTTTTTCTTTGCTTAGAGTACAAGTAGCATCAACAAACTTTTAAGCCTTATAGCTCATTACTTTTTCATTAAAAGTGATATTAATACTCCTGGAAGGATTTTTAAGTAATCCATCGTGGCAATGCGAGCAGTGAAGATACGAAAGTTTAAGTTGTTCAAGCCAGAGTATTAGTAGTCGTAGCTCGAGGGTTATTTTTACGCTTACCCATGGAGTTCCTAAGTAACGTACATTCCACCGTGCCATTGAAACCATTTTCATCCAAGAGTGGATCATTACTGCCCCTCACGCTTTGAGTGAGCAATCCTCTGAACAATCTCGCTTGTCGCGGACACTGTCTTGCGGAATTCTTGCTTTCCATGTCCCAAAGCACGCACTTTTTTTAAGAAGCGCTTTCTTCGACGCGTTCAGCGACCCTTTATGGCACACCAGCTCCCGTTTTCTCCGAAAGCATTATAAAACCCCTTCTGCGCAACCTCTCAGACGTTCGTCTTCCCTTTCTTAGCGGCGGACGAAGGGACAACCACCCGAGGTCCCCCCCCCTCTCTAACCACCCTCACGTTCTCCATCACTCTTTGCTGTCCAATTCAAAACGAAGACATTGTTCCCGAAGCATTATGCCGAAATTATGGTCGCCTCTCATCTGCCCGATTTGCCGTCCAACTTCCCTTCCCAACCCCTGCCACCCATCCTCCCCAATCATGCCAAATCCCCTCATCACTCCCGTTCCCTTCCATCCCCCCATATTTCCAGCCTCCCGCTCTCGTCTCTTCCCCCCTCCGCCCCAACCCCCTCAGACCAACTTCCCCCTCTAGTTTTCAATTCGATACGCATTCTGGTCTCTCAGTCCCCGTCCTCGTCCGCGAAAAAGGATTCAGAAGTGTTCTCAAGCCGAAATTACAATGTTTATCCTCCCCCCATTCCTTTACTTAATCCCCACCATCCCCCCCTCCCAGCCACCCACATTCTCCCCATCTCGTCCTCTGACTACATCCCTCCCGCCCCCTTCCTCAAACTCCTCTCATTCGAGCTGTTTTGAATAAATTATCTTCTCCTCTTTTTTCCTCAAGGCAACTGTTTCCTGAAGAGATATCTGCCGATGTATTCTCAGATATTTCCATTTTCCCCTCATCCCACCTCCACAGATATCTGCTGCAGAAATGAGCTTAAGCCTTAAGTTTAGCCAGTGATCATTACCTACCTTTAAAAATAAAACATAACTCATTTTCGGTATTTTGAACACTTCCCATATTTTTTCAGTGTCTTCCTAGTGCCTTGTGCAGTTAATTTATATTTTTTCTACCATCAGATATTTCTCTACAACGATGCACAAGCAATAATGCAAACTTCTTATGTATAGCATGTCATATTAAGATCTTTCAAAGTAGAAAAACAAATACTATGAATAAAGCTCAGTATCATTTAGAAATTGTTGTGTAAGAGAAGGGAATAACTCAAAAGTTTTCTCTATATTCCAGCATCCCTTATATTTTAAAGTAAACATCTCTATACATCTACCTACAAGCATATCATGTGGTTAAGTGGCTTCATTTTTCCGGGAATATCGTATTGATTGGTTGTGATGGCAAGCCAGCGTTACTGCAAACATCTCAAAGGATCAAAGCTCAGATCTAAATCTGTGCTTTGATCAAACTTTATCACAGGAAATCAGCCCGTTTTCACGGGAAAAATGGAGGCACTTCTTCCAACACACCGCTTGAGACTTCGTTCGATTATTGTTTGGCACCCAGTACAGCGGAATGATTAACGTGTTAAATGGCATTTATATTCAGATTTACAGGAAGTTATGTAATTCACGATTGCAGATTAATAATATCATGAATAGAATTGTAAATATGCATATCGATATATCTTTACTGTCAAAGGTGGAAACTTAAACCTACATCCTCATTCAAATTTCATTTAAAATTCCAATTCATCAGGGCTATGTTTTATGAAGTAATAATAGCCTCACAAATTATTATTCATGGTTATCTACAGTCAGAAAAATTCTTCATCTAATCTCTGAGGAAGGTGTTTCCTCAGAATGTTCGTTTGTGAATCCTTTTAAATCCACCAAGTACACAGTTTGATATTTTCATATTTATCCTGAACTTATTATCCCAATTATCAACTCTTTTTAATGGTAAAATGTGAAAAAGCAATTCCCTGGGGCTTTCAAATTAGCTTAAAAATAAGGGAATACCCAAACGTTTGTAGTTAACATGCTTGATAAGTATTGGGTAATATAAATGAGTGAAATGTTATTTATAGCTAATAAGGTCATCATTTGCTCTCATTTATTATTTGATCTGGATTTTTAATTTGGTAAAACATATTTACCCACTCATTTACGCCTACGAAACCTTAAACTCATTCGGAGATAAGTCTGTAAATTGGTGTTGAAGTAGGAGATAGCTCAGGCACTTTCTTCTGCCAGATTCCTTTCGTTGCATCACCTGCTATCTGACATGATGCTTAAACAACCAGGATATCACAGTGCTTAGATTTTTATGGGCGGACGTGCAATGGAGCTTCTACCGGGTTTATTTATATCCAAGGCCTTTTTTCCGAAGCCAGAAACGGAATGCATGAATGAATGCATGAATGCATGGAGTATAATGATGCCCCCTGTGATCATCCTGAAATTTTCAAATTATCCTATTATTTTCTCCGTTACTTTTTCGTGCAAACTTTCACAGTTTAGCAGAAATTGAATCTGAATATGAAGTGTTTAGTTGTGTAATACGTACTTCTATGCCACATCTATTATGCTTCTCGTCTGCCCTCTACATACTCAAATACATAATGATGAATCTGAGTTTTGTTTTCGTGTTAAACGAGTGCGAATGCAATCACATGCGCCGTAGATAACCACAATAAATAAATTAAATAAATTATGACGTATACATTTTATTTTCCGTAAATAAATTAAGCTTTGCCATTTCATTTCATTTTGATAGCTATATTAGGTATGATAAGTTTATTAAAAATATTTCTTTCAAAATTCATGGCATATTTGATGTCAAGCGAGATTTTTTTTAACTGTCATCTACCACCATCTGGAGTTATTTTTCACAGCTTGTACGCGATACACACTCATCATAAATAATTTATGCGGTAAACAGTTCATAAATTAATAGAGTTGCAGCCATCATGTGTCATGCTGCAATGACCGTTCATCTTTTTTCTCCTCCCTTATTTTTCCCACTGGTAGCCGCGAGATAATAAAGAGCAAAAATATTGTCCATTTCTGCTATTAGTCTAAACAGGCAATCACGTGGATGGAGAGGAAATTTAATGAAAATCGCAAATATATGCTATGTACGTTTCGCCCCTCCCTCCGACTGGAGAATCCTATGGCATCTCGTAATGGCGTCTAATTTCCAAAAGCCGGATTTCATTTTGCCCCTTTGGGCAAGAGGGGGCAGGGCTCGTCGTGTGAGGGAGTGTGTGGCGAGGGGTGGGATGGAGAGGGATGGCCGGGCTGATAGGGGTCGACGGTGGGTTTGAAACCGGCCTTGGCCCACAAAAGCCCCTCCACCTCCCCCAAATGTGCCCGGAATTACACCGGAAAATTCAAATCTCTTTCGCGGCGGCATCTGCTGCCGCTACTGCTTAATTCATACGGACGGAAGCGAACGAGGGAGGGGGTGGGGGCGCGCGGTTTGAAGCGGGGGTAAGAAGGAGCAAGGGTGGAGAGGCCCAACCCCCTTTTTTCTTCCCCAACCGTCACAAATCCCTCCCGATGACGGTTAATTCTTTCGTCCCACTTTCTAAAAAAAGCTCATTCCCCGTAGACTTTTTGCAGACCAGGGAGCTGCGGTGTGTGAAAGAAGGGTTGAAGGACGCTGACTCTGCCTGGTGATTGTTTCTCTCTATCCACGGGGTGGTTCACTTGCCTGCCAAAAGATTCGCTGAAGGCGTGTGTGCTTTCTCGGGGACGCCGTCAATATTTGCGACTCTTGTTTGATGTGCGACGAGGATAAGGTGCTTTGCTAGGACGTGTAAGTGTAAACCTTAAGAGAGGACTGCTCACTTCCAAAAGCAAAGCCTTAAGCCAGGCAGTTCAAGAGCGCTAAGCAATACGCTTTAGTGCACATGTGCGAAGTTTAAATCCTTTTCTTACGCTTGATGTAATTACTGAGAGCAACGTAATTATTAATCATCCTCAGAAAATCCTTCAAAGTATAGCAGTTCCCAACTAAGATGTTACAAACTAAGATTTCTAAGGATGATTCAAAAAGAATATTTATTTTCACGTCCTAATAATTTCTCAGGCAATTTGTATTATTCTTAAAGGCTTTCAATTTAACTCTGAGGGTTTTTTGTCCTTCCAAAATTGATAATTCTACAAGAAATAAATCCATAAGGACAATTCCGTTTTAAATGTGAGTGAAGATACATGAATGAATTCTGCTAAAGTTTACATAATATGCCTTTTTGAAGCATATGAAGATGGAATATTTCACAGGAACAAATAGAAAGTGAAGTAAACTCTTTGATCCGCACATTCTATTTTCGTAAATATATGAGTGCTCTAAAATATTTAAGTACAAATTCTCTATTGAAGAATGTTTAGGTTTTCCATCGGTTCAAACTCTCCATCTCTGCCGACGTTTTGATGCACGAGTCCTCATGCCCAGTTGATTTAAAAAGTGAATTGATTTAAAAAGTGATGGTGAATTAAAGCTCTTTTTGGAATCAAATATGCGAGATAAACCAAAACAGTCATCCAGAACCTAATACGCTATGAAAGCATTATATCTTTCTATAAATACTTATTTTCACTAATGGCCCTAGAAAATTTGTAGATAATGTATTAAATACTAAGAAAAATAATCGCTGACCAATAAATGTATTTAAAACTTCTGATTTCAGTCTGTCGGATTGAGGACCGCAATCCATTTTAATTACTTAACAATACGATTTTCACATTTCTTTCCCTGTTTTTTGTCTCGTTAATTTAAAAAAATTCATTTTAGATAGCGTGTTCATAGTTGAATAGAGAACTCTCTCTGCGCTTAGTCTGATTTTTTATTTTATTTTTTTATTCACCGTCTCCAGTTACTCAATCCATCGACCAATTGATCTTCTAAACACTGCCAGATCAATAAACGTTGCAATATCCAGCTCGATAAATGTTCCATTATGAATGATCGGTTCTGACCTACACTCTCCCTATTAAATTATGTACAAAGCTGCCTGACAACTTACTTTATTATTTTGAGCTTTACTGCTCAATACCTTCCTCAAATGGCATTGAATTAGTCTCATGTTAAAAGAGTGGTTGGCTGCAGTCCATATGAAAGACAACGGTTCCAGAATACGCTCGTAAAGCATGAATAAATTGAAGACCAAAATATCATTCTCTATGGGCAGATAAAAATATTGTTATTCCATGTTTCAGCTCCTAAAAATTAAATTTTTATATAGGATAGCAGTTCTGCCGCAACAACACCGAGTCAAAACCTTCGAATTGGGAAGCAACACAAGTGTAAAAAAATTCGTGAATTAATGCCCTTTAAGGAGTTAACTATACGAGGAAAATTTATATTGGTAGTTTGCTTGGTAATATTTGATGTTACTTCTGAACATCTAACTGAGCGATTAATTCTCAGATACTGAATTTAAACAATGAGTTTTTGGGACTGAAAGGCTTTATATCACCAAAATCCTTTCTTGTTATTATCTTTTATCGTACGGTAATTTATAAGGGTCTAATTGATCAACAAGCCAGAGATCATGTGCAGATCCTTGTTAGGCTGTTGATAAGAAAGCCTTGCAGCGCGTTAAATCGATAAAGAAGGAACGCGAGAGTTAATTCTGCAATCCAACTCGGCGGGGCACTCGATGAGGTGTCGCCATAAAACCAATCGCGCCAGGCGCAGGTTATGAGACGACTCCAGCGCGCCAAACCAGTTGCTCTGACGGCGGAGACAACGACTGCGTGAAGGAGAAATGACGCGTGATCGTCTAAACTCGAAATTAATTTCGTGCCGAAAAGTAATTAAACGCTTCGTATAATTAATGCAGCCTGCGGTTTTGCCATCGCGTGACGCACTCAATTACCCATTGAAAGGGAGAGGAAGGACAGCGCAACTGGATGTAAGGAAGAATGGAAAGATCACTGTGAGAGGAAGGAATGTGGAAAGAGTGGCAAGGGAGAAAGTAATAAAGAAAAGGATGGATCGTGTTCGTCGAAAGGATAGAGGAGTTAAGGTGGGAAGTAGGGAGTGGGAAGGAAGAGAGAAAGGACAGAGATGAAGGGAGGGAAGGAGGGATACGAGAGAGGTGAGAGGAGGAAGTAGAAGGGGCCGCTGTTGTCGGTGGCAGTGCGATGCGCTCGGAAGAGAAACGATAAAGGGAAGAAGAGGTCGGGAGGAGGGGAGTGAGAAGTTTTTGAGGACGGATGGAGGTTTGGGGGTTGTTTCTAAAGGAGTCCGGGCAATTTAACAGCCAAGGTTTCGCCTCTCTGCGAGAGAGAGAAGTCCCTCTTTCTCTATTCTCCCTCTTACCCGTGACTTCTGCTCCCATTCTGGCGCTCCGCGGTGCCGCCGCCCAACACTCGACACCCCGAACACGCCCCCATCTTCACGCCACCTCCCCCCTTTGGTGTGGATGAAACACACGCCTCCACACTCCCTCCCGTGATTCCCTCCTTCCTCTCCAATTCCAGCCCCCCCCCAAATGTGATGCCACCCTTAGCACTGCTCGCTCTCTCCCTGCGACGCTGCGTGCAGAGTCGGGAAGGGGAGCCGTGCGGAACGGTGGAATGGAGTCGGATAGGTGGGATGAAAGGGTTCTCGGTTTGGGTGCCGGGCAGGGATTGAACGGGGGGGGAGGAAGGAAATGGGGGGGATTGCCGGTGGGCTAAACGGGGGGGTGAGGAGGAGAAGGACGAAGAGGAGGTGATGGGATTGGTGGGGGGAGGGGGTGGCGAAGGGTTTAAATTTCGGGACAAAGAAGTGTGCGGAAGAAAGAGAGAAGTTTTCTGGTTCTTCGGGTGGGGGAGGGAATGGGCAAGGCGATTCTGGGGGCGACAAACTGAGGGATCGTGGGGTGGGCGAGGATAATTATCAGGAAGCAGCCCCCGAGGCGAGAGGGGACGAGGGGGAAGAGTGGAAATAGTTGAGAGCGGAGGAGCAAGCAAGCAAGAGAGGAGGGCTCCCCCCATCGTCCTCCTCCCGAGAGGTTGAGAAGATAAGACGGCAAGGGTTAAGGAGACCGCGGGAGCGTGATGAAAGTGTGTGAGCCGCCCCTCCCCCCCCCCCCCCCTACGGGGAAAGGGAACGCGGACCCCCGCTAGGGGAGGGGAAGTAGGAAAGTGAGAAACAGTGAGAGAGAGAGAGAGGCGGGAATGAAATTCGGTGAGAGAGAGGAGGGGTTGGGTGGATTGGTTTGAAGGGGGCGGTTTGGGAGGGAAGAGGTTTTGGGGGTGGGCGAGGGAGGAGTGAGATATTTGAGGGGTCGCTGCGTGAAAGGAGGCGGCGAGTAGGTTGAAGGAGGGCAGGTTGGGAGAGTAACACGAGAGTTTGAAACTTAATCCGGCTTTAAGTAATTACGGAGTGCGTTAACAAGTTCTCGAAAGGGATAGGGTGCCTGTGTGTATGTGTGTGTGTCTGTGAGGAGGTTGGTCTGCGTGTGCACTCTCCACAGTCACCTCCCCATCCTTCCTCAAGCCACAGTCAGCGTTCTCACACCCTCCCGCCCTCAGCTCTCCCCTCCTCCATCCACCCCTTCTCCCTCCCCTCTCATTTTCTCCCTTCGTCTGCCCATTACGCCTTCCTCCTCCTCCTCCTCCTCATCTACTCCCTCGCCCATATCACCCTTTCGATGACCCTCCCGCCTTCCCCGCACCATCTTCTACTTAATTCTTTTCCTGTGCCTCCCTTCCCCTTCTTACTCTCCACTTGAAATCCACTTCTTACTCTCTTTCACTCTCTCGCACACACATTCATTGGTCCACACATCGCCTCCACCGCATAACCCAAAATCTTGAAAGTATCCAGTCTCCTAGAAAACTCCTTAAGAATCCAGCCTCTACATTCTTACCCGGGAAAGTTATTCTATTTCGTTCCCTATCTCCCTTTCCCCAGATCCTAGTCATCCACCCTTCAATCTCTCCTTCTCTTTCCCTTCCCTCCGCCCCATTCTCACCCTTCCTTTCTCCCTTCCATCCTTGTCCCGTGCCTCACCGCCGCCCTCTCACTTCTCGTAGTGATCCCAGACACCTCTCTCTTATTGCACAAGTGTTTCGGGAAGCCAGATGACCTTAGCGTGTTTCCTTATTCCTCTGGATGACTATATTTGGTGGCACCCTCGCTAACTTTTCAGTATTTCTTACCCTTGGTTTCTACCTCACTAACCCTTAAATAACCATGTTTTGTCTGGGGAGCTGTAACTGCTTTGGAATATGAGGAATCGTTTATAGAGGATAGAAGTAGACTTTTTGTTCTGTGGAAATGGAAGGATATTATTGAAAAAACGAATGGTAACGCTAATAAATTTATATTTTGCAGGATTTGTGAGCAGAGAAGTGAGATACGCTAACTCATCGTTATGATTTAGATTCAACTTATGTTATTTCGCCAATCTCATCGACTTGGCAGAAACGATCATGTCTTTCCCTGCCCTCCTTGCCGCCTTTTATTAATGAAGCGTGTTGACGGCTATGATAGATAGATTCGACTATCCTCTCGAAGTAAAGACAAATAGTGTGATGGCATAGCGGCATGACACAGTTGTGGGAAGATTACGATTTTTACCACCAACTGCGTGTCATTTATCACAAATTATTCCAGAAAAGAAATGCAGAAACCTGTATCAACTGGGGGGTTCACAGGTGCACTCAAATTTCAACGAAGAGGATGTATTTCTAGCATGTATAACTGAGTGAAATACGACTGATGCGTTGTACTAGCACAAAGTAACTAGACTAACGATTTCTCTCTTTACCGACTTACTTTGACTTTGGTAGGTTCGTAAATGAGTTTCGTTTACGCTATCAAAATTTTGTCAGCATTATATATTATATCTTATCAGGGACTAACGTAAGAGAAATCAATTGCACCCTCTAATTGTGCATCATTTCAAGTGGAAAAGGAGTGGGAAATATTAATAGATTGAAACAAATCGTTAGCATACGCCGGTTTCCAGATGATATTTATTTCATTACATATTTGGAGAATTCCTAGCTCAATATCTGGTTTCAATTCATTGTATCAGTTTTAATTTGTAAATGTAAGATTTATAACGCATATTGGATTTGTTCCGTACTTGGAAAGTTTAATTTCTGTATGGTTTTTTAGTAAGGTAGGATTTTATATTTGAGTAGTGAGTACTACTACTTATCAATAGCAACTACTTATCCCTTGTACGACTCGCAGAAGACCATTACTAATCAAATAGTAAGATTATATTCCGCATCTAAACATGGAGCTCCCTCGATACCTCCCATAGAGCTCAACTCGATGTTATGTACGGAAATTCATCTACACTCACTCATTGTTGAAATATCTTGCAAAAGTGGATTTTTTGACTCCTAAATTGTAATTGAGATTCCACTGGGCTTACTACTACCCAGGTAAAATGCCATGAAAAATCAATACTTTGTTAAGCTAGAATTTAGTGTTTTTCCATCATCCTCAAAATATCTTTATAAAATCCTTCACATTGTTTTTGCGTTTGATTAATAATTTTTTCTTAACTTCATGATTCTTTTTGTTCTCATTTCTGCAATTATTGCGCAAGAACCAAATAGACAGATTTGAAGCAGGAGAGGTAGGCTTTCCAGGCAGTTAGATGGACTAGAGACTCTGTAATCATGGCGCATGCTCATTTTTTCTTACAATTAGTTCGGAATCATCGTCTTGATTGTGGAATTTCCAATCCAAACAGATCACGTTCGGCTGCGTAATCATTTCATAGAAACTAAAACGCATCCCAGGCAGTTAGTGTTCTCAGTTACGGAATGAATCATGAATTGCAACTCCCGTTTAATTGCTGGTGTGTCATTCCGATTTCCTAAGTACACCGCACGCTTGGCGAGAGAGCGTTGATGTCGAAGGGAAACTCAAAAACTCTCACCAAACGAACTCCGTAGCTGAGCTGGCGCGGCAAAAGGAAAACTCAGTGTGCCGCTCGAACAAGCGACGATCGAGATTAAGCGGTGAATTGCATAATTAGTGCATGCTCTGGTGCACGAGCAGACATACCTAAGCTCAGCTATATTATGATACTGAATCATCGCATGCATAGAGAAGCTATCGATATTTATTGGTTCTTTTATGGAGTAGAGCTAAGAGTTTGGTCGTACCATAGTTGAAAAATGCTAATAATAGACAGGCTTTGTATTCAGCATCCTGCTTCCTAGGAAACAATGTCTTTGATGTAATCATCTATAAGTAAAAAAATAGTAGTTGTCCAGCAGCTGCTGAATATTTATACGTCAATGCCATAGATTGTCAAAAATTACGATAACAGACGTGTTATCTGCTTGTTGTTATATCTTATTGTTGAATGAAATGTTGTCTTTCTTGTATAAAAAATATTATTGTAGCGCAGTGTGAATTTCATTGTACACTTCATTTTTTGTTAATTTCTATAAAAAACTCTCTCTCTTCCTTACTAATTGTTTTTTATATTTTATTAGCTTGCACTATAATGATAATATAGTAATTGTAAATATTAGTGTATTAATGAATATTCTATGCTTATTGAATGTTCATATTTGTAAACTGTAGTGTCCGGAAAAAATACTATTTTTGCCACAGAATTCTTCAGTTAAACTGTACTTTGTTCCAAAGGATAAGTAGTCCTTGAACAATAAATATTATTACTATTATTATTATTATTGTGAATTATGAAAAAATGCACCTTACTTGAGGAAATTAATAGTCTACGATTTAAGGCCTCATTTAATGAGTATTTTTTGTGAGTGAGTCAATTAATTAGACAAATAAAATGGGGATAAAAATATTGCAGAGGAAGTAATTGCCCTTCAACTTGAATCTTTTTGTTATATCAGCATTACCACCCCATGAATTACATTCAACAATGTTGAAGAGTTTTATTTGGCCCTTATATTAAGTGCTTTAGCTAATACAAAAAAATACCGAATTTCATACTTTCAAGCCCATGGTTTGTTCATCTCATCTTGGATTTCACCCTTGATAGGAGGAATGGTTCTGGGGTTTTCCAAAGGGTGGCAGTGTCGATTAGCATCTCGACCGCTATCCTCCTTCGATCGAACAGTCTATGAACCGAAGCTGACGACCCTGGCACTAGTGCTGAACAACCTGATGAGGCTCCTGAGATCTCATCATTCGGCCTATATGCCGGCAAAAACCTTGAGATAGGCATTCGTCCTAGGCTGTCTCTGATATCCGTCAGAAATCATCCTGAACGGGATAATTATTCGGAGACAGTGCCGTCTACCAAACAAAAGCATGCTTTAGTGTCCTTGTCTAGGTGTTCGGATTAATCTTTCCTCACTTAACAATTGTCACCAAAAAGAATAAGCATTCAGTCTCAAATGCATATATTAAACCATTTTCGTTTTTTAGGCTCTGCTTTAGAAACCTTTACTTTTAAGGTACCTATGTGGAAATTGAGATCCCATGCGTGACCTACGAGGAAGGTAACGGATATCAAAATTACTTCGACATGAGGAAAGAACTTCCATGTCAATCTGGACATTGAGAGTTGAAGAAAAATTATAAGGAGTGAGGTTTCAGGAGAGTATATTTCCGAACATGGTTATATAAAGTCCTCTTACCTTTGTTTCTAGATTGTATGTCGTGTTACCTCAACAGTGATTTTTTTCTGTTGGTAAAAACCCATGCAATGCGAGGTGAAAAGGTAAGAAACAGTCCAGTATTGGATAGCGTAATCGATGCGAAAATTCCTAGATTATTTTGGGTGATATTCGGTTAAAATTAAAATCACTTTTACGCAAAAGTTTTCCGTGTGCTACAATCAGTAAATCAGTATCTCCATTGAGTTTCATTTTTCTTGGCTGTGGTTTGCAAATTCAGTATTTAAGGAAATGTTTATTTCCGTCCCAAATTTCAAATTTCTGTATATCAGTATTGCTCAATTCCTTAATAATATTATTAGCTTTCCCGTCTTTTCACACAAAAAACATACGGAGGTCGTTAACTCACCAGCTTGAATACTTTCATGTCATATGTTCGAAACCCTTCTTGGGTGGCGTGAATGTTGAGGTCTTCTTCTAAATTAGGTGTTCAGCGTAGATGGTGCGATATAACTTCAGCAGTGGAAGCATCTAAAGTCAAGTCTACTCCTTCTTCTATTTGGCCTTCCTTATAGTACCTTTTGGAGCGACCTCCACCCTTTCCCGTCCTCTCCTTAGACCATCTCGCTTTCCTCACGTTCACCCTTCTTCAGATATCCAAACCAAACGGCTTTCGTTTCTCAATTTCCGCTTTCCCCCTTCCCTGCCTTTTAATCGTTGTAATTCCCTCCCCATCGTCATACCCTACCACTTTGCTCGGCGATGGCAAAACTACGACGCCGCCCCCACCAATCCCTCCCACTATATCACTTCTACCATCGCGTTGCCTCACTCTCCTGCAGCCTAACCTCCTCCTCTGCAACCGAGTCCCCTCAATCCTCCCAGCCACCGCCGTTTACTCCCCGTCCTATCTCTAAACTCGTCGACAACTCTCTCACCCACCGATTCGATTCTTTTCCTTCTCCCTCATTCCACTTCACCCCACCCCCCCCCCGTACCGATTCTCTCCTCCTCCCTCCCCTCCATCCATCCCTCTCCGCTTCTCCACTCAAACCTTAACTCCCTTCCGCCAACTCCGCGAGATATTTAATCTACGTGAAGATGTGACCCGTTGCGGGTACGGCTAATTAAGGACATTATTAAGAATGAGAGGGAGGGAGAAAGATTATTAAAATTCTACGGGTGGCATGTTCCCAGTGATCAGCTTGTTGCGAAGGAGAATGTTGTTTGAGTTCAGCTAAGTCAAGACGATAAATTATTTTCAAGTGCTCTCTTCCGAAGCCCCACTTTTGGTGTAATTGCTTCGTTTAATTTACAAAAAGAATATAAAATAATTAACTTTTCCACCTCTTGTTGTAATGTGACTTTTTGCTACATTTTGTTATTTACACATGACCTCAGAATCCTCTTTTTAATTAAAATGATAAATTTAAGGAAATGCTTCATTAATTTTTTGTTAGAGACATGTGCAATAATAATTGAGATTACATTTTAGACGCGGCGATATTTTTATTAAGTTGTAATTTCAAATTCAATAATGGATAAGAACAGAGGACGCATTAATTACTACAATGCTCATCCGGGTGAACGCGAGTCAGAGAGTAGCCGACTGCGAGATGAATTTTGAAAACTGCAACTCTGAAACTAATGAATGGAAGTTCATAGACATTTGTCTCGTTTCCAGAAAGAGATTTAATTTCATGATAACGTTTTGATTGGTCATTAGAAATATAAATAAAAGTATTAATTATAACAACGAAGCATTTCTTGGGATGAATAAAGTTGTGACTTCAGTTAGAAATTAACTAAATTGATTTATTAGGTTTTTATCATTTAACTGAATTTATTACCAAAATAAAGGTGATTATTTTGACGCTATATTTTCCCTCAAATTATCCATGAAAAGGCATGGTTTATTTAATAATTATTTTGGCATTATCTTTACGTCATTTTTTGAACATGTGAATTGTACAACGTAGTTTAATTTTTTAATATACCAGTTACCATTGAAAATTCCAAAAATAAATTCAGCTAAATAAATGTTTTGCAGTCCACTTTATTTGATTGCAGGCATATACTTAACAAAACTACACGTGTCATTTTCAGGAGATAATGATAAAACTACTTTCTGGCATTCAACGTAAATGCATGGCTTCTTTTGCTAAGAGTGTGAAAATTTACAACTCAATTTAACTAATGAAAAATGTTAACCGTTTTCTCACCGATAAAGTTCTTTTCTTAGAGAAACAGAGGATTCAACAGCAAAAATTTAGTATTCTCTCGAGTCATAAAATGAACTTGAGATTAGAATTCAGAAAATATGATGTATTTTGAAATAATATTGTGCCCCTTACTCATGGGATAATGAGCTTAAGAACCATCTCTTGGAAATGACTCGTTGGCCAATATGTGTATGATTGGGCTGTCCTTAATACAAGCTCGATTCACGTGGGAAATCAATGTATTATAAAAAGTTTCGTGAGATCCTTATCCCTTATCAAATCCCTTATATTCCATAATACTACACTAGCAGATCCTTTACTGCTAAAAGTATATTTGTGATACCCCAAAGGGTCTTGCATTCCAAAGCTGTTATTCTACCTGCTGACCTCAAGTGAATCACTCTGAAGCAGACTTCAATAAGTTTCATTATATACGCGACTGTGCACGTGACTTATGCCCTCAGGCATTTGAGTTGTTATCAGTTGCATGTATATATCATTATAATTAAACAATATCACATCCAATCTTTGAATTTTGTCAAAATTTGCAGCTGCCATATTTTCATTAAATATTATGTAACATAATATAGTCCATGTCGATTAGCTGTTTATACAACTGTGTTGCACTATTTCACCAATCTCATTATTGATTTTTACCATGAAATCATGTGGCTTACCATTTATTCCTTGGCTCGTTCACTGTTTTCTTTATGCCAGATATCTCGATAGGCTGTTTCGTGGGGCACTTTAATGAAGGTGGTTCTATATTCATGCTTCAAACGCTACAAGTCCTATGCACAAATAGCATTTATTGTGGCACTATATTCCCATTTTGTCTAAGGTGGTTGTTAGATGAGATTAGATGTTTTATGATTAGATGATTAGATGTTAGATGGTTTTTTTGAGAACAGTTTTCAAAGGATATCAGACAAAAGTCTCGGTTATAACAATTTCTGGAATACCTATGCTATTTTTTTCCCGGTCAATTGTAGTTTTATTGAGTTCGAAATACGTGCCCACAAGGTAAAGCTATTTTTTTACTGATGCGATGCCTTTGAAAGACTTTTGTAAAAGAAAGGCTTAACATTAGCAAGTATAAAGATGGGTGGATATCTATGGCTGGACAAGGAATCACTTTGTTCCATACTGACCGGGATGCATGTTTGAATTTCTCGAGTAGTTTCAACATCCTTTAGCCCTCTTCATCATCACAACTTTACTTCCAGTACACCCTCCTTGAGTCAAGATAAACTGCAACATTCCTTTGAGGTTGGAGAAGTAAAACCCTCTCTTAAAGGAATAATTCACTTTAAGTCTGGAGAAATGGACGAACGCATTCAATGCGCGATTGGACCTCTTCCCACGCGTGCTGTTGCCTTTCGTCGCTGCACTCCCCCTTCCTTTCTATTACCAGCCTTCCCTCGCCGCCCTTTCTTTTATTTCTTCTCTTCTCAAAATACGTAACCCCTCTCTCCGACGCCTGCAGTTCAACGCCCACCTGTTTACCCTCCCCAGAGTTCTTTACCGCTTCTCTTGCTCTCTTTAACCGTCCCCTCCCTCCTCCGCCCCAGTCGCATCCCTTTGCAATGCTAATCCCGGCCTCTTTATCTCCATATATCCCCTTCTCCCTCGCTCTACCACTTCAGCACCGCCTTCCTCCATAGCTATAGCCTCCTCCCACACTGCCTATCCTCCAATTCCGCTCACGAATATGCAAACTCGCGAGCATATAAATATATACTTACGCATGTTACTATTTGAGTGCAGGTGCACGAGTAAGTATGTATAATATGATTTGTATATTCAGCCTATCGGGGCAAAGAATGAGAAAAAGTATGTATGCGCATAAATACGTAAATTTTATATATTAATCTCACCTCTTTTTTTTCCTTGTTACCTTTTCCTCATTTTATACTCTTATATAAGCCCGCCAATTACGGGGGCGGTTCAATCTTATATTCAGAGTCCTTTCTGGGTTCCCTCCCGTCTTCGTGGCGCGCTGTCTGTGTGTGGAAGGAGGATGAATATCAGCAGTCCCTTCCCATTGCCTCACATCCTCTCTCTCTCCCGACTTATTTAGTCCCGACTCCTATCCCTCTCTCCCTTCTCTTTGTCCTCTTTTTCATTTGCGGCCCTCTCCAAGCCCTCTCCCCAGCTCCTCCCTCCGTCACCCCTAAGATCTCTCTCTCTCTCTCTTTCGCCGCGAGGTATGCCGGGAGGAAGGCGGGATTGTTGGGTGGCGGATAGGGGCTTGGAGTGAGAGGGGGAGCCATATTCGCCCATTTGCCTCTGTTAGAGGCCCGCCTTGCAAATGCGGTTTCATTTGTCTGAATGGAGACTTACTGCGCCGCGCTTTGAAACGCCAGGGAGATAAGCTGAGGCACCTTCTTCACCCTCGGCTCTATCATTTTTCAGCGGCGGAATAGTGGTGGTGTGCATTACTCAACGACTGCGTCTTCCGCTTCCGACTCTCCACCGAGGCGTAAGTGCGTTACCACTCTAATTATGATTAACAGAGAACACATTTGCTCCACCGCGGAGGACAGAATAGCCGGCTCACCTCGTTTGGATTTCTCCGAAATGCCACACTGCTTCAGGGAGCAATTATTCTACTCATTTACTTTAACTCAGGAATAAGTAGTTGTTTAAATTTACTCTTATGTTCAGTTACATAGGCGCTGGCGTTATTATTTTCACAGACAAATTCTTGTGTTCATGTCATTTCTTTCCACCGAATCACTTTATTGTAATACCTGGTTTCATAATTTAGTGACCCAACTGAAGCCATTTTGCGAAAGTCTTAAAGATCTCTTTATCCATAAAATCTATATTTTGATGCAAACCTCAATCGTTACTGAATAGCTGAACTGGCCAAATGGTAAGATGAGATGAAGGACAAGGCTCGTGGAACCAGCAGGAGCGATTGAGGTTCAACTTCAACGTATTTAAAAATGCATAGCATTTCTGAGCAATAGCCGAGATGCTGAATAAGACTCGTGTTGCGGCTTACGTCTAATTTTGTTGTTTGAGAGATAGGTACCATGTGTCTCGAGGACTGAAATTATGGAGCGAATCTGGGAAGCAAAGCAGGGCGAGCAAATTTAGGCCGGTCGGAGAGGTCCAGATCCTCCATGTTGCCCGCATCCGCTTCAACCGTTGAATCACAGGACTTCATTCTTCTTATACCAGCGTCAGCCTCCTTTCAAGGATTGGGCAGCATCATCCCTAATTCAATTTACGTATTGGTGAAGTCTCCATCTTTCCTCATAGCTATCATCACCAAATTAGCACTACTTGCGCCGAAATGTAAAATTTTATATAGCAATGCGTGCTAGACTTTTCATTTTTTTCAGGAGAGTGTTAATAAATTCCGTTTTGATTATATCGAAACAGTTAATGGTAGGTACAAAGACTTCGTGGCCACTAGACTCTATGGCTGGAATGTAAGCTTACAAATTTGCAAACGAGTCGATATTTATTGTAAATGCCAGCGGAAACTCTATTTTGTAAACATTAGAGTTGAAATCTCCCCCTGACGCATATCAAATCTTCATTTATCTTGATTGAACTTTCCAATGCCACTGTCTAAACAAACGAAACGATCTTCTTCCTAATGTTCGAATTATCCGAAATAAAATTCTTCCTATTTCTAGGTTTTTTTATGACTAGATCCTGTTTTATCTCCTAATATTCTGTAGAGTAAGAAGAGACCGTTCATTTTGGATCCTTTTGGTGCACAGAATGGACTTTCGAATCGCCGCATATTTTCTAATAGCGTTCATCAATTTATCAAAGTCCCTAGTTTCGTATCTAGTGGGACTCTATGTTGCGACTTTTTCCTATTCAAGTTGACGAAATACTTATGTAATTAATATAGATAAATATAGCAATATAATTATCCTATTAATTAAGGTAAAAATTAAACCAAAAACGATACAGTCAATGTTAAGTCATAATTTTCTGTTGATGATGGAATTAAATATTTGCAATTTATTAAAGCCTCGTATAGAATCTGAACCAGAAATAATCTTAAGATAAATATACATTAATTTTGATGCTGGAATTAAAAAAATAGAAAAAGTAAAGATGAAAACCAAGGTATATTTACACCAAAACTTTGAATCGCCTTATCACTTTTATGCGCTCATATATTTGCATATTTTAATGGACATAAAAAATAACAGCGTTTATTATTTTTTAAACTCTGAAGTGAAGGTGGTAGCAGTGCTTTGCAAGTTTTTCATCTCCCTCTCGCAGTCTGGCTTAAGAGTCTCCTTAATTCCGAGTTTCTAATTTCACCCCTTGAAAAGGTAGCAGCACCGACTTCGTATTTTATTCTTCAAGCGCCAGCCATAACCTTGGCCGAGTTCCTTTTTAATAAATGAGAAAACCTCGCTTTTAGCACGATAATTCATGAAATAACATTTTTAACGAATAAGGAAAAAGTCGCTTTAATGAATGACTACTTAGCATCGCGAGACCAGTTTGAACTTCCATTAGCATTGATGGTCAATGTGTGGTAGCTCAAGTGCAACGTTAAATGCATGATGAAGTCTTGAGGGTAGAATTCGCCTTTCATTGTTGCCGTGCAGAGAAATTCGGTATGAACAAATCGCCGAAGAAAATTATTATTTCATGAAAACTTGAGCATTATAACATTCTCTCATATTGCTTCCTTAAATATTGCATAAAATATTTTCTTCCATAGTGTCTATAAATAGCCTTGTAAGCCAAAAGAAGCCGTGTTTAAGTTTTTGCTGCGGAGTTTCATCTCTCTGGAAATAGAGTTTGGGCGAAGAGCTTTCGAGTCGAACGGTGGAAAATTCGGCTTTCTTAAGGTATTCCACGCCTCTCCCCCTCCCACCCCACATCTCTCTCTCCTCTCATCTCTCCCTCCTCTCGACCCTCCCTCGCCCCTCCTCCCACTCCCCTCAGCGCCTCACTCTGCCCTTTTTGTTCTCATTATAATTTCCATCCTTCTTCCCCGCCTTAATTCCCTTAACCTCGTTTCCGCCCCTTGGCCATATGTGGCTAATTTTCCCCTGTCCCATGAATCGCATTATTCCTGCTGCCGCTGCTAGGCCGAACGGGAAAGAGTGAGCCGAGGATTGTAGCTGCGCCACTGCAGCTAGGGCGCTGGAAATGCGTCGGTGAGGAGGCGGGGAAGTCTCTTGTTCCGGGAGAGAGGGGGAATCAAAGCGGTGAAAACTGACTGAAAGTCTAATCCACATTCAAATACTTTTCATCACCGACTCTGAAAATGAATGCTACTGAATTCCCTAATGCTTCAAAATTTGTAATGGGTCGCACATTACTAATTAAGTTCTCTAAAATCATTTAATATTGTTCCTAATTTTTTTCAAATTCAGTTTAATGATTTAACATAATTGTTTACACGTTCTGTTAATCATATAGTTGTAATTATATCCTGCAATTCGATTGCTACATTGCTGCCATTGGTGAAACTATGACGCAAACCAAAATGAACGTGTTAATGATTCCTCCAGAGAGGGGTATGCTATTAGTGCACTTTTATTAATTTGTTCATTATAGTGATAAACTTGTGTAATGGCGTCAACAATAATGTTTTTAAGGAATTCTCATGTCCATTAGCCTAACGCGTTGTTTATTTCTCACTCTTATGCAGTTTAATTGTGTCGTTTATAGATGATACCAGATATTATGAAATAATATGAAATAGGTATGCCTTCTCGCACGGAATGAATATCAACTTGAAGATGAATGTCCTCGTATAAAATTACGTGAGTAAATACTTTTTATTAGTGTTCATTTCATCACGATTATGTCATGACGTCATTTAGTATGAGTAATCAAATGATAGAGGTCTCTTCAATTAAAATGCTCTAATTTTATCCTGTGATCGGGAAAAGTGAATACACTTCTCCATCTCCAGCTCCACCCTGCCATACACATATTCTCCCACGGAGAGCCTGATTAATTTAGGTCGATGTATACCCTAGGTACCAGTCCTCGACGTCTAATCTCATCCCTTGGTCAAGAGGAGACGTAATCTTTGTTATCGTTTTATTGCTGCTAGATATACCCGTCAGATCCTCCTGCTGAATCTTAGGATCCACGACGGTATCAACGGAGCGAGTGTTCCATCTCAATTAGTCCGCAAGCCAATGGACCTTTTTTTTCCTTTCCGCGGGTTACATGGCGAGTGCTAGTAGCGAGGAGCACACGGGAATATTTTATGCAAGGGAAGATCTGGATGGGAGTAAACGGCACCGAAATTCGGCTAACCGCAGTCGCGAACATGGGGCTCTTTCCGTAAAAATTAAATGGACACACGTATCTGATTGTGGTGTCTCCGTTGCAGCAGCGATCATTTTGGTCTCCCAGCTTGGTGTGCGCCGAGATTAAATGATTGCCGGTGTAGTGTCGGGACTGCTCGGGTCGAGTGTTCGCAAGTGTTGGGGGAAGGAGGCAATGAAGGGGAGGGGGTTGCTAGAGTGTTGCGGGATTAAGGGGGTGGGAGGTGGGGGTAAAAAAGGGAGGAGCCAAGGCCTCGACGTGACAGAGATGAGTGAAGTGGGCTGCGACGATGCTAAGGGGTCATGGCAAGCAGCTGCGTGAGCTGGGAAAGATACGGAGGCGTGGCACGCGGTTATATGTTTGGCATGATAAGGAATGGTCGATTGCGAGCAGAAAATGATAATTCAACCAACGAAGATTTGAACTTCAATGGCATACGTAGTGTTTTCCCGTGAATAATGCAGGCACTCGAAAAAAGTACCCTTTCTTAGTGCTCATTTTGGCCACTAAATATTCACAAAACATTATCTTTATCCCCAATACGTTTAGCTTGACCAATGGTTAAATTAGCCATCATACTTTTTAAGTTTAATGGAACTTGTAAGTAATGGTAGGTTGTACACACCAGAAAAGCAACATTATAACTTCAGAAGATCGATTTGAATTTCTTTTCGTAATTTTTCATAAAATAATTATTGGGTTCATTCGGTATTATGAAATATCAACCCTTAATATTATGAAATATTTCCTAATTAATTCTGTCCTTCAAAGTGATCATTGATCGATTTAAAATAGTTTTTACTCCGGAAATGAGAATCATCAGATTAAGATTATTGTAAGGTACTTTAAGTTTAATTTTGAAAAATAATTAGTTTTCCAACATATTCGCAGGTTATGAAAAGGTGGAAGTGATAGATGTGCTATATCCAATAAAGATTTAACGGTAATTTCAGTTAAAAGTATAAGTCGCTCGCAGTGCTTTGAGCATGCCCAGTTTGACCTGCATCATAATATCATAGTGTCAGAGTCGTGATAAAATCAATCTAATTTTTCATCATAAATGTAATGCATTCTTGATGAAAAGATATTCAGCGTTATTCTTTTGTTTTCTTTATTGCGATGATACTCATTGTGGATCCGTTGAAAAATAATTTTCATTCTTCTATCGTGATTAAATTCAACGTATCTGGATATAATTTTTTTTATTTGATGGCAAACTGAGGTGGATTAGCATTTTTTGAATCCTCATCCGGGTGAAATAACTTTATAAATAAAATTCAGGAATAATTTACGTTTAAACATAAAAATTTGAACGAAAAGTCGACGGCTTTAGTTGCATTGTAGAGAAATGGCATGGTTTTGGAAGTGTTAGCAATATGTCACGGCCCAATGGCACTTATACATTGCTGCCTATGTCATCCGCAAAGTATCCAAACAAAATATAAGCATATTCGTGAGATAAAATCTGCTATACCCATAGGTTATTTTTCTATTGTCAGTAGAAAGACCGGAAAATATGATAAATAATTAAATGTTGAAAGTTACTGACAAATAATTCAGGAATTACGTTCAAGGTTTTGAAATTTTTAAACGTGCTTGGATTAATGTATGACTCGATAAGCTTATCCATAAAACGCTCAAGAACAAGTATGATTGAGAAAAATCAATCGTTACTGGTGACTAATTTCAATTTCAGATTTGGATAATAAAACGTAATACATTCAAAAATATGATGATATTAACGTATGCTTATTCTGAGAGGTGATTTTATTTCGTTGTTATTCGTATTATTTGATATTCAAGAGCCACTTTTGTTGCGTAATTCATGTTTTGCCTTTGGGTATCACCTCATTATGTTTCCGGAAAAAACAATCTCTCAAATTCGTTTCCTGTGCGAGTAAAAAAAAATCAAATCGTTAAAAAATCAGGTCGTTATAGAATATCAGTTGACTCATTGAATTAATATTTTTCATGGCCCTTTCATTTGCTTTAAAAAAAACATCTGTTCAGTGGATGTGAATCGCGGAACATTTTGTTTCTTATGTATGTCGAAGGTTTATCACGTGTTCGCGTGTGTTCAGTGGTGGAGTGAGTTGTGCTGGACAATGAATGAGGGGGGAGAGGGGAAAAGAGACGCGGCTGCAATCCGATTGGTTCGAATGTGAGAGAGCAAGAAGAGAGGTAGGGAGAAAGAGAGATAGAGAGAGAGAAATGGTCGCACACAGAGGGAGAGAGATCCGTTTCGGTCGAGATGAAAAGGAAATGGAGATGAGCGGCGTATCGTTCGTACTTGTTCCCGTTGAAATGGGGTCTTGTTAATTTATGCCCCAGTTGCCCATATACACCGGCGGATGCTTTGGAGGGGGTAATTGAAACAATTAGGCCCCGCGGAAATTTATTAAAGGACAGGAAAGTCTCCACAAGGAAAACATCCAATGGCCGCGGCGGGTCGTGTCGGCAAAACAAATGCCTTTCGGTGCGCACGGCGGCGACCCTTTCGAAAACAATCCCTCTTGCACTCTCCGATGCGCGGTAAATGAATCCGGTGTACGAACGTCGCGTTTCCCATTCCATTCTGTCTCCCCATCCCCTCCACCTTTCATTCCAACCATCCTCTAGATACGCGGGTGACACCAATGCATGCATTCATTCCGATTCTTCTTTTTTTTCTATTTTATCTTCTTTGCTTTTATCTTTATCTCCATGTTCAATTGGATCTAAACTTAACTACGTGAGGAGTTACGAAAATAAATTACTGGAAAACATTTCTAGATTAGGAAGAACTTTATAAGTGTGACGGGTACCAAATCGATATTCTTTTTAGGAAATTGCTGGCATGAGAGATAAATTTGAGTTGGTCATTTTCTGAAGAGGAAATTGCAGAATTCAGAAGGAATGCCGAAACAATAACTTGTAGAGTTGTTGGCGTCTTCCAACTTAAACCAAAAGTTAGTTTCTAAAATACAAATATTTATTGATTTTTAAAAAGAGTATCTTGAATGATACGTAATCGTCTGTATAATTGCCACGTTTTCCTCTGAAACAAAACAGTTAAACCACAGTTAAAAACCATTTAAACGCCAGGCTTTCTCGCTTCAATCAAATAATCAAAGTTTCCGAATGGAAAATATATTTCTTTTAACTAGTTAACCTTCATGACTTTGACATTTATTAACTTTCTATTTTTATTTTTTTGAGATTTAGATTCGTATATAATAAGTCTCCATTTCTCAAATAAATTTTCAGAGACCTGAAACATTTGTGCAAGCGCTCCAAAGTTGTAAAAGTAAAGGTTGCATAATTTCTATCGGATTTTATTGAGGCATATACAGTCATTGTGAAAGAGTATTAATGAAAGATTACGGGGAGAAAAATACCTAAGTGACTAACGCAACACTAAAATAATGATATTGATTAGCAGGAATAAAAGTATTTGGCTCGGTAAATGTACCGGCCAAATTAAGGTTTTACATCTAGTAAATTTCCTTAGGCAACTTCTGCCATCTATGGATGTTATTTATCTTTTAAAATTTCAAAATTAATGGTTTTACTGTTATAATAAACTTGAAGCATTAACTTTCTTATCCAAAGATTTTTAAGGTCATCATTCATAGATAAATGCAAGCTTAATATACTGTACGGAGGGATTAAATGACTCAAAGTCACAAGAGACCGTTAAGTTAGTGTGATAGAGATGTTTGAGAAGATGAGCTGCTTGGTAAATGAGTAACGCGCCATACTTTGCATTCAATTCCAACATTTGTGCCACGTAGTTGTGCTACTATATTTGTGTAACAGAGCGTAAACTAAGGCGTCGTGGGAAGAGCAGTTCAAAAGAAACTCAATAGAGAGTGGTTCCAAGTAATTTTTCGAATTTGATTAATTTCTTCTATTTGGTGTTTAAACCGAGAAAGTAGAAAAGTAGGAAATAGCGCTGTTGTTCACATTCCTGGAATGGGGGCGTGGCAACAATAAGAGTGCTTGAAATGAGATGGTCTCTCCTACTGAGGCAAAAGCATTGAAATCGCAGTGTATTTTGAGGTTACTTCGACAACTCAATTCCAGTGAAATATTGGGTAGAATATCAATTTCCCATTTCTATTTCATAATGTATCAATTTTTTTAAACTTGGTTGATTATTTAGGAAAGCTCCCTGATCTTTTTGTTATTGCAAAATGATAACGAAAGCCTCTGACTCTGCTGATGTTTTTAAATAGCTTTCACGCATTGAAATGAATATCGAAATAGCAAGCATCGAAAGAGCACTTCAACGCATCAAAATGAATGATTTTCATACTTGGAGTTATCGCTTGTTGATTAATAGCTATTTTTGTTGTATGTTGTTACAATTTTACAATATTTTTCAAAGGAAGGCAAGCTCCTTGAATTTTACAAAAATTGATAACATAGATGGAGGAATCTAGCCACGCGACTATCTACTGAATTGCTCCTCTAGGTCTACCTTCTTGGTTTGAAATCTGATTCATAGTTTCTCCAACCGCATCATTGGAGTTACTATGTTAAACGCAAAATTCTGGAATCGTGGAACTTAACCAATGTTTTCCCTTGTTGTCCATTTAGCTCCCGATCAGCCAACCACATCACTTCCGCGAATGATTCTCAAATCCCCACCTCATTCTATAATGTAGCATTTTCGGTAACGTCTTTATGGCTCCAGAGAAAGATTCAACTACCGAGAGGAAGCATTTAAAGAGGAGTAGACGTATTAATGCAATGAATATGTTTAGGGCGCTTTTTTCCTCATCCCTTTCAGTTTCTACTTCCATTCTTACTCCCAGCTCATTAATTCTCTCCTCTAACTTCTTCCCCTCTTACCCTCCGTTGTTCCTTAAAGTATCCCCAACCCCTTTGCTCCGGAACGCAGACAATCACTACCCTCCGTCCCCCACTCCCTAATCTTCCTGCCCCCCTCCTTCAATCTTCCTACTCCGTATCGAATTTCGGTCGCCCTTCCTCCGGACCTCTCGTTGTTTTTCGCGTTCTTCATTAGCCTTCTGAATAATTCTCTTCCTCGCAGTGTTTCCTGGCAAGTTTTTAAAATGGTTAAGTCAACATCGACCCTTTATTTTTCTCCGGAATCATTATTGCCTGCTGCTCGGTTAAGCCAATTAGTAACTTCCCGTGAACACCATCTTTATTTCATGAACCTATATTTTCTTGACTTTTTACCATGTTTTATTAATCAAAACTGTTATTTGACCCGAGAACGTATTTTTCAAACAACGTTGACCTTAATAGCATACCTCTCCTTGGTTTCCTTCATCGTTTTACTGTAACCAATCTCTGCGGAGCACAAGAGTCAGATATTAAAGCAATCTTGAAGAAGATAATATGACTAAATCCTTAACGTGGGAAGAATTTAGCTTGGATGGCTTTTTTAGCGGAGGTAATAAAGGGATCTAAATTTTATCACAGTATATTTCAATATATGAATTACATTAGGATTACTGGTTTCCGTTTCTTCTGACCGTTTCGTTCTGCGCCTCCTTTTTTAAAACTTGGTAAAAATATTTTAACTAATTGGACCCTAAATAGTTTATAAATTCCAAAAAATGCCAGCATAAATTTTATGTAATCAATAAATTACAGCCCAGCATAATACTGAAAAGACATTTCATGTCAAATGTCTATATTTTTGTACGCATATCATTTTGTCAATACTTGTAGCTTTGGCTATATTTTTGGCATTTCGGACGATTTTGTTGGCCCGCATGTCCCTGGAATCCCAATAGGTTAAACCCGTCATCAGCTTTTCCAGGGACCGGGTCAACAGAACTTGGCATACATCCATCTCCTGGGTGGTGAAAAACCCACCCAGGTAACACTGAAACATTCAAATTCTACTTGCTTTGAGAAATTCATGTCCCTCTGGAACTTAATACTTCTTTGTGGCTCTAGACATACATACCTATATATCGTATTCGATACTAGCATTCCCTGAGAAAGTGATAAATAAAATGAAACGTTTGAACTTTCTAATCATCTACATCTCTCGACGTTTTCCAACCAAATATGACACACATGTACAACACGATCTAAAATATTCAGAAGCTTAAACATGAAAAACAAAAGGTGATCAAGGACTGTAAAGGACCTTTGTAAGTTGTAGTTTATTGTTAAGTTAGAATTTTGTGCCGTGTTACAGATACATGTGCTCATGTGCTGAACCTTTGAACCAATGGTAGGCTGTTAGAGCTCAGAAGTAAGAATGAGGCTCTAGTAGGCCCCGGGGCCCACATTCGATAGAATGTCTGAATTATATCATAGAGGATTAACTGTCTCTTATAGTTTTGCTCCTTGATTCATATCATCACTGAGAAGGCCATCAGCCAATACAAAGATGCCCTAGAGCCTAAAATGTTGCAGGTTGGATTCTGTATTTTGTTGAAAAGGGGAAACAATTCATAAGGACTTTACCCCAGAGTTTTCAGGTTTTTCTCGCACATGAAAAGCATTGGAATTAGTGCTGAAGTTTCTGTTTTCCTGTTTTATATCTATAATTTATTTCATGATTGGATTCTCTTATTGTATACGCTTTTATACCTAGAGTTTAAGTTTTTGGTTTCTAAATCGACATGTACTATTTTAACGATAAATATCTTTAGATGGCTATTACAGCAAACACATAGCAATGGGAATTTATTTCTGAGTTATTCATGGTTAAAGACTAAATGAACAATACAGCAGAATGCAGTGGGGTGTTATTTGGGGTATTTTCCACCTCTAGTTTTCCAAGTGTGGTCAATCACTACTAAATAGTAAATATGTACATTCTAAATGTTACAATTCGAGGTTTCTTTCAATTCCTTGCATCAGTACAATTTTTTCTTCGCCTAGTTGACATTCACTCGTAAATCATTAGATAAATTATTATAAAGATTAGATTATCATCCATTTACTTTTAAATTAGTGCTGGGCGACATAGGTCAGATTCTTAAATAATACCGTTGGAATTGAGGGCGAGGAGTACTGCTTCATTGGCAAGGTTTGCCAATTTATCAGTATGCAAGTGAAAGCATGAGGATGTTTTTTGCCCCTATAATTGACATCATTAATTTCATTAAAGAATGCGTGATATAGGTGAAGAATATTGAATCTGTAACAGCCCAACTACCGTAGTATAGACTCTTACAATTAAAATTTAAAATAAAAGTAATTAAAATAATGCTCAAGTCGAATTTTATTATCCTTACATTGGTCATTGTCTTCTTTCAAAAATTACCCAGTCTCGTACTATTTGTATTTACTTTCCCAAGATATCCCCGTTTTCATGTTGCTCCAGCCCATCAGATGGTCCCTGCCTCTGTTCCAGTCTCTAGACACTATTCTCCTGTTCAAAACGGCAACTTGCTTTTAGCCACCCCGGCGCAAACTCAACTTCCCCAGGCCTCCCCAATACTGCCGCGCCCTCCATAACGCCCAAAATGCAGTGCCCTCCCTTGTCCCTTACCAAGCCTGTTCGACCACACCCTTATCTCGTTCGAAACGAAACTCGATTTCCATCAGAAAACTCATCCAGGGGTTCGCTCGCTCCCGTCCGCTCCGATGAGTGCCGCATCACCTCTCTCAGTCGGTCCTAGGACCCTTAGAAACCCTAGGTGCCGTTATTCTCTTACTCTTCCTACCCACAGAGGTATTTATCCTTATCTAACTCCCTGGCTGAAATTGCCCGACCCTTGTTTAAAAACAACCCTTTGAAATAAGAAAATATGTAAATTACTTCGTACGTCAGCCGTTGAACGCAGCTTCTGTCATTAACTTTTCTCTCCTGCTTCCTTTTCATTGATGAATAAAGCAATGCTAAATGTTATTTTAACTCTACTCTGAATTCAGTTTTGCATGTATTTGAAGCAGATTTAATCTCATCATTCATGAGACAGCTTACTCAGAGATCTGAGCTGAGTTTTGCTCCCTTGTAAATGTGAAAATAATTCTTTCGGAAATAGAGAATATTTAATGACCAGATTAAGAAAGGCATTTTTTTATGAATAACGGTAAACATGGATTTTTATTTGAAATTATGCTCATCTTAGTAACACTGTCAATGTTGATCTCATTAGTGTTATTCACAATTTGAATATGTATAATTTAAAATGATCGAAAATCTTAGATTTGAGTGTACCAAAAACTCTCAGGATGTTAATATAATAATCAGTTACAGCTCAACAGAGTTTTATTCAGAGGTGTTTGTTCCGGTTGTGAAAGGGAAAGAGTGGAATGTATGTAGGGCTAAGTTAAGGATACGCAATTCGATTCTAAGATGGTATATTTCACAGGTTACAATAATACAGTGCTGGAGTAATCGTCCCCTTTCTTCCAGTTCTAACACTCGACTCACTGACACTTGACTGTCTCTCAGCACTCGCCTCCACTGCCCGTCACACGCGATTGGTCTCTTCAACTGACGACTCACTACTCTCCCAGCGGTCCCTCGCCACCCCTCCTTGCGTCACTGCCCTAGGAGGGCAGCACTGGTCGGGGCCCATGGGCCACCTTCTGGTCTTTTAATGTACCGAGCCCAAACATACCGGCCGCTGAAAAAGCATTTATACTTTTTCCCGATAAGAGACCTAAAAACAGATGAACAAGTAACAAAAACAAAAAAATACACAGATGAATGCATTGTCTCACTGTGTTGAAGTAGGCAAGAGACAAAGTTTAGAAATTGGTCGTTTAAATTGCCCTGATGGGGTACGAATAGTCGCCACTCGCACTAAACCGTCTTGGCCTGGGTGAAGTTCTTGAATCACGGCGATCTTCCAATGAAGTGGAGGCATGTTGTCTTCTTTTACAATGCAAAGTGCACCAGGTTGCACATTGGCACTGGATGAAGTCCATTTGTTCCTCTGCTGGAGATGACACAGGTAGTCCAAGGACTATCTTCTCCAAAACTGCTGCAACTGCCGCTGTATTAACTGCCATCTGGAAAGCAAGCTGAGTTTAACATCACTCATGTCTGGTTCAGGGAAACAGGTAGGATGGGAGCCAATCTAAAAATGACCAGGCGTTAGGATAGAATAATCGGTAGGATCACTCGAGAGAGGAGTCAATGGCCTAGAGTTTACACAAGCCTCAATCTGTGATGTTAATCTCTTCAACGGTGAAACATTCATTCCCCATAACTCTACGCAGATGGTATTTGAATGACTACACTTCGGCCTCCCAAATTCCTCCAAAGTGGGGTGCTCTAGGTGGAATGAAATGCCATATGATACCTTCTTGTTGAGCAAATCTCGTCACCTTCAGTTTGTGGTCTTCTCTTTGCATAAGCTTTTGTAGTTTTCGCAGTTCTTGTGCTCCGACAAAGTTTGTTTCGTCTTGATATAAATCTCTTTAGGGAAAATTTCAAGCTATCCGGGACTAGCCACGGATTTCCACTTTTACGGAGTCACCCGCAATGCACACATGTGCGAATTTCCACAGAGAAAAAATAATCCGCCTTGACCGGGTCATCATTTCTCATCGCTCATCCCGGTCAAGGTTTATGATTTATTCTCTGTGGAAATTTGCTCTTTAGGGCAGCCAAAAATGCTTGCGTAGACATATCACTGACAACTTCAAGATGTATAGCCCTAGATGAAATACACAAAAATTGCTATGTAACACTTAATTTTCACTTTACTTCTGCGAGTACATGATTTTATATATATTGGTCCAGCATAGTCAATTCCACAGTTGAGAAATGGCCTAGCTTGTTTCACCCGTAAACTCGGCAGTTGTCCCATAAGTTGAGTATTTGATTCTCCCTTCAGCTTGTGGCACACAAAACAATGATGCAAAATTTTTCTAATAGCATTGCCATTGATGATCCAAAATCGTTGCCTCAACGAGGATAATAACAACTGGCCATTAGCATGAAGCATTAGTAGATGTTCGGCTTCAGCTATCAATCTAGTTAGATGATGAGATGGAGATAAAATAATCTGATGTTTCTGATCGTAGGGAAGATCGGCATTCTGAAGGCGGCCACCGACTCGGAGTAGATTATTGTCACAAATGAAGCGATTCAGGTTCTTGAGTTTACTCTTGTTCTTCAAGGGTTTAATTCCCTTTACTATTTGAAACTCATTTGTAGCAGGGTGCCACAAAAGACCAAGAGTTTTAATTTGACCATCGTGGAGCCACAGTGGCAGTTTAGCTTATCTAAACCCCTCAGGGATACCTTCAAGCAAAGCAGAGTGGTTGGAGCACCACTTACGCAATTGAAATCCTCCCTTCATAAGCAACTCCATGAGCTCCCTTTGCATTAAAAGAGCATCTTCAACACTCTCAGCTCCGGACATGCAATCGTCCACGTAAAAGTCGTGAAATAAGATTTCTGCAGCCTTTGGGTAGTTCTGAGATTCGTCAACAGCAAGTTGATGAAGGCATCTAGTTGCTAGAAAAGGTGAACTAGCAGTACCATAAGTCACCGTGTTCATCTGGTAGATAATGATTGGAGATGCAGAATCTCTTCTCCACAGGACTCTCAGCAAACTGCGGTCCTGAGAATGCGCATTAATTTGCCGATACATTTTGGCAACATCGGCGGTAAAAAATACCTGATGGGTACGAAAGCGAATTATGATCGTGAACAAGTCTGGCTGAATTGTGGGTCCAACCATCAGCAAAACATTTAGGAAAGTGCCATTTCTGGTTTCCGCCGAGGCATCAAAAACTACTCTGGTTGTCGTACTAGACTCCTTGAAGACAGTGATGAGGAATGTAGTGTGGACCAGAAGTAGCATGTGACCAAAGGCTTCATATCCATCCATGAATTGTACGTAATCTCTACGTAGTTGAGGTTGTCCATTGATTTTTCTTTCCAGTTGATGTAACCGTCTCGTGGCCATCTGGTAGGAAACACCAAGTTGCGTGCGAGCCTGACGTAATGGAAGACTTACAACAAATCGTCCTGTATTATCTCTTGTGGTATGTTGTTGGAAATGCTGTTCACATTCCTTCTCCTCTTAGGTTCGAGGCGTCTCGTTGATTTCTTCAATCTCCCAGAATCTTTGAAGTTGGAGATGTAGGTTGTCATCACTTCTGAGAGGAAATGATGCTGATGACTCACTCTGGGTTCGACTCGTTGATGATTTTGACGAATGGTACCGTCCTGTGACTATCCATCCAAGAGTGGTGTCTTGAAGAACAGGATGATCCATGTCCCTCACCAGTTTTCCAGATGTAGATTTTGTAGAAGGTGAAAGAAAACTTCCGATCCAAGCAGTAGGTCAATATTACCTGGTTTTTTAAACTTTGGATCTGCTAGCTGGATTCCCTCTGGAATATTCCAGGTCTGATAATAAATGTGGGTAGAAGGCAGATTTCCAGTGATTTTAGGTAGGACTGAGCAGTTAATTTGAAATTTGTAGTCTAGTACAGTTGAGTGTACCTCTGCGAACACAATGTATTTGCTTTCGTGCGTTACTTGGCCAATACCTTGGACTGACGCTGTTTTTCGGTTTTTCTTCAATTTTAGTCGCTGAGCGCAAGCTTCAGTATTGAAGTTGGACTGTGAGCATGATTCCAACAAAGCTCTGCAAGTCTGAAGTTGGCCAGTATTATCCATAATCTTAACCAGGGCAGTGGAAAGCAATACCTGTCTCTCAGGTCTTATTTTGAGCGAACAATACGTATTTGTGCCTGATTGGACTTACTCTTGATTGTAATCGTTCGGTCTCCTGGAAGGGTAGTCACTATTAGAGGGTTTTTGGTGCTGTTGCGGTGCGTCATGTGCATTCGAGTGTAGAAGACTATTGGTGCTCTTCGACCTATACGACTAATACGAAAAAAAGGGATTGGGAGAAGGAGGTGAAGAAAGGTTTGAATTCTTTTTCATAGATGGTTCTAAGACTAAGTTCTGACTTTTTTCCATTTTCTATCACCATACATGTTTCTAGCCGAAGAGTGGTTGAATGTAGCTCATTATTCCACACTGTCTCCTGGGGGTCAATTTTATAACTAGCTTACGCTTGAACGTAATTTTTAATGTATGCGATCGTTCAGCAGACCACAAACGCTACGCTGTTGTCAGATGGAGAGCATATTACGCATTTGTTTCTCTTTAACGTATGCGCAATGACCATAATTTTGAACAATTGAATATGTTTAAGAAAACTTTAAAAATTAAGATTTAAAAATCAAATCCCACGAAATGGAAATATATTTCATGCTGAGTATTATCCACTGCCCTTAATGCGTACATTTTATACTTTAATTCCTAAAGCTTACCATTATAAAACTTTTATGGGTAAATGGAAACCTCAAATTGCCTTTTATAATCCGTATATATCATTTCTCGAAGGTGTTTTTTGTCACAACACCATGACTCCCATACTTCTTCATCAAAATAAATGATTCAAACATTGTTTTAAAGCTTATATTCCCCGCTATTGACGAAAAATAGACAAATGGTTTAAAATTAAGTTTATGTTAAAAATTATCCAGTGCCATCTGTTGACAATATAATCAACTAATATGTTAGCTATGGTTACGTGCTTAAAAGACTGTAGGAGGCACCATCTATTAACACATCGTTTAGTTAGATTGTTTACATTTTTCATGCAATCAGTTTGACCGTTTACCGTTTACGTTTACTTTATGTATCTTTAACACAAGCATAAATAACATATAATTGTCTATGGGAAGAAACAGGTAGAAGAACAGGAAGAAAGAAGGAAGAAACAGGAAGAAGCTGCATACTGTGCGAAATATTCGCTCGGGTCAGCTAGTGTTTCATTAAAACTCGTCCTACCAAAAACTAAGAGCAGGCAACAATGATAAATCATAGAGCTGCCATACCTTAAATTTCTTGTTTGGAAAATAAAACTCTCAAAATATTTCAATCCCCGAACAAAATATCGGAGGCTATCGTCAACAACGTTTCTACATCTACATGAACATACTGCCCTGCTAGCCGCCACATGGGCATGTAGCAGGGGTTGTTAGTACATCAGCTGTGTATATGTATAAAGGATGAGGTTTTGAGACGTGGAATGATGAAGCGCATTATAGGTGTGCTTTAAGTGGAGCTCCGGTTTTATTGTGGTCGCTTATTGTGCGTGGAAAGAACAAATTTTTGTACCTATTTGTTTGGCAGAGTATTTCCTTTGTTTTATCGCTTCTTATGAGCCTAAAAATGTAGTGTGGGGTCAAAGGTATATTCTAAATACCACATGAACACATACCTGTTCTGAATTTCTCAAGAAAAATAGGTCTAGTGTGCAGCCTCCAGAATCTTCAGAATCTATAAATAAAGTTATGTATTGCAAGAGCATTAAATTAATAGGTCTTCTAATCAAATCCAAAAAGAGCACCTAGAAAAAAATCTTGATATGGATCGATACAAAGAACATTGAATTAAATATTGGAGACAAAATAGAATTTTCCACTGATATACCAGTGGAATTTTAACATTATAAAATTACTATTTTCTCTTTCATTATCTTGAAATTCCAATTCTTCACGTCCCTCAGGTATCTATAGACCAAAAGTTTGATATACAGCTCCCTTTAAAAAGTTATTTACCAAATCGTACGCTCAGACGTACGTATTTCAATTATCAATGACATTTTGACATGTAACTTCAGGCGTATGTTGATTAGGGAATCCATTTAAATTTCCAGCATTTATGTAAACTAATCAGCCTTCATTACTATTCAAACACAACCTTAGCACCATCATATCAAATAAAAATACCAAAACAACTCACTAATACAAGCCCGTGTACAGCTTGTCAAGCACCATGATTGTTTTTCCTGCGGCTTATGTTAACACCAACCGTTGGATATCTAGGCTATCTTTCAATCATTTCCCTTATTTCACCAGATACTCACTGTGGCACTCAAATGCAGATAATTCTTGATAATAACAGCGAGGAGAATATATGAAAAGATAATATTTCTCTAAGTGGCAGAATTTGCCGATTGATGTAAATGAAACATATTTCATAATTTGGCAAAAAAATCATCTTTCCTTCATTTAGGCTTAAACAACCACACTCATACTTTACGAGACAGCCAAGTGAAAGAATTTTCCTTGCCAATGACAACCCATTACGCCAAATGCAAATGTATTTATCTTCACCTTCGATAAACGCTGACGGGTTAATTCATTCAACAAAATCCCATTCCGTTGACTATATCTTTGCAATTCTATTGGGACGTATACAACCATGCTTACTATTCAATAGAAATCCAATTAGCCACCGACTTCATTTCAATTCACATAGATTCCGCATCGAAAATTAGACAAGAGGAGAAACAACGTATTACTGTTATCAATCATCTCCGAATCTTCCTACGCATTTGTAACCCTCAAAACACAATGCCTGTCACAACACATTATTTCAAGGGAAATGTGTTAAAATATGGCCATGAATGCACACGCAATCCATCACAGTGTATTATTAAACATTTGTAATCGCTAATATGTCATAATATGTACTGCCACTTGAACACACGATAAATCTAATTTTTAATATCCTGATTAATTATGGCACCATTGTTCCTTGCAGTGGAACTTATGACTGTCAGTTGAAGTTAAAAGGGTAATGAAACACTGTAGTCGGATAGTTTGCTTTAAATCCACGCGGCTGAAAATCAAAGCGATACGTGATATTAAAGCAATCTTTTAATAAAATTTTGAACTGCATTCTAGGCCACTAAATGTAATTGAAGGCGGATAATAACGTGCTTTAAATTATCTATAGTCCATGCAATATACCTCTCTGCAATATTTTTTTCCATTTACATTCAATTAAAAAGTTAAAAAAAAAAGTTTTTCGATCGATAATGGCCGCTTCGGCAGGTTTTTTGATACCAAAGTCGATTATTCTCGCGTAAGGGAAAATACTTATGCCTGAGATAAAAATTACATCGTTTAAATAAAAATACTGATCGGCAATCATTTTCATATTACTACGCACAATCCAACGAGAACGATTATTTTATGGTGAAACATTTAGTTATAAAATCACAAACTTTTCTATTTCTGAAACTCTTCTGTTTCATGGCTTTTTTTTAGTTGGCCTACGTTTTTATTTCTTTGTCTTCCTCGTGGAGCTTCCTGATCTATTTACCTCTCAAAATTTCTTTTAGTCTGAACATGTGGCCTATCCATCTGGGTCTAGTCTACCTTATCATACTCTATATGGTTTTATACACTTCGATTCTTCTCTACATATCCTAGTTTCCGATCCTATCTAGTTTTTCCATTATATCTTCAACATCCTCCTCTGGCACAAAATTTTGAAATCCTCTTTTCTCTTCTGTTCCAACCTTCCTAATCTCGACCTTGTATCTTATCCATGTAACGCAGCGCTCCAAACGAACGTTTTAAAGTTCATCTTCCAAGTTGGCATTCCTATTTTTGTACCATAATAGTAGTATTTTCATCGGGAATTCTTTCTAGGCATGATCAATTCTTCGCTGGATGTTAGTTGACCTTTTTTAACCCCGTGGCAGAAATTTATGAGATAGGTTAAGGACTCCACTGGTAAAAAGCACCTTAAGAAGCGGGACATCTGCCTTCAGCCATTCTCGTCGTCATACTTGGGTTGTTATTTTCTTTCCGTTAATTTCCCTGTTATATCTTTTTAATTTCAAATCAATCATTTTGGTTTGAGCTTTTTCGGCTGCTTGTTTATAGTAAATATTGCCGGTGAAAAGCTCCCCTCTTTGCTGTGTCTTATTTTAGCTCTGATGTAGTGTGAGAATATAGTAATTTGTTCCTATCATTTCTTCAGTGCACCCTTATTATTTTGACCCTAGTATCCGTTCTAGAGATATAGAATTTTAAATTTATACAATATTATTTTAAAAATTGATTAAATTTATCGCGTTTCTATACTTAATGCTATGCCTCTCTCTCTCTCTCTATTTAAATATTTATCACTCCTCTGATGTACACACCCCAAACGCTCATCCCAATCGGTTCGTATCCATTAGAGAGATCTGTAATCAAAACCGTCATTCCATATCGTTACTTGATTATAACGTCTCATGATATTAAAAAATCGGAGTCAGTTTTTCTTTGATGCCCTCCAGCTGGACTTACTCAAGTTTAGGAGGATTTTTCATCTAAGTTAAGAATAAATGCTACACTTTAAAGTGAATTTCCTTGAGTCTCTTAATATACCATCAATTAATGACCGTGGTGGATGAAAGCATCACTCAGCCTAATTTGAAATTTTCCCAGATACGATACTTTAGTGATTAAACTCGTAGTAAGTCCTTTCTCATAAATTAAAAAACAGCGGTGGGCTTAAGTTTTACAAAGTCGCGGGTGATAATTATTTTTAAAAAGATGATTCCGTCAGAGAGGCAGAGCTATTTCTCTTTAGGACCCAATCTTTTCAAGTTCAATCTTGTTAGCTATGTAAACCGGGATATTTACAAGTTTTTTATGACTGGTGTCTTATATTATGCCAAATCAACGATGCAAGGTAATGCGTAATTACTTTACACGTGAGTTTCGAGTTCTGGAAAAATACAAATTTTCCCATTTATGCTTATTATTCTGGTATATTTTTTCTATTTATTGAATAAATATACTATACCCACATTTAGAGACGTCCTCTTTAACACATTGACGTTTAATATGAGATGTTTGTAATCCGTTTATTCAATTGAAAAAGTTATTTTTATCCGTTTCTACGCTCACAGCGTTGAGCGCTATATCCTATTGGTGTTTCAAAGTGGTGATCGATCAGTCTCAATTCTTTTTATGATTTGTCCATCCATCGACTGTTTATTATCCGTCTCATCACGCCATGACGGACTCGTGGCCCGCTCTCCGTCATAATCCGAAACGCAGACGGCCGTAGCTTCGTGTTCATGACATACACAGATGTTCTGCAAACAGAGGGAACGACAATGGCCCCGCAACCAATATCTTCGATGAAAGAGGAAGCATTCAGTGAGCAGAGATAAGATCCCCGACCCTGGTCGTGTAATTCCGACGGCTCACCGATTTACCGCCTCTTTTTCTCATTTCGAAAACTGATGTCCTCGATTTGGAGTCGCGCCAGTTACCCAGAACCCGAGGAGGAGAGCAGGGGTTAGGAGGAGAGGAGAGCGAAAGAGGAGAGAGAAAGTGGGAGAGAATAAGGGTCCTCTCTGACCCCTTCACTCGATTCCCTACCCCCTCCAGCCCCAACCCTTCCCCATACACCGTCACTCCCTTCGCTCACCTGTAAAACCAAACGAATTGATTCTTCTGGGAGTCTTAAGTGCAGGCGGAGAGAGAGAAATCAAGCCCAGGCCTCCTACAGCGCCTCCTCAACCTCCAAACCCTACTTCACCTCCTTGATGCCGGTCTCCGGGTGAAGAATAAGAAGAGAAAAAAATAGATTCACCTCTGTCTCAGCTTGAGAAAACCACCGCCGTGGATTAAAAAAATGTAGTAGTCGAGCCCAAAAGAGAGATATAGAGAGAAGACGCCTCGTAGATTTCTTGAAAAATTTCAATTGCATGAATTCACTTGCTTGCTCGTTCGGGTCCTCGCCCGTCCTCCCTGCCGACGACACATCCATTAGAACAGAAGAGTCTCCGACTTGGTGTCAGCGGATGTTTGAATTTCAGAAATGCTCGCCGACTCCGATGTCCCGATCGAAATCCGAGCGTAGAATCCCTTTGCGGGCGATGTGATTTGCGTCTGTGAGTGCGACCACGGAGAAACAATTTGCATCGGAAAATAGCCATGTTGAAATCTCTCTTCCCCACCTGGGTGTCTTCATTTCTACCGACTAGTGGAAAAGTTTCTACAGAAATTGCCTTTTGCACACTCTGATGCACTTTTAACTGGACAGCTAATACTTTTTATTTTAAAAGTGCTACATGCAGAATGGGATTAAAGGAAGATATCGTGAACACTTGATTTTTTTAATATATTTTAAATTTCCATTTTTTTATTTTATTCCTTACACTAATCAGTAATTGGGGTTTTCAATCGATAGCGGGCTTATATTTCAGCACTGGCTTATATTAAATGTATGCATAACCTTTAAACTTCTTCAAATCTGTCTATATATGTTTAAAATCTCTTAAAATATATTTTGAATTACATATTTTTATATTGCCACGAAGCGATAATTAATGGAATCAATGCGAGTTAAATATATTTACTGCAAATGATTGGGTTTACTCAGCCGTGGAGGTATGTAAAACTTTATACTCTCAATACCCTATCTAGCATCAGTTTATATAAGTAATTAGCTTGTATAAATTATGTAAATGCATTGCAAAAGACGTGGTTCGTTAACATAAATGAAAACTAATTTCATTTCAAACCCAAAAGCCGCCATAATTTATGCATCACTCCTTTAAAGTTTCTTGCAACTACATTTGATATGGACTATATAATTGAAAACTAAGCAATGATAACAAATTCTCTCATTTTATTAGCCTTAAAGGAAAACGTAAATTATGTATGCATTTCAAACCCTGGACTGCATTGCACTTTTACTACCAACTCGAGAACTAATTGAAGACTCCTCATGCAATGATTCTTAATTTATGAATTTTATCATTAATTTTTTGTAAAACCATCATTTCACTTTTCCTTTTGAGGCTATCACATTTATAATATTTGTAAATATTAATTCATTCGTTTAAATTCTAAAAATTAGTCACCTTCTAAAATTAGGATGGTCATTTACAATGACAATAAATACTGTTCTCACACATGACTTATGTGTAAGTAGCATAGGAGGTCACCATGAATATAATAATTCTGAAATCATATATTTACTTCTTCATTTATTACCATGTTTATCCTCTCAGATAAACGGCTATGCTCTATAATTAACCCCTAGTCGTGGCCATTAATCCCGCCTTAAATTTTCTACTCGGAGCGAACGCGCCCGCAATTAATTCTGAGGTTAGCGGCCGGCATCCCCCCCCCCACCATTCCCCCTCCTCGCAACGCCCGCCCAGCCCGCGCACCCCGCCTCTCACGAGACGGCAAACTGTCAACCTCTTACTAAGTATGCCCTCCTCGTCTCCTGCCTTTCCTGTCCGTTCACTCTCATCCCTTTGACCTCTGACAACCCTCCCTCCCTCGCCAACAGGCTCACGACCTCCCAATCCTTCCCACTTCTCTCTGCGAAACTAAGTCCCACTCCTCCACCGCCTCCTCCCCCACCAGAAATTTCCTTGATAAGCCCTGCAATGCCCCTCAACCCCTTCCACGACCTATTGTCCACCTCCGTCCTCTCCATCCTCCCTCCCTCCCCTCTTTCCCGCCTCGTGGTCGTCCCCAGCCCCAGCCCTTCGACTCCACCTTAATTTATACCCCCCACATCCATCCCTCCTTCCTAGCTGAAGCTGCCGCGGTTTCCCCCGTGACTCCTGAGGTCGCTTCCATCATTTAGGACCCGTGGTTACTTAGCCGGAGGTATAAAGGGGAAGATGAAGGGTGGAGATTAATCCGTCGTCTCCGTATTACTCCGAACGACAGTAATCCGAGGACTGTCGCCACGGTTACACGTCCCATCTGACGGATGGTACGCTGTAAGCAAAGTCTCCTTCATGCGTAAGTACCAGAATCTTGCCGAGTGCCCTCCTTAATCTAGTGAAATGGTGCTGGAACCACGGAGCATGCCTTAGCCACCACAAGATTTTGCTTTCAACATTTCCATGTACTCATTACTTGAAGTGAAATCTTACAAATGGCATAAGAAAGTGTTTAAGACATCATCCTATAAGTTAAATTGGCTTCATATCATCCCATCAACAACTGTTTGAGGCAAGAATCCAGCGTAAATAAACATGATATATGAAGTAATACGAGCATCTCAAAGGAAGATATCCAGAAATTACATACGCTCGACAAGATGATTTGTACTTCAAATTAAATTTCATCAATGACTTTCGCAGAGCTTAAGATATCATTCTTTGAGAGTTTAAGTTTCAAATTTATTTGTTAACCTTCTCTATAAACAGCATGTTTTCTTCAAAGATCCCAATCTCTCATCTTCCTTTTCTTTTGGTGCTATAGACAAATGTTTGGTATCATTCCGCCTGACAATACATATTAAAGCTTTGTTGCAAATAATCAATTCGCAGATACAACTCCAGCAAAATCATGCATACGGACAACTGGGGACTTAAAAAAATATTTGTAGTTTAAAATATATTATTGCTCTTTTTCCTCACATGGTGCTGTGAGGGAAGAAAGACTTATTTTATTATTTTTGTATACGATATCCATAAGTTTAAATATAATTTTCAAAGTTTATTTCTGAGCAAATGAAGCTATTTCTTGATCACTGCGTTAAAGCAGGCTCAGAGTCATTGCCCAACTTGGTGATACAGAGCATCGTATTTATCATAGAAAAAAAAATAGTAGAAACATGATAAAAAAACAGCTTTAATAGGTAATGCAGCTATGTTACAAAGAATAACAGAGAGATATCAGTTTAAAGCTAAATTGGGAACGAATATAAAAGAATGACCGGAAATACCCTGCTTGTTGAATCGAAAAAGCGTTTTTAGGACAGAAGCACGCTGAACCAATTAAGGATGATACAAGGACGTGAATTGCCAAAAGCTAATCAAAAGAACAGTCAGTTGACAATAATAGAGGCTCTCTTGGAATGTAAAGGAACGTGGTTTAAGAATTATATCCGTTCTTTCAAAGGTCTTGTTCACTTGCTTACAGCTGATCTCGTAAACGGGGTGAAATATTTTGCCTGGATTTCCCTCTTATCCATTTAACGTGAAGTTTGAGTTGATTGTTTTCCTTCCAAATTTATCTGTATGATAACATTATTGTCAAGGAAGAATTTATTATGTAAGTGCGCCTAGAACTTTTAAGCTCGGTACAATTGTTGATAGTTTTATTTCTAAAAATTTTATCCGGCTTTTGAAAAAGTATGCCTATTTGTTAGAGATCACCATATTTTAATGTATGGCTGAGGAATGGCAGTCGTCTACGACTTCACTTTCTTATCATTTCTACATCCTGTCGCTTTTGTAGGCATATGAACATAATCGAATTTGGTTTTCTGATTTTGACTTTTTCTCTAAAATATCTTTACGGACTTGACTGTGAATGAGTGGCATAGTCCCCCATTTTAAATAATGTCGAGAAAGATTACCTTTAAATTTCAATCAGGTGGTAGAATAGGCATTGTGACGGTACATTTTATTTCGAGAAAGATTTTTCTGACTTCAATAGACATTGGCTCCACCGTAATTTTCGTTCAAAAGCAATTAAGGAGAATGTTTGGAAAGGGCTATTTGCTTTATGAACTATTCAAAATTTTATGTAAAAACGGCCGATTTTTTTAATGGTAGAAATTTAACGACGAATGTCGGCATGGATCTTGAATCCGTGCCTCTGCGCTTAGCCGAAATAATCATTTGCGATAGCGGGCTTTCACGTAACCGATATTTCCAGTTGGTAGGCTTCCCTCCGTGCTCTCGTCAGGAATAGAAGTAATTGATTCCATTCCACACGCACGAAAATAAATTTGGAATGCCACAATGAATATAAAAGTTTCTCTGAAGCTGACTTCGAATCTCTCTCTCCATAACGTTATCCCACAAATGACTTTGTAGAGTCTTTTTCGTAGTTGGGTCGCGTCTCCTCAGAGAGGCACGCCTTTTGAGGTGTCCTCCTCCGCTCCAATTCCTCTTCCCTCCCGCTCGTCGCCCCATTTTCAGCCCCCCCCACACTCTCCCCAACTTTACCCCTTTCATCCCCCCTTCACCCCCACTCTCGCAGCGAGAAGTGCTCGCTGGAATACTTTCAGTTCCAATTCAAACGACCACGGCTCCAGAGTTCACATCTCCATTGAAATAGGTTCCGTGGCAGACGGTTCACCTCTTCGGTCGTTGGTCCAGTAAAAATAAACTGAGATGCTTGGCCTCGAGGCCAGAGTGAGATTTCTTAACTCACTGGATTTAATGGACTAAACAGTTAAACTTTGTCCCAATCTCATTTCATTTACACTTTTAATCTTGATCGTCGATTCCATCGGTGTCACTGAGAAATTTGCTTGTTGATTTGACAGGAAGAAGAAGAAATTTCGTCGTTATATAGAGTTATTTTTTCGTGACACATCATAAAAGTCATTCTGTAAGCAAGTAGCCTAAAACAATTGTTTCGTATATAAAACGAAGTGTAACTAATAAATATAAAAAATTTATATGAGAGAAATACAGCTGTCGCTCTAAATAATCAATGAGATGAACGGATTGCTAGTGTACATTTAAAAGTTTACAGTTGAAGTGGGAGTCTTCAGTCTGCAACCTTAAATATCTATTCAAATGTTCCTTATTCTAGTGTCCTATCAAAATAGCAAGTGTCCTTGAATTTTGCTGGATTAAGTATGGCGTGCTAAGGCATTAGACGAAACATGAACGAGACTTTTCCTCTATTACCTACCGTAATTCCGTCATCGCGCGGCCCGCTTGCACTCGTGCAAGAGTTGCCTAGTTCCGGGCCTAAAAGGGAAGTGGCCCCTCGGCCAAATAGATTGGACGGCGCGAATTTCCTAGGTGGTTATTTAGGCTAACCATCTTGGGTCGGTAAATTTAGTCCATGCGCTCTGTTGTGCTCCGCTACCAACCTACCAAATTTGAATGGAACTGAATGGCTGGGGAGCGATTATTCTTCAAAAGCAGCGCAATCAAGGCGATTCGCAGTGGAGCCAAAGCTCAAAAACCTGAGAAAAATCTCAAAATAAAGTTTTTAGTTGGTAATTTTGATGTATATGTTGTCAACGACAGTGTTTGTTTTATTATTAACCATGAAAATGGGACGGTATACCGTTTATGCTGAGCCTTGTACAACGATGCAAAGGTAGCCTTACTTTGTCACGCACGTAATTTGCCGGTAGTAATGAAAGTATAAATGTTCCAATTGCTACAAATTTTTTGGTAAACAGAACCACATCTAAATATTTTAACCAGGTTTTCAGGCTCTGTCCCCGCTGTGCGATCGGAGGGTGCGGACGGGGAGGTCTTGAGGGGGCGGGGTTTGCATCACCATCCGCCAGTCTACTTTCCCCGGCCCTCTTCCACCCACTGCCCTTCATCTCCCCGCCGACGGCACATCTCTTTCTCCCCCGGCCCCATCTGTCACTCGGCCGCAGGTGTCCTTGATTGTCTAGGAGAGGCGCCCGTCGATGTGGAAGGAGGGACGCGACCGTCCGTCCCCTTCACGCCACGCCCCGCTTCTCAACCCCTTTCACTCACACTCGGATTATCCTGTTCTCTCGGCACCAGGTGGCCATAAACGCGGCCGTAACACTACCCGCAGTGTTTCAGGTCAGTGCGACGCGGAGAGTCTTAAATATCTGTTAAGACCTTGTTCCGAAGTTTCGGAGTTATTACCCGGGCTTCACGGTAAAGAGGGAGGATGAGCAAAAGCGAATTGCTGTTTAAAAACTTCAATAGCATCCAACTGTTACTGTTCTGCTGTGCGGTCAAAAATATACTTTCCACTCAAATACTTCGAAGTAAATCTACTTTGCTAACACAATTAATTACCGAAAATGGTTGAATGATATTTCAATGGTGAAAAAAGACTTCAGACTTTTAGTTGAAGTATTATATTCATGGCTAACTTGGTTAAACTTAATTATCGTACCAACTAATATTCTAATTTGCCCCGCGGTTTAAAATATGTAATTCAGTCTAAGAATAGGTCCAAAAAATAACATCTAATAAAATCCAAATGCAGTACATTCCATTAAATCATAGGGTTTGTAACTAAGTGCCTTTGATAAAGAGCTCTCTTTTCGAAATATACCTGTAATTGTTGTACACCAGATCTCGGTAGTTTTGGTTTTTTATTATTATAGGTAAGGAAAATTTTCCCACACACCCCTGGCCAGATGTAATATTAAAAAATATATATATTTATTAGGTTCAACCCTCCATTAAGTCGAACAAAATCATATTTGGACTTTTATTGCCAAGCATAAGTATATCCAGCACGCCTGTAACATATGAGTCCATTATGAGACCCGATACTTTTAACTGCGTGAAATCCACCGAGTTCATGCGGTAGTCCTATCTAACGCAGCTATTCACGGCAGAAATTCAAAAAAATAATTGGGAAAGGCACAGTACTATAGCTACACGTTTATTTCATTCTGATTACATCTGATATGTACTTAGTTTCGATGTTTCTGAATGGAGAAACGCAAACGGTATGTGTTCTAACATTAGCTCCCGGCACATATTTTTCTGGATTTTCCTGGGATATCCCTACTTTAATATACATTGCGAAAGTAATCTTTTCTTGGAGGAGACAATAAGAGAAGCAAAAGAAATTGGACTGAAAGGAATGAAGACTAACGGAAAAGAAATAAACATGTTCCTCTTCACCGACGATATCGCACTCATAGCTGTAAAATCGCGATGGTCTTCAGAGGTCACTTAACGCAATGGACTGAGCTCTCCAAGACTACAGCATGAAAATAATTAAGATTAAAACTAAAATTCTAATTTTCAGAAAGGAGAAACTGAATGAAGAAGTCACACTGAGAGGAGATAAATTAGAGCTCCCTTTAAAATTAGAATTCCTTCAACTATCCGAGACGTTCCGTCACCTGCGACGGAAGAAGTAAAACGGAATTGAAACGAAGAATTGCCCAAGGTAAGAGAGCGTTCATGGTTAAAAGAAAAATGCTGTGTTCAAAGAGGATAGAACTACAAACTAGGAAAGAGTACGCGAAAACATTCTTGTGGAGCGTGGCACTCTATGGATCGGAAGCATGGACCATTGGAAAAGCACACCAATAACAGACAAGAAGACTTTGAAACTTGGTTCTGAAGGAGGATACTGAAGATAAAATAAGCGGAAAAAATAAGAAATCATGAAGTTCACAGAAAAGTTGAAGAGGAAAGGACCAAATGGAGCACTACTCAGATAACAAGAACTAGATGAATTGGATACAACCTGAGTCATAATAGGTTTATGAAGAACGGCAGTGAAGGAAAAGTAAGGGTAAAAGTCCTCAAAGGAAGAACCATGAATAAGTTCACGGATTAAAAAAGTGGATAGTACATGGAAAGAGCTGCCAGGAAGTAAGAAACCTAGCATTATACAGGGAAGGCTGGATAATCACGACTGCTTTGTGTTACTTCGTAATTAAGTAGCTTCCGACTCGGAAGATAGCAATCTCAACAGCCCTCGTGATCTTAGAAAGTATCATTCAGGTTAGCTGTGTAGTTGATTATATCTGCGAGAATGAACGTAGACACCTCATGTTTAAGTAATATAGGTTGATTAAATGCTATTATTTTTTTAGTTTTGTAATATTAGTAATACCAACCTCAATTTCTATGCGTATTTTATTAGATATGTTGATTTAATTTATATTTTAAGGGATATTCATCATGTTGTATTTGTCGTAAAACTGAAATCTTCTGAAAACTGAATCCTTCATCAATGTGAATAGTTAAATTGTATATTTAATTATAACCAGTTGTAGTTCGAATTCTACTATTAGTACAATAGTGTTGGGTTTGTCGCTTGAGCAAATTTAATTGATGAAATCCTGAATTAGAGCATTCCACTTAATTAGAATGGCCACTATAGCCACCGTATAAATAGAACCTCCTAGTCCCAATTGTCGGGATTTTAATCAACAAACAGCAAAAATTATATTACTAAGAATTATCCGCCGGCTCGACTTTCCGAAAACAGCACGTTTTTAGTGAACGTAGTTTATCTACGTTTCCAGGAACCGACTCCCATTGGACACGTATCATGATAGACTGTGCAAGAAATATCATAAAAGCTGTGAATGGCGTTGCGCATCAAAAACTAGCATCATTGTGTACAGCATACTATTTTTTTAATATTAAAATTGATATTTGTTTACACTACCCAAAATCTTGCACAAGGATACATTATTGTATAAAAATTATTACACAATTACACAAAACAGTTACATCTACATCTACGTAATACCTTACCACGAGGGTGTGTGGCAGGGGGTTAAGATCACCAAACATGCACTATTGCCATGCAAGTAGGATGTTTAAGGGAGGCATGCCAGAGAACAGGGTCACATGCAGCTAGGTTAGGTTAACACTGGTGAAAAGAATTTGAATTTTTTGAATTTTCAGACTATTTAAACGTATGTTCCGCATCAATAAAAATTAATAAAAATAAATTAGCTTTGAATTTAGCACCAAAATTTATTTCTCAAGAACAGGTATGAGAGTGATTGATGAGCTGAAAATAGAAAATTCCACAAGTTAACGACAAAGTCATGTTCTTATTTATCTTTTGTATTACTTCAAGTGTCATTTCATAAGTATCTATCTGAGTTGAAATGAGTATTCGAGAATGTGATGCGTTTAATCAAATTCTTGAAATTAATTTATGTTAAAGATTATATCATTAAACATACGCCATGTCACCGGAATATCCATAATATGAACGAATTAAACCCATATGAAGACAGCTATAACAATAGCTCTCTTTTATGTTATTTTGATTCTTTTTCCCACTCTGAAACGTTCAATATACCAAGGACAGGTGAAATAACCTTCCTTGTGTTCTTAAAATAGAAGAAGAAGAAAGAAATTTATTTATTATTCTGTGGTCACGAAGTTAATCTTGGTCTCATTTCAATTCTGAGTTCGAGGTTTGGAGTACAAAACCTACAATAATATTAACGATAGCGTATTTTCTGTGGTATTCTGATATAAATGCTCTAGTAAAGTATTCTTGTTAATGGCCAAAATGAAGACTCTGCTTAAGTGTTCTTAAAGGGTAAATTACTTTCCTTTAAGCTGCAAATCCTAAATTAACTTTATTATAAGACTTGTTGAGGTATTGACGGCGAAAGTTGGTTTACGTTCTACAAGTATAATGCGAATAAAAAAAGACGAAAACGTGTGCAAATTTTAAACTGTTATGTTAAGCAAAACCTACGCCACATGAGCGCGGGTTGAAAAAAAAATATATTAGAACTTCACGCCTGTTCCCTCACTATCTTTATGTTATTTAAAGGATATACACTTATGGGCATCCAAATTTTGGAATCGTTGAACCAAAACTGAAATAAAATTACGCATAAACGACGGTTTTCCATGATCGGTGCGATTATTTATCCAGCTGAAAATGCTTTACTTTCTTAACTGACAACATAAATTAAGAAATATTACTGTTAATTGTCACTATTTACGGATTGAAGTGCGGACATAACATGCTTTGGCCGTAATTCTTTTCCTCTTAGAGGAGATGAGCCCCTTAATTCTATTCGCAGTCTCATTAACTTACATTCTAATTTTACTCCTGTGACACGAAAAAATCCGCTTCCCAAGAAAACCAGTAAGAAATTGCATTGGCCGACTTTAGTAATTCTATTGAACTCGGAATTTGGAGAAACCCTTAATCTTTTGAGCGTATTCTGCTAAATTAACCTCCTACAGTTTATTATCCCGTTTCATTCAATTTACGCGTCCTAATTCTGACTGAACAATTTTTAGTCGTTGGTCTATTTTACGTAAAGACGGAAAAGGCGATAATTTTTAATCTCAACATTTTTTTATGAATTCAGCGTTTAATAAATGGCAGATCGGCTATTGTAAGACAAATGCATTCCAATAGGAACCGAGATTTAACGGATTTCAACCTATTTCCGATCACATCCCCCACCGAATGGCACTGAATAATGAAGTGAGTTGAAGTGAGGGAATGAAAAGGATATAAACGGATATATCTTTTTCTCGGAGCGGAAGAGAGGAAGAGGAAGGGATGTGCGGGAGAAAACTCGGCCCGCCAGGCCTCCCAACCCGCACCCCGCGTCGCTAATTTAGATAAGTGTCGGCCGGGGGGAGGATGGAAGATGGGGGGGGGGGATTGGGTACGGATGGGGGGTGGCAGGGCGTGGAGGAGGGAAGCGGGAAAAAGCCACGCCCCCTCCTCCCCCCGCACGCTCAGCAAATTCCGGAGGCAAACGATTTCCAAAACGGAATCCACAGGATTGAAAAGGGAATTAGGAGGAGATAGCAAGCCGTTAAATAAAAATGAAGCGAGTAATCCGAGGAACTCTTGCTCATTCTTGCGGGGTCGGCATTTCTTTTGTTTTATTTTCCGGACTTTTCGGAGCGGAGGGTGGAGTTGAGAAATGACGCATTGGTAAGGGCGAGGGATATTGGGGCGTCGTGAAAGGAGGAGGGTGGGGGGGAAGGGGCGTGTATAATAGTTGGAGGAAGAAATTGGAAGGGTGGTGGGGAAGGAATGGGAAGGTGGAGGAATGCGAGTGGGGAGGACGGGAGGGAGGCGTGGGATAAGGAAAGGCGTCTGGAAGGGTCAGAGAGAGAAGAATGGGCGAAGGATGAGGAAAAGGGTGGGTGTGGATCTGAGATTGATTGTTGTTGAAGAGGATGGCGCGGAGGATCGGAAGTGTATGGATTTGAGCGCAAAGAAACTCAATTACGCTTGATAGCATGTCTGCGCCAACTCTTACGTCTGTGTTATTAATTCTCATGTGCGACAGGTTGGTTCGAAAATATTTCATGTGAAATATGAGACGACGATAAGAATGCCAAAAGTTGCGTAATGCATTACACACACCACTTATTCAATATTCGCTCTGTCGACTCTTGTTAGCAATGTCCTCGTAGAACTCAATCCGCGGGCGAAATCAGGATATATTCCAACTTGACAGCGTCATTGATCAAGGCTTGAAATCATTCACTCGAACTCCCTTTGGAGCGCTCCGATAGTGTTCCTAGAATATTATTTTGTCGAATGCATTGCATCATCGCTTTGTGCCTGTGCGATATATCGTAGAGAATTTCAATGGAAAGAGGCTGACTCACTGCGGTCCTACTTTGTCCTTTTGTCATTACTAAACTCTCCGGTCCTGAAAATCACCAGGCTCTAAAGTAATTTTGTTTCTCGACTGTCACAAACAAATGGCCCTAATAAATTCATACGTAGAGAATGCATTAGATAATTTTATGTAATTGTAGACATATTGTATTTCCACGAATGTGGACACGAGAGCTATTTAGTTTAGTTAGGATGGATACTTTGGTTGTCTTATAATGAAGTACTTTTTCAGCGCTTAAATGAATATTTATATCTCAACTTTAAAGGCAAAGTATTTTAAGAAATGAATTTTTTTTTAATTTCAATTTGCCTTTATTGCATTTTTTTTAATCAGGACCTTCTAAGCCACATGGCTTGTCAGAAGGTTCCATAGTATTCATACCAGCGGCATGTTACATAGTGGAAAATAATATTAACATACATAAAACAGAACTCAAAACACATCTCATTGGAGAAGAAAAAAAAAGAAAAAAGAAAAACTTAAAAAACCTGTAACATGAATACATTTTCCATAGTATAACATAATATTGCAATGATGTAAGTAAAAAAAAATTCACAAATGATCACAGAAATGTAACATATTCATAAATATAGTGCTTAGTTTTAAGGGATTACAGATTCACAATATCATTAATTAACCACTCCTTGATACTTTTTTTAATTTATGCCATTCTTTTTAAATTTCTCAATTGCTTAAGCATACAATTAAAAGTATATGGTATAATATATGTAGGCAACCTTTTTCCATATAAATTTTGATAATTATAAGTTATCAGCAATTGAGTATTTCTTTTAGACATACAATGTGTATTCTTACAGGGAACTTGGTATTCTTTTTTAAAATAATTTTCCACAATGATTAACCATTTAAATAATTTATCTACAGTTAAAACATTATATTTTACACAAAGTGATTTCAGGTTTTTTTGATGATTCTTTTGCCAAAATATTAAAGAAAGAAACAGACTTTACTACTATAAATTAATTTTTAAATATGTTACTTTAAAAAAATTTTCAAATACATTTTAAAATCTCTATCATAATTCTCATTCTAAAATCCTAAATTCATATTTTATTCATCAAAGGGATACATTTTTAACGTATAGATTGTAGCTCATCTATTAGTTTATCATTTTCACTTAAATAACCACCGATATCTTCATCATAGTTCGACTGTCAATCCCTGCTTCTCGGTTATTAGCATGAATTATCCACATCAATTTCCTCTATTAGGTCTAAAATTGCATCAGCAGACAGCAGAAGTATCTCTAGTGAGATAAACCAATGTCCACATATGATTACACTGATTTTTTGTTAGGTAACAATTAAGTTACTAATCACAAGCCACATATAGTAACTGGTGAATAAAATAGACATTTTTCGCAGCTCAACGGATTAAAATGCATCGTAATTAAATGGCTACTACCCAAAATAACGCTTGCGCAGATTCCATGCCTTTTTCGACGCCACGTTAATTTTTGAGCAAGAAAAGGGGATTTCATCAGCTTTGCTCCATCAAGACTGGTACTGTCTTCGCAAATAATTGAATATGAGATAGGCAACAGATGAGTTAATGAGGAAATATTCAACTAGATACGATATTAAAAACCCTAAAACCGGATTTCCACATATGAATAAACAAGAACCGAAGGCCTAAATACAAGTCCAACTTTTTGCGGATCTTTTAATCGTATTATAGATGAAACACATTTGCGTCTTCATAGGCCCAAATTCATCCGATTGATACCCAGTCATACGTTAAACACTCTTAGCTACATCTATTAAGCTGTAACCGATTAGTCTTAGGATGCTTTCTAATCCCCTTCTCTCCTTGTTTCCTTTACTCCGTGCCCTAAAACAGGTTTTTCAAGTGTCATCCAGCGCCATCTGGTGCTATAAGAAAAAAACGAGCAACGGAAGCATGATTGCCATAAAGTGAGAAATGGAGAGATTTATGTCTTCTTCATCATTGAGTACCCTAAATTTCAAAAGTTTTTAGGTTTTTTATAAGTATGGTGCTCCCAAAGAAAATTTTAGCACCTTCAAATTTATTGTCAAGGAATTTTTACATAAATGTATACCCTGATTAAGTCACTTATATGATATCGGTCTTCTCCTTCATTGTCGTTGGTTACCTCGCAGATTCCAGTTTTTTCATTAAGTAGGTACCATAAGTTCAAACTCATCCTCCAACAAGAATGCATTTGATTCATACAAAGTTTCCTACGGATTTATATGGGTCCATAGGGAATATTCATGCGAGTTTTTCCTGCTTCTGACAGTTTTTTACGTTGTTATTAAATTCTAGAACAATACACACCTAAATAAAACAAATGAAAAATATATCGTCACAGAAATACAATTGGTATCATGGGAGTATAATAGGAAACGATTGTATGTATTCCGCTAATGGCCATACTAAATTATGCATACGAATTACTAAATTATGCATACATACGAATTATGATATACAGTGAGATCTGCATTTAGCGGCCACAACCTGACCCATGAGATGATGGCTGCATAAGCAGGTGACTTCTGAAAGGAGGTAAAAAGTTGCATCAGTTGAATAAAAGGGAAATTTCCTTCCGTTTCCTAAACAATCAGCAGCTTTTTAAGGCGAACCCTAAAGAGAGGTGGCCGCGAAGGCAGGTTTCAATTAATTATATGATTTCGTAGACGTCTCATCTTTTCGGATGATTGTGAACCTCATTCACCTTCTAAAGCTTCTTCCTTAACGTATCAAGCTTTATCACCAGGATTTACACCGTGGACTATATTTTAGACTCCTAAGTTAATAAGCCGGGCTGAAGTCAGTACGGTGGTGTATTTTGCCATATAATTCTGACATGCATTCGTTTTGAGCATTTTGTAGTCCACTTATTGTACAAAATGAAAAGTGAGGGAAATAATGTTGACGGTGCATTATATATGTTAGCTCTTACTATTCAAGTAAGATTACTTCACTAAAAATATTTTTAAAAACATATTTAGAATTCACTACTATTATTTATTCAACAAATCGTATTATCTTACTATTTATCTAAATTCACTATGAACGATGATGAGGTGGTAACGCTTACTTATTTATAAGTTTTAAGTTAACCTAGAAATTATTACGAATTACCAGTTTCTATAAACTTTATTGTTGAACGTGAAAGTTAAGTCAGTGCCCAGATCATCTAAACAGAATTGGCAACTGTGAGAAAAAGTTATATCGCCTCGAAGAGGTTTTCAGGGAAATTACTTGTTGGTTCATATTCAGCTGGGAACTGATAGGGTTTTGGCAGAAGGCATAAGATGTTCTTTCCCCCGGCCTTATTATTCTCCACCGGGAATTGATTTAATTATGCGCGTGCATGAGGATATTTTTTCATTCTCTTCCGGCTTTGAGAAGTCCGCGAAGGCTAGTCTTGATTCTGCGGGGAATCATTTTGGGTTCGAGGGCCTGGGATGAAGGCGCCGCTGCAATCAGCCGTCATCACTGCTCGAGAGACAGATAGAGTGGCCGTGCTTTGACTCTAATATTTTTCCCTCACGTTGCTCGCGAACAATTCCCACATTACGGAAGGGGAGATGAAGGCATTTTTTTCTCGTGCTGTGTGCACGATCCCCAAGGAAAGGAATGCGGAAGAGAAAAAGAGTGGAAGCGGATGGGATAGTCTTCATGGAAGGCGGAGTTGGGTAGATGAGGAGTCGGGAGCTGTGTCGGAAGCAAGAATGAGAAAATGGGAGTGGCGAGGGGTGCACGGGGTGAAGGGGGGTGAGATGGGGTGGGAGGAGAGGGGTCGAGTCAAATCGTCCGTGCAGATGGGGAGTGGCGACGGAGAAGGCGTCGAGGGTGGGGTGCGGGAAAGGAGAGGGGGAAAGGACCGGGGTCTTACTAATGAGTGAGGGTGGATGGGTGAGGATGGGAGGAAGGGGAAGGGAACGGAGCGTTTTTAAGGTTTTATGCCGTTTCCTCTTCATTTCCCTCTCATTGTAGGGCCCCACCACACCCTCTTTGCCGCTCCTCCCTCTCCGGAGAATCTCATGCTACCCTTGCAGAATCCATCATCCTATTCTCTTCACCACCAACCTTCCTTCCAACCACCGCGTCACCCTCCCTCGCCGGCACAAGGGGAGAGAGAGAGATGGGGCCAAGGAGATAAGGCGCGAGGAGAAGGAAGGGGCGGCAGGGCCGGCCTTTATGCCTTTTACCGTGGTGGGCGCATACCCTGGTCCTATTTTTAATCTCCTTCCCATACACCCACTTCCCCTCTCCCGTTTCCACGCCTCCGGTACTGGACCACCGGCGCATCCTACCCCTTCTCTTGTCTTCTTCCAAATATCTCTCTTTCTCTCTCTCTTCCTTCCTCGCCTTCTCATTTTCAGGGAAAGTATTAAAAGGAACAAGAGCAAGGGAAAGGGAAAACTGGAAGAGTTCTCGAGCTTCTGAGCGAAAGACGTGGAAAGAAGTTTGGCTGGTATGTACAAAAAAAATATACGGCGTGGAAAGCGTTAATGCCCTTTTTCCTCCAGGATTGCTAAGCCGCGAAGGGATTTAATTCCGGGAAGTGAGTCGAAGGGATACATAATGAAGTTTTTACCGATATTGATCGTGTTTTAAGGCGCGGAAATTAATGGATGTGTCTTCTTTTTCTTCCGCTCCCGTATAAATGTGGAGTTAATTACTTGAAAACAGTTTGCGTTGACCCATGAGAGATTTTTTTTCTCACCTCTCCCATTTCCTCCTCTGGAAGTTCTGCACTTCCACCTCCCCCGGCGCCTCGCAACGGTTGAAGAGCTGTTGAGGGACAAGGGTTTAAAGAGAGCGACCGCATGGGGCAAAGGGAGGATGTACGGTCATGACCAGCGCAGGAGGGACGAGGTTGAGGAAAGCATAGAAGAAGGGAGTTAAAGGAGGGAATAGAGCATACATGACGACCTCACGCTTTCATTCGTAGAGTGTTGATTTGGGAGGAGAATTTACTGCTTGGGTGATTACATCACCGGCAATTAACTATTTAATGAAGGCGAGTTAGGGACATGGTATTAAATGATACCACATTCAGTTTTTTCTTTAACGGTCTCTCACTTACCCACTCCTAAATTCTTTATTACATGTTTCCTTAATGAAACTGGTGTCATATACCTAACATCATTTAAAATCCTTAGTTCTAAGCTTCCGCTGTTCTACGATGAAGTTTCGTTATAATGTAAAAATCCAATATATTCAATGAATTCTTTAAATTTCATCTCAATCAATTTTAGCTATAAATGAATGTATTTTTCAGACACATAGGAAATAGTAGGGAACGAATATAATGGTTGCATATCACTTACGTGGAGGATTAGGAAGGAGAAAATGATTTATGAGTAGTAAGGAAGGGTTGAGTTGTAGATTCTAAAATGTGAATATCCCACTGTGATTGGAAGACGGTTTTGCCATCCGGTGGTCGCAGAGCATTATCCCACTTCAGGCATGATCTACGTTTATGCCTCAGGATTGTCAATCACTGAACGAAGCGATGAAACCTTACATTTGCTGCTCACTATAAAAATTCAAGTCATATCTAACTAAAAATGTATCAAAATCATATAAAAGTGATAACGCAACATAATATTTACAGGAGAGATCTGTGATAAGAAATTAAAAAGATTGTGGTAGTTATAAATTTTTAATGAGCAATGTGAATCACTACGTCTCAAGCCTGTGACCAAGGATTTTGGGAGGATACCATTTTCATTTCAGTAATGAGGAAAAAATTCTCATGACTTTCCATTTTAACGATTTTAAATGAGGACTTGACTCTATTTCTTTCTCAAAATCAATATTACGTTCTTATCAATAACCGTTGAACAACTTAGGCGAATAATGCCTTTAAAAATTTCCATATATGAATGCGATATCAGCACTTGTCTCTTAAAAATTGTGACTTATTTAGACTTTGAATTTCATCCATTGGAATCCAAATCGTACATCTATAAGATTTGTGAAATTAGACATTATGGAGTGGAATTTTTCCATTGTAAATAATTAAGATATGTGCAATTTTCCATATACAGGTAAACTTAAATGCATTATAATTTATGCGTTGGTGTAAAATTGCGCATCATCATTGGTCGTTCAATCCTAACATTGGTTGACTGCAGCCCTCTACCCTTCTCTTTCTAATGCTAGTTTCCATTACTACTGGTATCTCTTCCTATGTACTTTCCTCTTTATTAGGGCCAAGAACTTATCCCTGGGTCTTCCTCTGAGGACTTTTCCTTCTATTTTACCTTCAAAATGTTCTTCACAAATCCATTTTGTCTCAGAAAGTGTCCAATCCATCTGGTTCTTCTATTCTGTGTGGTATTCCATATGGTCCTTTTCTCTTCTACGCTACTGTACATTTCATCATTTCTTATTCAAATTGCTCATATCAAAGTAATTTATCATGCATATTTAGAGTATAAACCCATATATTTTCTTAGTCTTTCTTTTATGGCTTCCTTATCTGAAAATATTAAATTTTGCGAATAAATTAACTTCATATTCGTTCGTCCGCTTCTCAGATCTGAGCAGAGGCGTCCGCCACAGAGTCTGTCTCTGCGTCCGCAGAGTCACAGCCTCAAAACACTTCGAGAAGAATCATTATGACAGACATTCTAGTTGAAAATGCAATGAATATAATCGAATTGTCGAAAATTGCGCGACATTTTTACTAACTTCTACAGCTTGGAGTGAACGCACTCAGTTTAATTTGAGAAGATGAGTTTGTCTATTTGAATACCTAGATTTTGAGAATGGTGATGTCTTTAAATAGGTGCGTTTAATGCCTATATTTATTATTTAGGTGCATTTGGTAAAGTAAATATCTTCTATTTACTAAGTCGGATCACGTCATTAGGCACCGTTTGTCTCCGAAACTGAAGTAAATTCTTACATTTTTATATTTATTCGATGAATTTATGTTTAGCCTGTCAATAAATATTTGTCATGCAGTTGAAAATATTGCTGAGTCTCGAGTTAGTACCACATACTAAAAAAATGCATGTTAGTGAGATTTCCTGAGTACATGTCACGGTTTTCGAGAGGTTGAATTAAATGTTTCAGTGCCAATATTTATTCCTTCAACAACTGTATCATTCCGTTTATACGTATTTTTTATTAAATTAGAATTTTAAAAATATGTGGAGATATTTTATCCAAAATGTGATTACATTAGTTTTATGTACAGCTCTTGTACCTTCGTGGTGTGTGCAAACCTGGGGTAATTTATGTTTAATTTTTATTTTAGGACGTCTGCATTGCGTTCCTCATTTAAAACAGAAAAAAAATATTTTCCTATAATAAGCATTGTACTTCATGAGTCGACGTACAACCCATAGTAAATTTTACGATCGGCTTTTATTATAAGTTCCCCGATAAAAGTTTGATAATTCAACACATTTGCCTTAATTTTTTTTACTGCGCGCGGAAAAAATGATATTCTCCTTTGCCCTGAAACTCATCAAACTCAGAGACCTACTTGAATAGTTCAAACATCAACCATTCAAATGCTGAGCTTTGGTTGATATCACGCAATATAGTATTGTTCTCGCTAAAATCCTGCAGTTTGTCCTTACTTAACGTTTTTATGTTCAACAATTATGGCATTTGGGAACAGATATCGTCTGAATATAAAATATATAACAATGGTTTCAATATCATCCTCAAGACGTTCTTTTCTCTACATGCATAGTGGCTTTAAATTAGTTTCTCTGAAAAAACAATGCTTTTGTCTTCAACGCTTAAAATATGGATCCACTACTGACTCTATTTCAAGATGTCTTAATTAAAAAGTTTACAGTAAATATTTAATATGAAAATTCTGTTTTTTATTGATCGTTATAACAAAATTTTCAACAATTTAAACCATCCAATACCTGTAGTGTTTACTATTATATTTATTAACTCTTTTGATTTTTAAATACGTTCAAAAGGAAGAATTCGTGATCGATTTTCGAATTAAGAGTAACTAAATAATTTTTCATCCATGCATTAACGGGGAATGGGAATAACGTGGGCTGAAATAAAATAATATCCTACATTTTATTTTCACTATTTTTGCTCTATCTATGGGTGCTAGCTGCTTTTGTTCTTGGGTGGATATAGATTTTATTTCGCCAAACTCCAATATTATCATCTGCCAATCGCATAGGACCTCTCTGAAACGACTAGTGAGCACTGAACTACAGCTATCGCTTTTAGTGACTGACCTAAGAGTATACTTATGACAAAAAGCTCTTCTATTACGTACTATCCTTATCTCTAGATCTATTTTCTCGCATATTTGCACTTTGCGCTTCTTTCGAATATTTTAAAACCCATTTATTCCCAACACCTCATGCTGGTTCTATTTTAAAAATTAAGACTTACCATTACATCATAATAATGACTTCCTAACGCTGTTAAAGCCTCTTTTTTATTTATCTCCCTATTTATTGGTGGTCAATTGTGAAGCCTTTTAAAATGTGCCTACATATTGATCGCAATATCAATACCAGTTGAGACAAAACGGGGAAAATTTGGCGATTCTCGAAAAAATTAAAATTCTTGAGATGGTAAGTATTATGTGTTATAAGTGCCAGCGCATTGGTGCCACATTGTCCATATTTGCATTGATTCATATTTTTGGCGTCAATGAATTTCCTTTTGATCGTATCTTATTTCAAGAAAGAGGACGGATCGAATAAAAAATTCTTTCAACATCCATTCTCCAAGCTGATACTTTCAGTATTACCAGAGAGGTTATACTGTGAACATCTATTTTTCATTATGTGCATTGGTGGTGCGTGGCAAAAAAGCATTTTAATATCTAAAGTACTTACCAAAGGCCTTCCTACTAGCTGTATCTTTCAATTATCATTCTTTTCCCATTTTTATCACATTCTAAAGGTTTCAAACTTATTTCTTGTCGTCGTCATATCTCTCTCCGTAAGAATTTTCTATCAGATCAGAATCCAATCAGCAGGGATATTGGCAATCGAACAAAATTGAGTGTTACGACTGAATGGAACGAGGGTAGGAATTTTATCCACCCGACCGTTAAAAATTTACTTCCTCTAGTATTCGCACGACTCCCATTCGGGAGGTTAACAATCACTTTAATTGAAATCGAGAATAAGTGTTCAGTTGGTTTCGAGAATCCGTTTGATTTGTACGCTGGGGGAGTCGAATATTTCGGTCAATTATCTCTCGCTGGAAACGCTTTTTCCTTCTCTTTATTCCCGCATGCAACTGACACTGCGACGTTCTGCTCAACACTAGGTTGAAATTCGTTGGTTTGCCTCCGCAGTGGGCCAAACCTAATGGCAGCCTCAACCCTTCTCTGTCATCTCACACCTCGTTCTTCCTCGTCATTCTACGCTCCCTGATCTCCATGCGTGAGGGGCCTCCATGAGTTGACTCACCGTCACGCCACGATGACCATGGGCGGGGTGGAAGCTCTCTCTTCCGGTCAACCACTCCGCCCTCGACGCCGGCCCTCGCCGGAGCCTTCACGAGTTCCCGGATCGGCTGGCCGGCCGCACCCGTCCGTCTCCCGGCCCTTCCGAGGTGACATGGTGCCTATGCTTACTTGACCCTTGAATTCGGCCGACGGGTTCATTTCCACCGAGTTACTCACTGCAAATACTCTACGGTCTGAATGCCGGCAAACAAACAAGGGTTTGTCGCTTGCAAGTGTGATCTTGAATCACTGTTATAGAAATGTCAAAATGTTTTGACTGAGGGATTGGCCCTAATTAGTCTTGACACCGTTTTCTTTGTATGTTAATGTTTTTGAGTTGATTTTCTCCCTCCGTAATAAATATTTACTCATAAATTAGAAAAATAATAGATTACTATTATTATTATTATTTTTATTGATTACTACACGTTTGGTCAACTTGTGCGCTTACGTTACCATGCGCTCTAACCTTAAACTTCAAATATCAACCTCATCTTGTAGTTATTACTCAGAATTAATTCAATAGTCTCCCTTATTTGCATAAAACCTTGCCTTTGCAAGTGATCACATGGTATTATAAATCGTCACATGGTTTTATATCCCATGAAAGTGGTATGGTTTTGGAAAGATACGGAGAATCGTTTCAAATAACATTTGAAAATAGCTTCTTAACCTAATTTTTTCAAGGTATTCAGCCAGTATCCAATTATGCTTCACAATTTTATGTAAAACAAGTTAAGGGCAACTATATGAAGCTAAAGCAAAAAACCTGTCACAGATAACTTTCATATGAAACTACCATTATTTTTTTATATTTTTGGAGCACAATATGCTAATCTCAATAATGTATTGGACGGCTAAGTTCAGAGGGGAGGATTAGTAAAGAGGAATGGAGGAGGAAAAGACCATATGCAATGTCATCAGAGGGAAAAATTTAGATGGATTGGCCATTCCTTGCGAGGCCACTATATGAACATAACTGAAGGAAACATATAAGGGAAAGACCCTAGGACTAAGGGACTAGTGCATGAGTAAGGTGAAACGAGGTACGTATAAAGGCACAAAAGAGCTACCAGAGCAAATGGGATTTAGCAGGGAGCCTGACAGAATGTAGAGCTTCCATAAATCAATCTTAGGATTAATTCAATGACAAATGATGAATATATTAAGTGTATATCATGACAATGGTACGGGACTTTAATTACGATTCAAGACTGCCTAAATAACTTATTTGTCATTTAAGTCGATTGATGGCGTGCGAGACAGCGACATTGAGGTAAATGCGAGTGGAGCGCATTGCCCTTCAAAGGCTGTGAGAGGGCGGAGACGCAAAGTCGGGGTGAGCTTCTCCTGGAGTGGGTAAAGGCAGGGGCTGACCCCCTCTTACCGGGCACCACGGCACAAATCTGACCGCGTCAACGAGACATGCCCTTCATCCCACCTCTCTTCCCTTTTCTTCCCTTCCTGACCGCCTTCCCTTCCGATCCCATCCTCCTGCCTCCCTCCTCCTCTCCGAGTTCACTCTCGCCGCTGACACAAGAGGGCGTCCTGCCTGATTAATGGCCCCAGCCTCTAATATCGCATGCATGTGACGGGCTCGTCTTGGGTTCATGCGAAGAGGGTCGGAAAATGCGGAGGGAAATATTGCCTCACGCAATCGCCACATGTATTAATATCACTTTTTCTCCAGGGGTGATTGGTCAGATTCTGAGGTGAGTAATAACTAAGCTGAGGACATTTAGGCACTAAAAATGTAGAAATAGGCAGCCTAAATAGGCACTAAAAATTTCAAAATAGGCACTTAAAATAGGCGCTTAAAATATTTTTTGCATTTCGGACAATTCTATTGGCCCTGGAATCCCAATAGGCTAAGCCTGTCATCAGGTTTACCAGGGACCAGACAAATAGAACTCAACATATATCTTCGCCTTGGGTGGTGAAATACCCACCCAGGCGGGACTCGAACCCGTAATCCCAAGAGTAGCAGGCGAAGACTCTACCCCGCCGCCACCGTGCCCGGCTAGAAACATAATGCGAATTATTGCCGCAAAGAAGCATCTGAAATTTGAAGCTTGGGCTGAAATACACGATTACTTTTCGGTATAACTGATGGAGAGGAAAAAGGATTAATCTTCAAATAAAATTAGCTTATAAATTGAAGAGACATAAAATACAAAAGTTTTACTTATTTCAAGTTACACTACAATTTACAACAACATATTTCTCTGAATGCTCTCCTGTAAACTGATGCCGAGAGTCAGTCAGGATATTTCTATAGTATGAAAATGACCCGTCAACCGGTGTTCCGTCATTCCGTCATACCGGTGAAAGGGTGATACTTAAATGATGCAAGCTCTTCTGCTGTCATCTTTCGTCCTAGAGCAACTTAAGTCCCGTATAAAATGTCTGTAATTTTCTGGATATCTTCCCAACTAGGGTTCCTTTGAATAACTTTCTTGAATTTTCAAATCATGGCTTCTCCCACATCAGTTGGTATATTAATAAGTTTACTTTCCACATTTCGAATTTTTTCCAGTTGCCACAAGGAGTTGTCCCCTATTGCCTCCAGGGATTGAATTGTGGATGGTAATTTACCAAAATAGCATGTTATAAATGCAGTGGTACACCCTGATGTCTTTGTCGACATCATGGTTTAACACTGCAGCTTTGGCTTCCACAATGGAATTTGCTTCTTCTTTATCCAGTTGCTGTACTACCTATACATTAAAAAAACCAACCAAAAAGCACTATAAATTTCTATTTATATAAAATTACTGTACAAATAATGTCTGAAGCCATTGGGAACTTCTGAACATATCCTATTCTTTTTTACGTGTATTCAGTTTTACAAAAAATTGCAGTATTTGACCACCATATAACCCACATCAATACTTTTCACTAGTATATACAATTTCATGGCGTTCAGGTCAATAATGAAAACTTAATTTTTTGTGGCCGACGTTTCGGAAATGTATTTTTCCATAATTCGGGCTTTTTACAAATGTATATCTAACTGAATCAATTTGTGAAAAGCCCGGATGATGGAAAAATACATTTCCGAAACGTCGGCTACAAAACATTTAGTTTTCATTAGTAATCTAAACTCCATGAGATAGTATATTTTTCTATAGTATCTTTTTTTAATAGAGTTCAAGAGAACTATTCATATTGCTGTTTACAAGACTTTCCCTAGGAGAATGATAGGCACAAAATCTTGCGGAGTTTTCTTTTCCACCCCAAGGAATTTGGAGGCGACGGAAACTATTATCGTCATTCTAGACCACCTCTCACGAGATAAATTTATGATCGAGTTTTCAGCTTACTCTGAAACCAGCATGGACGCAAAGGAGGTGGGAAAATGGACTAAATACTAGACCTGTTGTTTGAACGGAGGCAAACAAACACAGAGCAGTATTACCAGCATTTCAGCAAAGTTCCTCATGTTTGCAGAAGCTAGCTGGATTGCTGAGACTCTGGCGTAAAAAGACATGGGTCAATGAGGTATATAACCTAGAAAACCTTCATCCACAAAACCTGATGCTTGCCAGAGACACGGGGGGATGTGTTGAAAAAAAAGTAACAGTAATAATTGCTTCAGGTTTGAGAATGCAGTTTGCTTCTTTTTCATCCAGCTATTGTGTTGCCAAGAGAAAACCTACTCATGTGCCATGATGGCTTAATTTTCTTCTAGACAGAATTGACATGTAGTATAAAAGATGAGCAAAATCGGTTACAATAGTGTACCTTTAAGTCGGTGAAAAAAACGTTCGAACTGATGTATTGGAGGCGCACATTATTCCTGTTACATACCTCAAGTATTTCCATATTTTTCCCTGCAGAGTATAATGCAGTATTTAGTCATGTTTCCCATACTATCAACACTGGCTGTGAAGGCAGAGCATCTATTTAAACTCAGCATTACAGTGCCTTCAAAAACAAGTTTTTTGTAATTGTACCATCGCATGTACGCATCACGTAAAATTACCATAGTTGTTATTTTACTCTTTTTGTAGTAATATTTGGATGATTTTTCTTTACGCATGTTAATTGACATTAGTTCAACCTTGATAGATTTTCAAAAGAAACTGAAATAACAGACTAGCTCCTTGCTAAAGAGAAGTTTGGTGACGTTGAGAAGAATGTTGCTCTTTTAGGCCCTTAAATAGGCGATATCAGGAGAAAAAGGCATAAACAGCTAAAATAGGCATTTTAGGCAGTAACTAATTGCCTTAATTAAGCCACAAATTACCCTAAATGAACGTTTAACTTCATAAAATTGGTTTCCTGAGTAAAGGAAAAAATAGGCATTTTAGGCAATGTCCTCAGCTTAGTAATAACCAATCAGAACTCTCACTACCTCTGTGCTCCATCCTCATTCCATGCAATGTGAGCGGCGCCCTGGACTTACAAGCGATATTAAGCGCTTACCGCACCACTTGTAGAAAGATAGATCGCCGTGGGATAGATGTTCCTTCATGCACATACTTACTCAATACGCCAATGCCTTTCCCGGTGGGCAAGGTCAAAGAATTTAGATATTTCCGTTAGCCCAAGAATATTGGCTCTCTTAATGAAGTTGCCTCCAAAATACCCTATCCTTATACACCTTTTTCGCTGCTCCTACACTTTATACAAGATCTCATACATTTTAATACTCATTATATGCCTCCTAATTAGAGTCTCGTCTACCACATTCACACAACACCCTTCGCGGGCTACCACTTACCCTCTCACCATCTATAGCTACATCTACATACTATCCCGCTAGCCACCTCATGGGTCTGTGGCATGGGATACCAGTCGTTTAAATATGTAAGAGAAAGGTTTTGGGAAGAGAAATAGAGTCGTATGTCATGGAAGTGTATTGAGTGGAGTTTGGTGTTCATTATGGTTCCTCATTGGACGTGGAAAGAAAGAATTTTTGTACCTATCTGCTCGACAATGTATTTTCCGTATTTTATCGCTACTATCAGACCTATTGCTGAAGTGTAGCGTCATGATTATATTCTCTGTACTGTTCTGAAACAAGCCAGTTCTGAATTCCTGAAGGAAACTAAGTCTATCGTGTAGCCTCCATGACTCTAAGGGCTCCAAACTTAATCCCTTTAAAAGCCGTGAAACTAACCATCTTATTATATCTCCACTTAGTTGTTCGTCTTTCACCCAATCTCTCGACATAGCCAAACCAAACATTTTAAAATAAAAGTTGCCAAGTCCTCCTAAAACATTGCCTGATTGTTTTATTTTTCCTCTAAAACTGATTAGCTACAAAAATGACTAATTCACAGCTATCGAGTTTTTTTTGTTTCAATTGAAAATAATAAACACGGCCTTAATATATGAGATGACCAATACTGGATATGTATACAATTATGGGATTCTTTGGTTTGTGCTTGAGAGAATGGGCAAGAGTTCGACTATGAAACAGATTCATGAGGATGCATGATAGAAGAGTGAATGGCGTGAGAGGTAAGGGTAATCTGAGAAAAAATTGGGTGGTATGGTGGAAGAAATCTTAAGAGAAGAAGTATTTGGAGTCTTATGAATAGAAGAGCAAATATAAAGCATTGAATAAATGTGGCAGGAGCAAAATAGGATTTGCGAGGTATCATAGAGGATATTGTTAGTGGGCCATTTTCCTAAGCCGAACAGCAAAGACAAATTTTCTTAATTAGCTCACCTCGAAAGAGAATGGCGTGATGGTTATTTATGTAAACAATGATGCGTTGCCCATGCGAACCAGTAAACCTTTGAAATTACAGAATCGTCAATCAATGCAGTAAATACCACAGGTATGACGTATTAAAGAAACAATGGTATATCGCTGCCTCGTTGTACGCGTGTCGCCACGATTGCAAGTGTGTATGTACCTTCAGCAATTCCGAACGGGAGGAGCGGCCGGATCAACCGATCATTTCTCCCGGCCGCCGACGCAACATTCCGGCTCGGCATTAAGGGCTAAAAAGGTACGCAGGAGCGCGTTAAGTGTTTCGGGAAACAACTACTCGGCTCCGATCTCGTCGAGGCGTGCAAATCCCGCCACCGCCGCTGCAATCCCTAAGTTAATAATATTGTTGTATGCACTCGTATTATGCGAGAGGCATGAATGTTTGGGGGGAGGGGGGCGGGGATGGGCTGGCAGTAATTGCGTGCAGCGGGCAACTGACCCACCTTTGCAGCGAACCGTCATCGAAGAATGCCGTCATAAAAGGGGAAGCTGTGGGGAGGGAGGAGAAGGTGGGACAGGGGTTGAGGGAGTATGGTGGGGCAAGAGGAGGCTTAGCTCGTGGAGGTGCGTGGTTCCGCCGGCAGAGAGCGTCGCCAGCCGCCGCAACCGCGACTCCGGCCGCAGCGCCACCCTCGCCCCTGCGCCCCGAAACAAAAGAAAGTCGCCATAAAATAAACACGCGAGAGTGCGCGCACGAGAGAGAAAAGAGAGAGAGGGATAGAGAAGAGTGAAAATAAAAGAATAACGCCCACGCGAAACCTTATTGCGCCCTCTACAGACAATCCATCTCTCGCGTAATTAATCGCGGTGCGCGCCGTCCCTGGGCGGAATGCGTACAAATTAAGGGGCGTGTCCGGGCGAACAGGGCCGGCTGCGAGGGTTGGACAGAGTGGGTGGAGGGTTGTTAACCGAGCCTGTTTTGGTGGCGGGACAAAAAACCCCTAGTCGCGCGGGCCCCACACCGGGCCCGACCCACCCCCGCGTTCCCTTTAAAACATGCGACCCTGTATCGCATCGGCCTCCACCCCTGCCACCCTCTTCCCACCCCCTTTCCAAACCACATGGTCCGTGCGAGTCCCTCTCCCACATGCCACATACAAACACGCCATCGCGCCACAACCCCCTTTCATCCCCACCCGTGTCCGTCGCTTCATGGATCGGACGGCCCTCACGGCTACACATGTAAATTTTCTCATGCATATGTGCAGAAGGAATCTATAATCGCCGGGACTGCGTGCTATCCTCACCGGCTACACCGTCCCTCCAATCCGCCCTCCGTCTCTGTTCTGTCCTTCCCCATCAGGTATCAAACTAGCTTTCCCTCTCTTCGAAACGTCCTGGGTTCGAATCCTGTGGATCTAACGAGGGGCTCGGTTGCTTAATCTTCCCTCTCTGGGCGCGCCGCCGTCCCTAAACCAGTGCCAACACGAGCGGGCGGAGTTTGCCGTGTGGCGCGGAATTACAATGCTGGAATATTTAACCATAACTCTGAAGGTGCCCCACTCCCACCCTCTCTCTCTCTCTCTCTCTCTAGGCTGCCGGCCGACGGATCCTGGATTCTGCGCGACGGTCGCGATCAAAGGCTTGCGCCCGTGGCCTAGTTTAAAAATCGTGTTAAGTCTCCCTCGCTCTTGGAAAGATTACGAGGTTTCAGATTTGTAATTAAAATTCTCGACCTCTGCTCTGATGACGGCGGTACCTTTCCGACTTCGAAGGGCCAGAAAATTATGGAATTGCGAGCGTTGACTTTAGGCAATTCGAAATTAGTGCTGATGATATGATGAAATTAAAATAGCATTTTAATTGCAACGTTTTATGATTTATTGGACCAGATATGTAAACTATCTTGGATTTTTTTCTTGGAATCTTTTTGTGATATTTTCCTATGAGTATCAAATTAATGTTTTTTAAACAAATTGGCATTGTAACTTTTACTCTATGGGATGAAACGAAGAGTGTTTATTCCATGAATTATCAGTAACTCAAAATTTTAATTAACGACAAAATTAGCCGAGCAAAAATGAAATCATTCACACCGAGTGTATGCAACCACATGAATTTTAGCCCGAGTTCCTAATGTTCTTCTCCTCCATTGGACGAGTTAAATAAAGCATTAGCACAAGAAGAGCGATTTTTCGTATTTCGTAGTATGTTTAAGTATCTTAGGCTATTTCATGACTGACTTTTTGAAATATCGTTTTAAAGCAGACTCAAATTGACTGGTGGTAAGCAAAACGCACTCAAGCTTGTCTTCACTATTATCATGAATATGCCAAATAGAATTGAGCGAAAAGTAAAGTGAGAGCTCTAGAAACAATAACAAAATATTTGAACGAAATTTGATCAAAGAGTCTTCTTTAGCTCTGCATCTCTTGCCTTTGCTGCTTATATTCGTCAGCCCTTCCCAAATATTTCCTCGCTTTATTATTCGTTCGACATTATTGAGTTATATAGAGAGGGCACTGCGTCATCAAAATGAAGCCTAACAACCGAAATAACAACCATATTGTTAAACCCTGCTCTATCCTTACTTTGCTATAGATAACACGACGGAATGGACGAATTAGCGGATGTAAACCAAGAATATCAAACATTTGTTTACAATCTAAAGCAAATAACTCTTCAAAAATACATTGGTTTCTTAAAGTAATGGATTCTACGCAATTTTATCCTAGTTTTCAGTGGAATTCGGATTATTTTTATCTAAATAAATTAACAATAAATAAAAGGAAAAACCACGTTAAAGAAGTAAACTCATGCTGATTTTTAGTAAGTTATTGATGGAAAACGTAAAATTGTAAAACTGTGCGTTTGCACGCAAGCTATAGGAAAATAACGGTCAACTAAGATGGCGGAGTGGCTTCAGCTTCTAGCATTGGCGAGCGTAGCAAGTGCCCATATACCTCAATGGTTTGACCCTCCTTCAACCGGCCACTGGTGCTCGACCCCCTGCACCATTTTTTCCTTTGGGTCTTTGCTGCATCCAGCTTTGCATATACAATGGACGCGTATGTCGTTATGCATGCTGGTTGTTCCTAGCCTAAGAGATCGGCTCTGGATTCTGGGAGGTGACGAATCTCTCACATGTATCCCATGCTATTAGCTTCCAACTTCGGCCCTAAGCCAAGATCTCAACAACCGATCCTCATCTTTAACCACTTTTCTTTTCCTCATTGGTCCATCTCCTCCATTCATATGATCTCGTGAATATGCGAGACTGTTCCTTCTTCCTATTCTTATTTTTGGGTTAAGTGTAACCTTTCTAATCTTCCAAAGTTTTGCACCATCACCTGCTATTTTGGGCATCGAAAAATATGTTATTGACAGGACTTTGAAAGGTAATATTATTGATAGGAAAACCATAGTCATCATTATACCTAACAGCCTATTAAATTCATTTTTGTGCAGCAAGCTCACCACCCAAGGTGAATCAAAAAATGTTCATAAAGAGCATGATGTGAGTTTTTCACTAATTAGTTGCCTCATTTCGGGGGCACGACACCAAGCAATCTTTTAATATACGTACCGATTAGAATTTTTGAAAAATTTCATCTATGCATACCTCCTTCAGTAAAATAGCCGATTCTTTCACAAATTTATGTTTTTAAAGGGTCCTTAGTAATATCCACATTATTAAGTATCTAACTACAACAACATAACAGTTGAATATCTATAATGGCGTAATACACTGCAATCAGTAATACGGGCAAATAACAGAAAGTTAGCGATTAAAACAGTTTTAATTAGGGTTTAATTTGGGAAGAGAGAGCACCTGTATTCATCAAAAACACAGCATACAAATTTTTCTAATTAACACCTTTAAAATTGAAATTGATTATTTTACTGAAAGATATATTTTTCAATTTTGCAGGACAATTTTACAGGGAAATATGATAAAATTATGGATATATTAGGCTATTATACTGGGAAAAACGTTTGTTCGTCGGTTTTTTGTTTATTATCATCTACGTACTATAACTTAGAATACTTTTGGGATGAGCAAGAAAATTGAAATGTCGTACCAATACAGGGCATGATCTCACATCTGCTGATAAGAGTCTATACCGTAAATCAATTCCATAGGGTTGTTATAACGTAATTATGTTTAATTGTGCTCTCCAATGAGAAGCATTGAATTCCGTTTAGATATATCAATTTCTTGAACAGATCATTTTCAATCTACCCTCATGGAAATATATCGCATAGACTAAAATTTGAAGAATTTTTTAGGGTTTAGTAATTTATTCTTTCTTTCAAAAGTTTTACATCCTTCGATTTTGTCTAAATATTACGATTTCATTTCCAAATCGCCCATTTCTCTCACATTTCATCATGAAAAATGTTCTTAGTAACATAAGTATTGATTTTAAATGTTTATTCTCGCTATTTAAACTCAGGTTAATAGATGAACGTGACACTGCGGTTTGAAGCTTGTGAGGAATCTCCTCAATCTTCCCGTGAGTTCCCAAAGCGAAGGAGGAAATATACCACTGACACAATTGAATTAAATAATTATTCATAATTATATAAAAACAGTAAGGTATCAGAAGAACTTTTAACAGCATAGGACAAACACGGAGATATCTCATTAATGAAACGGGCTTAGGAGCTATTAAGACAGCTTTTCGTTTCATGTAAGGTTTTTGATAATCCCCAGCAAGTATCAGTTATGGTGGATTGATCATGGTGTATCTAAGTCTCTGAAAATAAACGGAAGATTTATCAAAAATAATGTACTTAATTTCTCTAAATCGATACCGAAATGTGGGGAAAATGATTTGTTTCCCCAGCCTATTTTGAAATATACATCCTAAAATTGCAAAATCTCTAAGGTAATATTGATTCGGCAAAACGTGCCTTTTTTAGGAACTAATATTCTCAGCAGATCCAGACGTTATATAATGGAAGGTCGTCATGATGATAATCGACAATTGAACTTCTTCATAAGTTTTAATTTTGATGTACAACGTGTTTCGACTCACGGAGTCATCAGCAGATACAAGATACTTTAGCGCATGAAGATTTATCAATACGTCTAAATGAAGGGGGTGGGGGCTACCTTACCCCTGCTTTATATACCCACCCCTCCATTCAGATGTATTGATATGATATCCCCTTTTCCTAAAATATCTTGTTCCTCACTTCGTGTGTCGAAACGCTTTGTACATCAAAATTAAAATTTGTGGAAAAGTGCGATTGCTGGTTCATATTATGAATTTATATCGTATCGGCTAATGGTTAAAATTTATACTTTATTTGGGTTTGTTTAACGCAAGCTTACCATATACAATTAGAACAAGTGAAGTCAAATTTATGGGGCTAAATTGTTAGGTATAGTCGGTAATCCAATGGCATAATGTAAACATATGGATCATCAAGTGGATAGTTAATACTTCCTAAAAAATATAATTTCAAAATGATTATGCCTTTATAATTACCCCGGGTCATCTCATAGACTTCACATCTGCCATACACGTTTGGAAGAGTAACTTTGACGAATAATTTGATCCTATGCATTATGGTTAGTGTTACCATGTCTCCGATTAATTTCAATTGGTACGTAATGCGTGTTTCTTATGACTGTGAAATCTGAGATTATGAGCAATGTGCGTCGTTTGTGTATCGTTTGAGTTACGAAATTAAACGACTGGAAGTTGAATCCAGCTCTATCAATTTGGAGGAACCTGCTACAAAGTAAAAATGACCATTCTTAGCCCTTATAAGGCAGACTAATAATCAAAGTAATACACTCGAGACTGATATAGTGATATATCTGGATGCAACATTAATTAGCAAGTAATGAGTACAATAATTTTTGGTGATACAAATGATTTTCGAAATGTGTGCCCTTTTGTGACCCGTTTCCCTAAATTGTACCTCTTCTACTTAAAAAATGTTTATTTTTAATATTCTTAGTGTTATTTCAAACATACTTCCGCCATTGTTGAAATTTTTTGGCTTCCCTCAATACCACCGACTCGCGAACAACCATAAATTGGTAATCGCTAGTGTCGATAGTTGGGCATATATCACGTAGAGGGCGCTGTCGTCAAACGCCTTCTCGGCGAATTCAATTGGCTGGTATAGTTTGGTACTATTAAAGTTATATTTGTATCAACTACATTAAATGAGTCACGTTTATCAACTTTAAAACAACGCGAAATTGTTAACATTATTACACATGGTACTCCGATGTAGACGTTATTCCTCTAATTAACCTCTATTTGCCCTAAGGTTTTGCTCTGATTGAGTGAAGAAGTATGCTTGGACATAAACGTTATTGCATGCTTCATAATTTTGATAAAGTTCTCTACTTTAACGCTTATGGGGAATTCATTGAGAGGTACAGCTGGTTAAAGAAAAAGCCAGCCTTCTCTCGCACCCTCTGCTTTCCTCTTGCTTCACTCCCTCCCTGAAGCTCTCTTTCAAGCACGTTTCCATCGCAACTATTTGAGTCTCCACTCCTCGGATGATCAGCTAATCGCTGGACCCATCGCTAGGCGCAATTAGATGAATACTTTGTGGGTGTTGACGACGAAGGTGACCTTTCATTGACTCTTCGGGTCTCACGTGTCTTTTAATCCAAACGTCTCACCTCCCTCTTTTCACTATCAATATTCTCCCTACCACCTCCTTGATCATTCTTTCTTCACCTTTAAAATCTTTTCCTATCCTCGTTTTCAGTCTTCTTCTTAAATAAGGTAACTAAAGTGGCAATCGCGGGTCATTGAGGGTAAATGTCAATAATTTCCAAGCAAACTGTCACCCGCACGACTGATTCTCCGATCACATCGATCTTTCAGTAAACTCCCTCTTAGGTTGTTGACGTTCTTTGGCAGAGCCTTTGATTTAATCTTTTTTCGCAAATCCTCTTATGATGAGCATTATTTCATAAATTTAAGCACGGGGGTATGCTGTCTTCTATATAATTTTTTTGGATGACTAATTTGGAGGCTTACACTCATAATATTTACATGTATGATTTTATGCACAAATTTTATGTCGTAATTTATTTTTTTTCATTTATACTTCCATTATAGATACCCTTCCTACATAGTTATATAGGACTAAAACTCTAAATGCCTCAGGTCTTCACGATTGCGAGTCCTAGCTAAAAAAGTAAGGTTTTAGAAATTTTACATATTACGAGCAACAGTCACTTATTCAGCATATTTTGAGATTTAGTATAAGAGTCACTGCAGTGGAAATCCATCAAGATTGACTTCAGTTTGTATTTAAATTGCATTCATAGATGTTATCATATACCTAAGTGTTGCAATCAGGGGACTCATACTTATGAGACAGATGTTATGTCGTAATTTATTTTTTGTTTAGACTTCCATTCCTCCATAGTTATATAGGACTAAAACTTTAAATATGCTTAAATCTTAAATTCTTCATACTTAAAAATTAATACTTAAAACTTTAAATATTTAAATGGATGTTTTATGTGTATGTGAAACTAAGCGTAAAGGGCGGGATGCTGTTACATTAGGTGGCGGTAGGTTGGCATTGTGGTCAGGAGTTGAAGATAATTTACATGGCAGTCAAGGTGTAGGACTCATTCTTAATGAGAGAGCTAAGTTGCTAGTAAGGAAGTACCCCCTCGATTGCTCTAGGTTTGCATGAAAGTAGGTATTAGGAGAGTTGTGATTGTGGCGTGCTATGCACCAGTGGATGGAGAGAGTGACTGTGTGAAAGATGAGTTTTGGGAAAAACTGAGAGAGGTTTTGAATGAATGTGATCCTGGTGAGAGAATAATTTTACTAGGTGACATGAATGGGTGGGTTGGTGTGAGGCGGAATGCATCTGAGAGTGTGGTTGGGCCTTTTCGTGACCCCCGAGTGAATGATAATGGTGAAAACTTGGTGAGTGTGTGCTTAGAAAAAGGATTTTTCGTGTCGAATACATGGTTTAAACATTAGAGAATACATATGTTTACTTGGAAAAGGGGTTATTGTAAAAGTATGATTGATTTTATTGTGTATGATGTGAGATTGAGAGAGTTTGTGTGGGACATGCGATTGATGAGGGGTGCTGAATGTGGAACAGACCACTATTTGGTACTCTACAAAGTGAATCTGGGCAGAAAGTGGGTATCAAGGAAGAATGTTGCGCGTAAGCAGTTGAGAGTAAAAGAGGAAAGGTTGCTAGAGAGCGAGGTAAGAGTGCGGTATGGTTGCATGCTTGAGGATGCTCTATCGTTGAAGCAGATAGAATGGGACGAGAATATCAGAAACGAGAATGTAAATGATGCGTGGGAGTATTTAAAAGGAGTGATTGTGGAATATGCTGAAAGTTTATGTGGAAAAGGTAGGAAGAACGAAAGGTGATGCTTGGTGGAATGAAAAAGTGAAAATTGCAGTCAGAGAGAAGAAAGAGGCATACAAGAATATGATTTCTGCAAAATCTGAGGAAGAGCGTACTAAGGCATGTGAGTTTTCCGGAAAAAGAATGAATACAAAATCGTTGTGAAAGAGAGCAAAGAAAGAATGCATGCGGATGAAACTAACAAAATGCAGAGTGATTTTGAAGGTAGTAAAAATCTGTTTTGTAAGTGGGTAAAATGGGCTAAGATTGGTGAAGGTAGGGGAATGAATGCGGTAAAGAACAAAAGTGGAGAGATCATGTGGGACGAGAGCAATATCAGGGACTGCTGGAGAAAGTATTTTAAAGATTTGTACAATAATATTGCAGGCGTTGAGGATGAGCCTTGTGAAGTGGTATTTGAGAATGTGATTATGGAAAAGGATATCAGTGAAAAGGAGGTCACAATGGATGTGAGAATATTGAAAAATGGGAAGGCTGCCGGCATAGATAGGATATTCAGTGAAATGTTGAAGTATGGATGTAAACTAATAATTTGTAGGCTGCGTGAACTATAAAATTTATGCTTACAGGTTTCTGTTGTTCCAGCGGATTGGAAGAATGCTATCATCGGTCCGTTGTACAAAGGGAAGGGAGGAAATACTGAATGTAATAATTATTGGGCCATTAGCTTATTGAGTATCCCGGGAAAAGGGTTCAGTAAAATATTAATCGAAAGAGTGAGGAATATTACTTCCGACAGAATATGGGGTGTGCAGTGTGGGTTTATGCCTGGGAGAGGATGTAGTGACCAGCTTTTTGCACTTCAGTAAGTGATAGAAAAATGTATGAGTGTCCGAAAGAAAGTGTACTGTGGGTTTTTCTATTTAGAAAAGGCATATGACAGAGTAAATAGAAAGAAGTTGTGGAAGATTTTGAGAGACTATGGAGTGAATGGGCAGTTATTGAACGTTATGATGGCGATGTATGACAATAGTAAGGCAAGAGTAAGAGTTAACGGAGCTCTGATTGATTGGTTTGTAATAAATCGGGGTGTAAAGCAGGGATGTGTAATATCTCCATGGCTTTTTAATGTATTTATGGATAAATGTGTTAGAGACGCGTGTAGTGAAAACGACGGTGTTTTGATTGAAAATGTAAACGTGCTAGTTCTTCTATGTACGGATGATGCTGTTTTGATCTCAGATAGTCAACAGGGATTACAGAAGCTCCTAGATAAGTTTTGTGAATCAACGGAGAGAATGGAATTGAAGGTAAATGCGTGCAAGATTAAAGTACTAGTTTTTGATAAGGAGAATGGGGAGAATAACTGTATGATGAGGGCGAATGGTGAAGTAATTGAACAGGTGGATGATTTGGTGTACTTAGGCAAGATGTATGCGAAAGATGGAAGAATAGATGAGGAGACAAAGAGACGTGCGAATGCTGGAAGGAAAGTGGTAGGTAGCATGTGGAGCATATCAAGGAATGAATGCCTGTCTAAGGAAGCGAAAATTGCCGTGTACAAAAGTGTACTTCTTCCCACTTTGCTATATGATAGTGAAACATGGGTATGTCAGGATGGACATAAGAGTAGACTAAACGCCGTGCGTATGAGTTATCTGAGGAGTATTTGCGGCAAAAGTAAGATGTATAGGGTCAGGAACGAGTGGGTCATGAATGAATGTGGGTTAAATGCTCCAGTAATGGACGTGTATGAAAGGAGTGTGCTTCGTTGGTTTGGCCATGTTGAGAGAATGGATGAGAGTCGAATAACGAAACAGATATATGAGAGTAGAATGAATGGTGTGAGAGGTAGAGTGTGAGAGGTAGGCCGAGAAAGTTGTGGTTGAATGTGGTTGAGGAAATTCTTAGGAGGAGGAATATTAGGAGTTTTAAAAACAGGAGGGAGTGTATGAAACAGTGTATGGGGGTACATGAGGCAAAAGAGGTTTGCAAGGATAGGTCAGTATGGAGGAAATTATTGGAGCAGAGTTAGGTGTACAATTATGCATTAATGATTGAAACATTTTGACTGTGCCTACCCCGGAAGGGAACGGCGTGATGGGCATGTATGTATGTATGTAACTTTAAATACCTCAGGTCTTCATAAAAGCCTCTTTTTGAAGTCGATTGTTACCTGAGACTTATCCTCGACGTATTAAAACTGTCTGCCTTTTCCCAGGGACAACGACGTTTTGAAAACATGGAATCGAGGCCAGGCTACAAAAATTAATGACGGTTCATAAAATACTCGCCGATGAAAGGTTTATACCAACATGTTGAAACAATTCTGACCATCCTCATTTTCCGAATTGTGATGAATGTTCGCACCATGGAGTTTGCGGAACTTTCGCAATGGCCATATCGAGACCGATAGCAAATTATTTTGACAAATGCAGCGTCCACGTAAGGCGTTGATGCCAATGCCCTTTCAGCTTCGTTCATCAATAACTGGAGTTTACAACGTCCAGATTCCTCTCTTTTGGTCTCCATGGGTGTGAATTTGAATGGGTCCAACTGTCCGTCGTTCGATGTGACATTCGACGTTGGCCGGACCAAACAAAAAGGCCACCAAAGTGCCCATAGTCTGTGGGGCAGCACCGTGTGCATTTACGGCGACAGGATAACGGGAATGTATTCAGAATATTCAAGGGGACGCAGAGGGAGAGAGGACTGTTGAAACGTGAATCGGAGCGTGCATTGCCGATGAATGCTCACTGCGCCGTATTCATTCTGTTCCACGGAAAGCTTGTGCGTGGCAGCTTGAAGTGAAACTCGCTCGCCTGAAGAAAAGCTTTGATCAGATATTTAGGTGGCGCTCAACCAAATATGTACTAATTACCTCTGCACCGCGTACTAGATATTTTTCATTAAAAAACGCTTTATTTAGGCGAGGAAAATAAAACTAGTGCTCACTGTGTCTGAGGTAATTAGGCAGTGACTGCGCAGATGTAACTAAGGAAGAAGTATGAATGGCAAATACACCACAAAGGCGTCGCATCTCTTGTGCACTAATGACAATGCAAAAATTCAACGCCACTAGAGAGGAAATTGTTTTGAAGTCAGCTCACCCATGAATACGGTACTAGCAAAATAAATCCTTTTATCTCCCAGTCTCTGCAATTCTCTGTCTCTGTCTCTGCAGTAATTGCAAGTCTTCTAATATGCGTCTACAAAGGATATACATGCCTCTGTTTCGTTCACTTTAAAGGCAGGCCATATCAACACGGTGGTCAACATTTAAATGAAAAAATAACTATAAAGTTAAGCCTTCAGTGATTCCCGGCACAACTATGTGGAAGATCATTTTCACTTTTCAAAAGAAAACATTGTTTTATTCCATTTTTTTCTTTTTCGGAACGACTAGTTTCTACACATCGGTGTCAACTTCAGGGAAGTTGTAGAAAGATGCAATTAGTATCGATGAAATGAGTTTTTCTTTTGAAAAAAATTGAGAGAAAATTGTACAAATATTCTTTGAGATCAATTTGTGGGGATCAATATTCATCCTCAATGAATTCTCCCCTAAATGCTCTTGACAGCACTGCAGACGATCCCCTCTCAACTTTGTTTTCGCACTCCCATCTTTATTAGCCGTGGTCGTGCAGTGACTGCTGCGAGCTGCGCGTGCTCGTGACCACATAAATGGATAATGCGTCTGGCCTGGTAACGTTTAATTTCCGCATCCAACACACACGGGTGCGTTTGGCTGCATGCACGCTCCCACATACACCAAGGAGAGGAGTGAGGCCCGAGGTCATCACCACGTACATACTTATTCCTCCCCCTCTCCCGTCTCCCAAATTTCCCTCTGTTCCCCGCCCCTTCCCCCACCCACCCACCCGCGTTACACCCATCCCCTGCACCGCACCCAAGCCTGCGGATCCCCAAAAGCGTAATCCTTTTCACAAATCCTTCGTGCCGTAAGCTAATTAGGCTAAAAAGGATTGGTGAATGGACGGGAGTGGGGACAAAAGAAATCTCCGCTAAGGGCACGGCATTTGCATCATATTGCTTTCGTTTACGCCAGCGCTTCGCCCAATTTTTGGGGAAATTAGCAATGCTGCATAAAAAACGAGCTGCGTTTACCTTCCTAATATTTCTGTCTCTCTTTCAAAGTGTCATACAATGAAGGAGTTTTCATTTTAAATTCCGTCTGTCTCAGCGAGAATATGGAATGAATGTATTCTTTTCAATTCGTTGTTAAATCATCTCACCCGAATGGAATATAAAAGTATCTAGATTTATTAATTAGATTTCAGATTATTATTCATCACTACACTTTTGTGGTTTTATATTTTTCAGTAAATATGAATACGAGATAGAAAAATAACTGGGTTAATTTATTTTTTGCTCTACGTTTTTAAACAGGAAAAACTGCTAAAAATATGGGCTTTTACTTTTTTCTTTGTGAATTTATTGATAAAGTTCACCTTTTTAGGTGAATAATGAAATTGAGTGTGTATTTTCCATCGTAGAAATTAATTATTTATTTGCCATTGAATTTCACAATCCAAGGAAGAAATTATTTCCAAATTTCCAGAAAAGTTGAATTTTTATCCATTCCTCTGTGAACGCAGCTAAATTTGATACCAATGGCAAGGAAAGCTGAAAATACACACTAAACCTTGATGCTTTCGTGGTTTCTGCCGTGTATATAATGATTTCGTACATAATGTTAAAAAAGTGTTTAAAACAACAACCATCTGCCCCCTGCCGTAAAAGTAACATTCATACCAATTCAGTGAATAAACCTTCCTTTAACATTACCTGCTCAGTTTCAAATTTCTAGTTTTGGTGTATGCCTGCATTAAATTTTATTTTAATAATCCAAATCGTGCGGTATAACTTATAGAAACTCATCATTAACCTCGGAACTTCTTTTGGACTCTATAATAGTCTCTTTAGTTCTCAAAAAGATTAGATTTTGTAGTGTCTTCGTTGGCTTTCCTCACTGAGAGCTGTAGTTCAGCGTTGCTTGAGGCGATTTTTTTCGTTGTTGCGTGATTACCACTCAGATTAGATGTAAAGAGCGCTTATAGTAAAGAATTACGTCCATTGGATGTCAAGTCACCGATGGACCTTTGATGACTTTCTTAAGTAGTTGCCTAATGCCGATTTCAGGGTTTTCTCCCCTCATCTCTAAAAGTCTCCGTGTACCTAATTACCCAGCTGTCCTCAGAGGCACAAATTACCAAGCATTTGCTGCACCCCTTACTAATTACAACTGCAGAAACCTCTTGAGTAGCACTTGAGAGCAGATTAGTATTATTCTCAATGCTTTGCAAGTCCGAATGCGTGGTTTAGTTTGAAATGGGCAATAATATGGAAGAGAAACTGGGGTGATGAGCGAGAGAAAAATGTTTCGCCAACGTGTAAACCAGAAGCACCATCGGAACTGGAAATTTCCCAATGTTTTATTATTTTCAACTGATCGAAATATGAGACTACATTATGTACCTAATAATAATATCACCTCAAAAAATTGACTTTGACCGATTCAGCATTTAGACCAAGAGATGAGGAGATTTGAAGAGAATACCAGAAAAAAATCAAGAGGATTTTGAATGGTGCCGCTCCACAAGTAATGATTATGAAATGATATTATTTTTTTCTAATTGACTCATCCGTCGAGGGAGCGTTCGATCGAGAATGGATTTCTCCGGAAGCAGCGAACCGTGACTCGTGCGCTGTCCGTCTCTCCATTCATTCATTCATAGGACGACGGCTTTTGCCTCCTTCGCTCGCTCGCTCGCCCTCTCTCTTGTATACTGGAACACTCGTCCACTCGTCTCAAAAGGCGCTCCTTGACATACGTGGAGGGAGAAGGAGAGAAAGAGAGGAAGCTTTCTTCCCCGTCCCTCCCCTCCCCCGCCTGCCTTTATAACGGCTGCAGCTTTTGCGGGACGGATGAGAAGTGTGCGAGGCAGAAAAGAAGGAAGAGGAGAGGAGAAAAGAAGTGAAGGAAGGTTCTAACTTCCGCTCTCCTTCTCCGTCGAGGGGAAGACCGTCCCATTTCCATTATGCTCCGCCTCGGAATCGATAATTGAAAGACCCCAATTGAGAAGTAGTATGAGGGAGTGAATGGGGTGAGGGGGGGGAGAACGGGGAGAGGGAGGAGTGAGTTGGGGAACAGTTGGCGGAAGAAAGAGGGGACCCCTCCCATGCACGCCCTCTAACCCTAACCCGCGCTCGTTTCCCACCCCTATCCGCACACACAAACCCTTTCTTACCCTCCCTCCCTCCTCTACTTCCCCAGATCCCTGGTGGTTCGCTTCTCGGGGAATTCGCAGAGCCTTTTCGCCCGTCTCCGTGGAGTGGTCCTTTTGCTCGGTCCCCAGTGACCGATTCCCATTGACTCCGCGCGACGCCGATTTTAAAGACGAAGAGCCGCCCACGTGATTAATTGCGTGCGATCCGCCGTCTCACTGAGCCTCGTGATTTACTCCGCTCCGGGTTCGAGAATTAAAGGGTTATGCTCTCGGGAGCGCGAGAGGGTCGAAGAGGGAAGGGAGATGGGCAGAGGTCACTTGCGTGACGATGAGGAGGCGAGGGATGGAAGCGGTCAGAGTCAAAACGTTGAAACTCAAGGGGCGCGAAATTGGAGGAATCAATATCCTCTTAACTCAGCGATTTCTTCATCCCAACTCGCCATACCACTTCGTAGCACTCCATTATAATCACTTGCTTGAACACTTTCTAGTTTCTCTGTTCCCGCTTTAAATAGAATGACAACTTAACATAACCAGTATTAGAAAATAACCATGAAAGAGAATATATAAAAAATATCTGTGGTCGCTGGTCTATAATTATTTTTGCTTATTTAGGCATTATTTCCCCACAGTAGGCCTCTCAAATTCTGTCTCTTCGATTTCTTTCTTCGCGTGGCTCAGTGGTCTCGGTATATTCTGAAATCTTGGAGTTCTCAATCAAATGATTTTCATGTTATTATGATTGGTTTATTAAGTTTTTCTTCTTCTTCTGTAAGAAAAAGCTTCTTTTGAAAAAAATGAAGAGTATGAGAAATTATAGAGCTTGTAGAGCATGTCATTTAGACACTATTGCTTAAATTTGGTCTAAAAAGTAAATGATAATGATAATTTTCCGATATTTTACCTTTTTATAGCTCTATTTGTATTATTTTAAGCTATTTCAGCCATTATTCCAATGTAGTAGAACAAGAAAGTGGCTATTTTTCTTCTTTTACATCGTATAAGATTTTCAAAATGCAATTATCTCCCTATTTCTGCAAATTCATGCGTAGAGCTGATAGATAAAAGTTGTTTCTCCGTCCATCAAACATTGCAGATTTACAAGGCCCTAATTTTAGACATTCTCTCTCAAAATCACCCAGTTTGCAAGTTTGAATTCATCCAATTTAGTCCTGTTCCATTTTATTTACTCCCTCCAATTTCAAATTCCATCAGCACAAGGAAAGAAAACATGAAGGGGAAAAAATCCAAATCATTCCAATTATAAATCAATGATGGTCAATGACAATAAATACTCTACGTGTCCACTCTCCCGGGCAGGGCACACCCGAAAAATCGCTCAACCAAAAAAGGGACCATTTTCATTCTGCACTCGGGGAACCTAAGGGAAGGGGGAGGTTGGTTAAGGGGGAGGGGCGGGCGGAATGGATGAGAGAGAGGACGGGTGAGGAGGAGAGTGAACGTCGAAGGGTATGAGGAGGAGGAGGGAGGGGGTGGAGGGCGATAGGGAGAGAGAAAATTGTGGGAAGGGGAGAAGGGGAAGAAAAAAATCAAATTCCGAAAGGGGAAAAATAAATAAAAGAGTTGGATGGAGAAAAAAAAGCTAGGCGCAATTCACGGGGACCCAATCAATTGCCGTTCCTTTCTGTCGAGTGAGGGGGGTATGGGGGGAGGAGCTGTGAGTTGGGTTAGGGTGGGGTGAGAGAAATAAGAGGGTAGGGAGAAGGGAGACGGGGAAAGGGGTTTAAGGCCGAAGTGGGAGAGAAGCGACGAGCCGGTGGTTAGTCATGTACGAGCCTCAATTAAGAGGAGCGAGAGGAGGAGGAGGTCCACTGGCGGAGTTTCCTCACTGAGAGTCGTGTGCAGGGTCCTGAAACGGAAGGCGAGGGAGGGAGAGAGAGAGGAAATGGAGGGAATGAAGGAAGAAGAATGGAGGGGTGACGGCGACGGAACGAGTGGAGGAAGGTTGGAGAAGAGGGACGAGAGGGAGATAAATTAGGGGGTGGAAATAACAAGTGGAAGGGAGGAATGAGGAAGGGTGGGAAGGGAGGACTTCAGCTGCGGCTGGGGTGTCTCAAGGACCGCGGAATGATTGTATGAAAATAATAATAATAACACAATATTGGCCCAAGAGAATTCTCCCACTGTGGGGTGAGTGGAATGTGCCGAGCAGGGTTGAAAGGAAGAGAGAAGTCGGACCAATCTGAGGGCATGAAATCTCAAAGAGCCCTACACTTTTAAATGCACACGTATTCCTACTCTTATACAAAATGGAAATTTTCTCCAACCAGGTCCTATGTATAAATAAAAGGTACAATTTTCCATTTTATTCCAATTTCGCAAGCCCAAGTTTCTTCGCGTAGTTACAATTCAATGATAAGGCGTGGTCGTTCTGTTCATATTTGCTCAACGTGTTGAGAGGTATTTCATAAGTAGGTACACACTATCATTAACGGATGAAATCTAATGCCAAATGATTTGGCTTTTGCAATATTCCCCGATTTCTCTCACGATGCTTAATGAAGCCAAAATTGTTTCTCCCCATATTACTTTCTAGCGGTAGATGGTCTCGAGAACTATTTCAACGTTATAATACCTCTAAGTATGACTGGAAGAAAGTTTGTTATTCTGACACTCATGCTGTTGATTTATTTTCATTTTTTTCTATTCTGGTAAATTTACAGTAAGCCGAGAATCACATTAAAAAATGTAGGTCCCTCGATGATTTTATGGGGAACTCTACTACAAAAAACTTTGAATTAAGGCTATTGAGATAATTTAATGCTCTTTATGCCACGCTTTCAATTTTTGAACCTTTTAATATGCACTCGTGTAATCACATTTGATGAATGCCGAATTTTAAAGGAACCGGAACAGATTACAAGAAAAAGTTAGATTTTGAGGCAAATTTAAGGCACACAAGACCATCAAGATTAATTTTGCCCTCCATAGCAGTGGCACTCAATATGCATTTTATAAATATAATGGACTCAAATTATTTATAGCATTAATCAGTGAATCTTCTATCATAAATAGTAATTAAATTCTAAGGTTAACTTTACACTGTGCAAGGCTTGAGTTTAAATAGTTAAGGTGGCCCTGAAGGAGCATATATGCACGTCCAACACGTCACTTCAGAGATGATGGAAAGCAATAGATCTCACATCCACGTCCTCACGATAGCACCTTTGGTCATCAGTGGTGATACAGGAGGGAAAGAAGGACACGCGGACATGGAGGTGGAAGTGAAATGGAGGTAATGGGCTTAAAGAGGGAAAGAAGTGAAAAATGAAATGACAAGGACGGGAACGAGTGGGAATGAGGCGGGAGGAAGGAGGAGCAAGGGGTTTTTTTGACAAGGAGCCTGAGGGAATGGGAGAAGGGGGATGAAATTGCCGCCTGGGCAGAAGAGTGAGGGAGGGACGCTGGATTGATACTGAATGAGGGAATGGTTGGAGGACAGTGGGGAGAGTGTCCGTGGAAGGACGAAGGGCTAATGGAAAGGGTGGGGGACGACGGACTGAGGAGAAATTGGGTTTTCTCCGAAGAGGGGAGATTGCGAGGTAAGAGAAGGGACGGATTGGAGCGGGGGGGAGGGGAGAGGTGAGAGCGGGAGGAAATGACTCGTCAATTAACTCCGGGAGGGCTCTCCATTCGCCAGGGACTTTGTGACATCCTACACTCCGTGCTCGTCTCATTCTCCTCCTCCAACGGCGATCCTTCGATCGGATTCCTTTCTCGGGCCATTTTCCGAGCCACCTGTCCGCTGTGCCCGTAATTCTACCCATCGGTGCCGCTGCAAAACATGCCATTGGTCCGAAATTCGAGCAGTCACGTGGCAAACGAAGCATTCGGGTATCTCTTGAGGGGATCGCGTATCAGGAGTCGTTGGGTCCTCCCAAGCCGATGCTTACTCTCCGCTTCGGCGACCGTCGAGAACGGACAATTGGAGCCCGTCACGGGTTGACGAACCCGACCGGCTCTCCGATGGCAAAACCGCCGCCGCTCTCCGCTCCTTTCGCCCAGGTGGCGAATAAAGTCCCGTCGCGACAGTTGATGTCACTTTTGGACGAACAGTGGTAGAGGTGGCTAGTCGACACATAGTCAGAACAGTTGTTAACGAATAGGGGCTGAGTCCCGCTGCATTACATGAACAAGAGGTTATAGTTTAACATTCCCACGGTTAGCTTCTGGGTTGTATCTGAAACTGCGTCACAATCGAGCAAGTTGTTGGAACCGTTCTATAATGTACCTTTGCTCCGATTAATTTCTATTGATTGGCCCGAATATTCGACATCCTATGGTTTGCAACTGGCTCTAGCTTTCAATTTTAATCTGAAAAGTTGCATAATTACACACAGAGCGCACTAATTCCACAATTAACTTCACCGCAGTTTTCCACTCGTGATATGTGACCTAAACTCTTAGAAAAAATTAGCATTCCGTGAAATACAAATTGACTATACTTCATTGCTGACTTAACAGCTAGTGGAATTAACAGATGTATTTGAGTTACAAATTGACTTACGCATGATACACGACCATCAAATTTATCATTGATCGTTCAGATTTTAGTTTGATTGACAACAGCCCTTCATCCATCCCAATTAAATGCTATTTTCTTTCTCCCACGTACCTATTCTTTTGTGCTACCTTTTTTATTTATCCTAAGTATTTATCCCTTTATTTTTTGCTTGGTATTTTTCCTCTATTTTTCCTTCAATCATATTCCTCACAAACCCATTTCTGCCCAACCCATTTGGTTCTTTTTCCTGTGTAATATCCCACATGGTCTTTTTCTCATCTACTCTTCTGTATACTTCTTCATTTCATATTTCATTCCTCTATCAAATAAGAAACGAAGAAGTATTATAAAGAGTTGAAGATGAAAGGGCCATATCACTATAGAGAATAAGAGCACTTATGAAGCACAGCAATGAAGAAGTAGATGGATTTGGTACACCTTGAGCCACAATGGGTTTGTGAAGAATTCTATTTATTTATTAACACTTTATATCTCTCCCTTTTTCTGTCTGAAAAGGAACATAATTCTGTCTTCCTTTCTCCTAAACCCTCTACATCAGTTAATTTCGGCAAAATTAAAATTAATCAAAAAAACGTCGGCCCCGGTGGCGGCGGGGTAAAGTCCCCGCCTGCTAACCCGAGGGTCGCGGGTTCGAGTCCCGCCTGGGTAGAAAATTATCTGCCCAGGACATGGGTGTTTGTGAAATGAGTTATATGGAAGAGAGGACTGTTCAGGCCTAATATCGCTCAATAAATAAAGACGACATTATTATTATTATTATTATTATTACATTTTCTGCCTCCCTTTTGACTGCTGACTAAACGTCCTCTGTCACTCACACTAGCGGAGGATTATACGATAATATAACGGCTAATTTAACTTCTGAGCTTGGAAATATGTTTTGAAACATATGTAATTCTTTTACACTTTACTCACTGTAATAAAATTAACTGACGATAATGTTTATAATACAAGGTAAGCAAATGATTTGGGCTAAATATTTTTATTTAAAGAGAGGGAAATACTTTTATTGCATTTTTTTAAATGAAGTATGATAGATTGGAACATTGACAAAGAAATGACCAAACCAACCTTAGCTTAGCAAAACGCTGGTTACAAAGTTTTTATGTGTCAACCTGTGTTATACGACCATTCTTAGAGATCATCAGCCGCGTAATGCATTCAAAATTAATACGCTTACCAATTTTTATAGGAAATAATCCTAGACATGCAATCACGTCTTCGTTGCGAGTTAACTTAATTTTGGCAGCCTATTTGCAATTTAACTTTGGCAATGTTTACAGATATCTTACACTCAAATCTTTCTGATCAATATGTCAAAAAATCATACTGTTAGAGTGTTACTCTAACTTTACCCCCAGTTTCTCTCTTCCTATTTATTAAATAAATTAAGAGTTTGATTTTATGTTAGGAAAGATTTTTTTTCTCGGGACTGGGATTTTTTGAATGAACCCATCTGATTTAACCTTTATTTTCTTTTCATCACAATATCCAAATTTTGGAAGCCTCTCTCTATAAAACCACACACTACAATCTAAAATTAAGCTATCGTGTGAGTACACTACATGGTCGGAGTCGATTTCAAAAATCCATTTGGCGTTTAGCATTTCCACATTAACGTTTGAAAACCATATTTGTGTGTAAAAAAACCCTTATTTATCTACATAATAATAGAGTTTTCGATTCCTTTTCGATTTGTCTAAGAAATTATCAGTCTCAATTGAGGACCCTCTACCCCTTGGAGCCCGCTGCCATACATTTTATTACTTAGCCACTCCTATTGTGCGTCTAATAAATGACCTTAATTATCATTTAAAGTACTTTCTTTCGTGTACAGGCGAAGTTAAATATAACTTTTGAAAAGGTGGCATATAATAGTGGCATTCAGTGAGTCATTAACTGATACATATAAACCAAATGGTGAGTATTGCTAAAATTTTTGTAGACGAGATAATACCAATACTCCCCAAAACAGAATGTATTTACTCTTTCTGCAACGTTTGATGCTAAGACGAAAAACTTTCTGCGAGTGCCGGCGTATTAGTAAACAATCATACAGGTTTTATTGGTGAATAAGTAAGAAATTCACACATGATCAAGTCTTTGTTTTTATTGAGCTAAGTAAATAGCGTTTTAATATTTGTGTCAGTTATTTCAGTGAAAACGATATCTTTCTGCAGCCCTCATTTTCGTTCTGTAAAAATGTCGCACCGTCGCTCGATGTACTGCTTTGGGGCCAATACTTATTATCATACATAATTGTTTATGGGTGAAATAAATATTTCCAATAATTACATTGGGCGTTTACTTACTTTCCGACTGAATTCTTTCTTCTTCCCCTGTGTTGCTTAAACGATAATATCTTTATTTATGAATTATGAGGTAGAAGAAGTCTCCCCCAGAATGAATTATGGACTGATAATGTATTGAAAATGCATTAATCACTCTCAGTATGGGGAGTTTTTCTTCTCTGATCATTGTGTTGCTAACTCCGGATCTTCATTAATTTCTATGTTAATCGTGTCATCACTCTAGTGCTTTCATGAGTCATAGAGCCTTTCCTCTCAGCATTCGTTTGCTTCTGGACCAGTCCAATTCTTAATCATATTCTAATAATATTTGACATAGAACGGCGTGTTTCTCGCATATATATATATATATATATATATATATATATATATATATATATATATATATATATATATAATGATAAATATATATAGGAAACTTATATATATATATGATAAATATATATATATATAGTCACATATAGTTTCTCTCATATATAGTCACACCTTCTTCGAAAGTCCAAAATAGGTGTTTTTCTCTTTAAAAATTTTATAATATCTTTCCGTCTACTTATAATCGGTTATCTCGAAATTTTATCTCATAACCCAAAGGAGAGGAAGCATTACTGGCCTCATCAATCAATGGAATGAAATTCAAAGACCACCGCCATTGCCAATGGGGGATGATAAAAAATGGGACAAAAAAATTAAATGAGGAGATCGATGGACTTCTTCCTTAATTGCCGTGCACTTGTGCTCAAAGTGGCTCCTCTTACATTTTCGGACCTTGGGCGGCGAGATTTTTTTCTTGCTTCAAGGGGATGTGGACGGGTGGAGGATTTGTGGAAATGGGAGTGGAAGGCCACCTTTCCCCGCTCCCCAAAGAAGTGGGAAGGAAAGCGGGAGGAGAGGAGCGACTGCGGAAAGATGCAGACGAGGGAAAGAGTAGTGGAGGGGAGAGCGAGAGCAGATGCATGAATGGCCTCCTACCCTGAGGTGAGACGAGATGAAGAGTGAGGAAGAGGGAGGGTTGGAAGGGTGATTTTCAGGGGGGGGAGAAGGTGGCCCCGAGGCGCCGGCACCCGGGTCGCGCGAAGGGAAAGGAGGAGATGGTGGGAGGAAAGGTGAGAAGGTCGTCGTCTTGGAATGCAGATGATTCGTGGACCGCTGGTCGAGAGGGCAGAAGGGACTGGGTGGGCGGAGGAGGAGAAGATATAAAAAGAGAGAAAGAGGGTTGAGGCATATGCCGTGAGAGAGGGGTCGAGGGAGGACGGGAGGAATGAGAGAGCGAGGGGGAGAAAGCGCTCCCCCCCGCAGGTCGTAAAGGAAGGACGGAGTTGGGTGGCGGCGTCGGAGAAGAAATTTCGAAAATGAAATCATCCCCCGGCGAGGAGGGGTGGTCTGTGGGTGGGTGGTCGGGCGAGATGACTCCTCTCGCTCCCCGATTTTTTTCCTCCATTTTCCTCCCTTACTTTGGCCGCGGAATAAATGGAAAGGGCGTGGGAGGGAGGGTAAAAAGGAGGGAATCAAGGACGAGAAGGAGTAAAAAGGCGATTCCTGAGGGAAAGGAAGATGGCGGGATGATTGGGTGGATGAAGGGGAGAGGTAGAGGAGGAGACTTTTTTTCAACGGTTATACTTGAGCCCCCCCCCCCCCGTTGGGGAAGGGCGCTCGCCTCTCTCCCCTTTCCATCAGCCTCCCTGCTGTCCTATCGTGCCTCTCTACACTCCCGTGTGTTCTTGGTGTCTTAATGAAATCACTGAGCGGCGCTCTGGTGGTGACGGCGCGACGGTGGAGGAAAGGACAACGGCGGTGGGGCGGTTGCCTCGATTCGCCCGAGGAGACAAGAGACGTCGCTCTCCCTTTCTCCACCGAGAGGAAGTGAAAGCGAGCGGGCGCACCTTTTGCGTGAGTGGACCAATCCCCACTGAACTGCTCTTTTTTTTACCCGCTCGAAAACCTTCTACCGCCCCCAAAGAATGGTTAAGCCACCGCAGAGGCTGAGTTTCAAGCCGGGCGATATTGTTTCCTCTGAAACCCCTTGAATTATTGGCCATAATTCGTGCCAAAATTCCGCTTATTACACTTGCGGTTTCTGCAGTAGGTATTATTCACACTAAAGAATCTTATTTTCTCAAAAATTCGTGAGTAGTAATTGCTAAATAATTGGATAACCCAAGAAATGCTTATTATCTGCGGTGATTTTGTAAAAAAGAGTGGGAAACAAACATTTCGTGAGTCGTTTTTCCTCTACCTCACAGTTTTGCTTAGTGCTATTCAAAATTTGTAACGGTAAGACAAGATATTGAGAGAATAAAATAGCACCAGTCATAGTGTAAACCGGCTGCTTCTATAAATCTGAGGACACATGGGATTACATGCGGTCAGTGAGGACGTTGTTATAATAATTGTGTTCTTCGACATATGTACGGTATTAAGGATAGTGTGCGTAAGATAAAATAATGAATCTTCTTGAGGTAATGAGGTAAAATTCATTAACTAGGGTCCCGTTAGACAATGCGGGTGAATTTCCTGCAAGTTGAAGGAATTACTGCAAACTTTTGGAAGAAGTTTATAATAGTGAAACTTTGAATGGTACTTTGGGGTACTTTATAGTTTATAATTTATTTTCTGAAACTTAGATAAAAAATTTAAAAAAGGCCAACTTTTTCATGTTTACATATCCTAATAACCAATCATTTTAGTCTCCAAATCAGTTGACGTCTGGAATTAATTTTACTCCTCCCGATGCTAAATGCTAAAATCAGGAACTAAATATACCAGAGCCAGATGTTTTAGAAGTCATCTATTCATATCAACTCTTACCAGTCTAGATTTACCATTTTGGTATATTGTAGAATAAACGATATAGTCTCATTCATTACAATTTTCATGAGTTCTCTTCTAGTTTTTCTTCATATTTTGTTTGATTCGAAAGTTAAAACCTTCCGCTTTGTTTCCCCTTTGTTCGAATTGTATATGCACGGGAGGCCTATTCGATGCAAAATAATCTCGCTGTCATGGGAAATTGGACCAGGCTAGAGTCTAGTGCAAGAGGATATCTAAAAGGCTCGAATTTAGGCGCAATTTGGAATGTACATTTGAGCAGCTAGCGGATGTTGCATCCCATTTGATGGAGTACCGTGTTCTTTTCTCTCGGATCGAAAGTCAGGACGGAAAAGCCACAAAGTATCCTGATCACCCCGGGCTTTCGATTTTGGATGGGAGGCTGTCGAACTATCCAATGGTACAATTGCCTGCCCCTCTCTCATTGGGACCCCGAATCACGCCGCAGCGATCCCAATCGAGTGGACACCCGAGTGCCTTCTCCTCTTCCCCTGGAGTGGAACCACCTTACTCATCTCCTTCCCACCCAGAAACGCACTCAAACACGAAGGTTTTTCTATCGCATGAGATGCGGAAGTCGGTGCTGCACTCCAGAGAGAGGCCGACAGCATTCTGGAGCGGAATCGTCAAGAGCCCGCTTGCACCACGCCTCAAAGGAGCGGAGAGGCGAAGTTTGGGAACCATTTTTTTTCTCTATTCGGCACTCGGAACGTGATTGAATATACTGCGTAGGTCATTCCATGCATTTGAGGTTTCTGAGTATGATTTACGCGTATGATATTACTGATGCAGAGTAAAAATAAGGCTTACTGAATACTTGATATCTCATATCAAGTTCTCATAAAAGCTATTGTAAATTTTAATCTGATACTCATGCCCTTTCATTTGATTGACCATTATTAGACTCTCATCAGAGCATGTTCTTGTTTATGGGAATATCAACATGCTTCATGCTGCGCCGAGTCATTAATTTGGTGTCAAATTATTCATTACAGCACGCATTTTTGTATTTAAGTCCACGTATTGCCAATCAAAATTCATGGATTGCTATTAAATTTAAGAGGATCGTGTCTTTCATGGATTTAAATCACTTGAGATACATTTTTTCTTAACTTTATCAATGGCTATTTTATCTCATATGTTCATTCAAGGCTTGAGGATAATGCATGGCATTTAAATACGAAAATTAAACAACGGGGAAACTGAATGACCTCTTTATCTCAAAGACAGTGGATTGGAGGAATTATTTATCAGAAAGATAACACATTTACCTGAGAAGATGGCATTATTCTTAGCCTGATGGATATAGGGGAAATGTCTGCTTCTTAATTATCCCTACCTTTTCAAATCTTTTTAAACGAAAAATATTTACTCCTTTATGCATCTAGCAAAATCCTGCGATCATTATTGAAATAGTTAGGGCCATTTTATTGTTTCTCGAAGATATCACCACAAACTATGGAACTTTAATGTGTCATAGAGAGAAGTTTTATGGAAGAACGTCGCCACATAAAGTAATAGAATCTCAAAATCATGAATTTTCCTATCAGAGTAATTTGTCTGGTAAAAAGGACATCATTATTTCAGTCCCTCAGTAGTTCTTTTAGATTGCCCCCAGATCAGCAGTTACCTACTCCTAAAAAGGTCGTTGTTTCGGTATTCATATTATGGTCACCCAAATGACTGCGGCATTCAACAATCCAGAATAATTCGCTTATAATGATGCATTATTGTTTCCTAAAAGTATAAGCAAAACGTTTTTTTATCCTTCCATTGATAAAAGAGGGCATCGAACAAAGTAAACAATTTACTTGTACGTAGTGGTAAATAGTAGCTATTATGCGCTCTTATAAATTTAATGTGGTTTATAAAGTTATTATCTCACAGGGAAAATACTTATACATTCCATCCCAAAATTACTGTTCTGACTTTTTTGACCAGAATGCTCCTTTCATGTTTATTTATTTTCCTACTCCTCCTCCGGATAGAAATGTATAATTTGGATCAAAACAGTAATAAATCTCTATTACTGAAATTTCGGGGCGTCAGAGAATTAAAATTCTCTTCTCTCTCCATACCCTTGGAGATGTATCTCTAACACTAGCACCTAATCAGTTTACGGGAAAACGATAATTAATATTTCCCGCGGCACGTACTAAATTTTTATCATGATGAAACTCAGTAGGCTGCATTTCGTAACTTAACATGATCTCGCATGCATCAACGATACATTTGTCCCTGTTTAGCTAAATCTTCACGTAGTTTTCTGGCCTGATCTCAGTTCTAAATTACTTTACCGTCCTCTATACCACATGCTTGTATCTCAAGTGAACGGTAATGAACGCAACACATTGACCTGTTTGCGCATTACTCTTCGTCTCCTCGCCACGCGTTGGCTCTAGACCTGCATGAAACTAGCTTGATGGGAAGGAGTCTCTCATTCCTTGTTATCCTTTGCTAAAAACGCGCACTCGTACAGTTGTAGGATAGCTATGAATGCAAACGCTTTTGTTATTCCGAAACAACGATAATATTTCAGGTACATAAATTTCAAAAGCAATCTGTAGTGAACCGTTTGCAAATTTCCCGTCTATTACTCGGCATGAATCCTTAATGCCGTCAGCAGTCTCCGCCCTCCAATGCAAAACTGCTTGAAACAAGTCACGTATTTGGGCTAATTGAAAATCCTCCTGGCTCACCTACCCCCGCTCGCTCTCACTTACTCACCTACCTCCTGCAACGAACGATCCCCAGCCCTCTCTACCGGTGGCTGCTCCTCTGGAGGAAATCTTAAGGGTTTCTCGTCTCCCTTGGAGGGAGAGGGAGTATTCCTCTCGCGGCCGTCCCTTCAGGATCTGCCCCCGTTTCCTCCGTGCGGGGGCTTTGTGATGGTCCTTCTCCAAATGAAACATTAACAAGTCATTAAGACTGGCTAATTAGCATCAAAAGAGAAGATGGGTGGTGTCTGGAAGCCACCCACTGCCGCTGCTGCCCTCTCGCATCCCCCCTCTCCGGCCCCCGTTGTTCTCCGTACTCATTCTCTACCCTGCTCTCGGAGCAGGACCCACCCTACACCTTCTCTCTTCTGACGCCTTCCCCCCACCCACACCGTCCTCTTCCTCCCCTTCGCCCACCCTCCACCACTCCACTGCCGAGTAATACCCCAGCGGCACCCATCTACTCCCTTATTTACGACCTATTTATTCATTGGATAGCCGGGTTAACTTCCCATCCCAACAAAGGCAGGGTTAGCGGCTGAAGGGCCGACCGTTGCGTTTGTCTGTTTCCTAGGCGTCCGCCTCCCTCCGCTCCTTCTTTGGTCCAACCCCGCCTCCCTCCCTTCCGGCAGCCGGCTCGCTCCAGCATCCAGCGCAACCGGCGGTGCAGTGGTGGCACCAGATCCCTGCTCCCAGCCCCTTTCCTGCTTCTCCGGCAGCAACCGTCCCCTCTCCTTCCCCGCCGTTATTTATGCGCTGATGCCGTGAACTCCGTTGGCCCCGGTTGTCCGTCTTTGGCGTTCGTTTGTCTCGATGAAAATGACGCGACAGTTGAGCCCAGAGCGTGCCGCGAGGGAATGTGGCGGCCCTCTCACGCCGGGAAAATGACTGTGTGCATGCGGTTTGATGCGTGTTGGAAGGAGAGTCCCTCATTCACTATTTATGCACGCATATGAGGTCTCACTCCTTGATATGCTGTTGCGAGCTGAAATAGTTTACCATCCATTTGACAGCAGAGGAGTCCATCACCAACAAATGGACTTCACTCTATGGGCCAAGCTGTACCAAGATAAGAGAATCTAGGTCGAATAAATGTGCTGAGCGAGAATAGATGCCGACCCAATCAGAATGTAATGAAATATTACTAAGGGAATTTAATTGATGCAGTAACTTATCGGCTATAAGTGATCGGTGACTCGTGATAAAAATACCCTTTTATGAGATGCTGTCACCTACGTTCTGATATCGGCTATTTCTAACTTCGTTTGATTTTTATGACGATCACTGCTTATTGTGTGGGTTGATTTTTTCCTTTAAATATTCTATTCATTCAAATATGGCACTGAAGGGTAGGTGATGAAAGATGGTCAACAATGACGGAGTTTAATTAACGAAACATAAAATATATAGTTTCATGGTATTTTTTATATTGTCTGTGGCTGCGTAACTCTTTCGTACTTGCAACTTCTGTAATTGCAACTTCTGATGAATTAAAGAGATTATGAGGATCGCCTTGTTTGTCATCCAACATATATTTTTAAAACTAAAAATTTCCTTTGCGGAAATTATTGACATCAGACTACCTTTTGCTTTGCTAGACAAAATTTTCCATAGTGGTGTACTAAGAGAAATTTTTGTTCGGGATGGCAACGAAGAACTGAGGTCATTTGAATCAAAAAAGTTAGGAGCTTTGTAGAGATAAGATTTCTAAAGGAGAGGAGGTAGAAATATAATAGAAAATACGGATTAAGTAGCCTATTTACAAGAAATGAACTTTACATTATGTCCAAAATGAGGCACAATGTGCTGCTATAGAGTTTCCTTCAACGTAACGTGGAAGTATGGACCTGCGTTTCACCGTTTAAGTCCTACTCTTTCGTTGTCTGAAGTCCTGGCCCACAGGGCAGGAAAATATCCATCCAGCACCGCACCAATGTGACAATCAATCGTTATATCATTCAAAATTTTGAATTACCATGTCAATACAGTGCGGACTATAGCATTATTGTATATGTTAAAATGAATTATTTCAAATGTGTATGTTAACTGATCCAAAAGAGAACTTGAGTTAGAAACACATTTTCTAGCATTTTTCGATGCATTCCTTTAGAAATAGTAATGATGACACTCTCCTCCTTCTCTCCGTCTTCTCACAGGCCTCTCCCTCGGATGCGGTCTCGTGGTGTTCGCCTCTGTCCTCAGCGACGCGTACATGGAGCGCCCTCGGACGACTGGCGACAGCGGTGGCGTGGCCTACCAGTACGGTTGGTCATTCTTCGCGGCGGCTTCGGCCTTCATCGCCGCACAGCTGGCCGCACTCCTCTCCGTCACCGCCTACGTCCGCAGGTTCCCCTCGCCCGAGGCCCTCCTTCTCAAGGTCATCCCCGGGGGCGTGGAGGCCGCCGGCCTCACGGCGGAGGGCGGACCCTCCGAGGGAGGCGACCGCCGCAAGTGGCGCTGGCGCCGCCGGGCGCCGGCCACCCTCGCCGGCGAGCCGCTCTTCTCGCGACGCCCCCCGCAGTACATCCTCCGCCGCGGCAGGCGACTCGTGGACATGGTGGGCGCCTACGAGGACGTGTCGACGGCCACCGCGACGGCCGGGTCGCAGCCTGGCAGCGTCGCTGGCACCCGGGTGGCGGAGCTGGCGGCCGTGCCTGGGAGCGAGTCGCAGGAGGCGGCGCAAGGGGGCACGGGGGCTGAGGGAAGCGGCGGCGGTGTGGGCTCGGGGGTGGAGGCGACCCAGGGGACGGGCACCCTGCCCCCGAAGGCGAGGCCATGCAGCGTCCCCACGCCCCCAGACGTGTGCCACTCGGGGGCGGCCGTCGCGGGCGGCGCCTCGGAGCAGGTGGTGGTCGTGGTCGGGGGCGTGGGCGCGGGCGCCCCCTCGCTGGGCGCCAAGGAGCCCGCAGGCAGCCTCGTCGTCGGCGGGAGCAGCACCCTTCTCTACCCGCACCATCGGCACCGCGCTCACCCCGCGCACCCCGCGCATCATTCGCACGCCACCCTCCCTCTCCATGGGCACCACGGCCACCACCACGGGCACCACCTGCAGGCCGGGGGCCCGCCGCCGCCCCCGCCCCGCGGTTCTTCCTCCTCGACCGCCTCCTCGTCCGCCTCCTCGTCGACGTGCTCATCGTCGGCGGTGCACCGCTCGGGCCCGGCCAACGCACCCACGAGCGCCTCTTCGTTCGCCGAGCTGCGCGTGACGAGGGGCGGCCTGACCCAGTCGAACAGGGCGAGCAGGGGGGCGGGACGGGGTGGGGATGGCAGTAGCGGTGGCCCTCCCCCAGGAGGCAAGAGGAAGAGCGTCACCATCGGCACGTTCACCACCATGGAGACCGTGGAGTGCTCCCCCGGGGGCGGCGCAGCCCCTGGACCTCCGGGTGCCCACCACTTCTCCAGCGCCGTATGACAACACGTCGGGACGCGGCTTTAAACGGGCGGGAAGGATGGACCTCTCTCTTTCTGAATGTCCCCCTCCCTTTTTGAAATCCGAGCTCTAGCCTACGGCTCCTGGTCGCAGTGGTCGCCTGTCCGCAACGTGTCCTAATATTGTGATCGTCTCCTGAGACAGAAAATAGTCTGTTTTTTACTATTCAGAGTATTACGGGACTTATATGTATGGAGTATGCGTGTTTTGCGCGGTGACATGAAAGTTTGCCCCGTGCTTTGTTTGTTTATGAGCACATACTCTGGTGAGTTTTTTTTAATCAGTTATGTCCTCCGCAAGGATAAGGTGATGATTTTGAATGAAAGACAGTCATTCAAATACCTGGGACGACTTTTGGGCGAGTCGCCGTTCGATATTCTAAAATGATGTTAGAAAAATGAAAATGATTTCCTTAATTGCTGTGAAAGTAATATTTGTCCGAAGGATTTTGTAAATGTTCTTGTACATATAACAGGAGTCACTTTTGAAAGACTCCTCTCTCTTCTGCTGGGTATGTTGGTTGTTCTTGGGTAAACGGTTCTTACATGCGAGGCAGGAAAAAAAAGTCCCCCGCCTCTCTCTTCCTCAATTATCAGAAGTTGCGATCGTATTTCCACGTGCCAATTTCCTCCAGAGAAAATGGTTGCGTGATAAGGAGAGGAAGTTTTAATTGACAGAAAGTGCAAGAGGGAAGAAAAATGCGGCGATATTTGGTGGCGATGATGTTTGATGACTAATAATGATTGCCGTATTTGTTAATCAAGAGAGAGATGGAAGAGGGGATACGACATTTGGCTGTTATTTAAACAATTGGGATATATTTGAACAGAGTGAAATTTTCAAGATTCTTCTCTATCTGTTATTTCGATGTCTCTTACAAATGCCAGTCGTTGAATTGACGCATACACATATATATAACTATGTAAAATAAATATATATACATGAATAATACGAGCGGCGGTTTGCCTGCGTGCGAGTGTGCCGAATGTCGTTCGACGACAGTCATGGCGAAAGAAATTCCTCGGGTGATGCCGATGATGTCGGGTTGACCATGATAACTCACTTGTGGATGTCAGATTCCGATGTCTCAGTGAGAAGGGCGCACATTAATGAACGGCTGACTGAATGAGGGTCGTGATTCAACACTGCCTCATAACCTGTGAGTTGGATAAATAGATTTCTTTATAACTGCTGTGGGTATATATACATACATAAATATATTGTTTTGTTATTCGGTCTAATGCATTTGATCGTTGTCCCAGTTTTTACCGATACGCTCAGGATGTCTGTAATAAAAGGCTCGTTTGACCACAGAGAAGATTAAAATTTCAATGTAATCCTCTTGGGCTTGATTTGAAAATAAGTTGAACACCTTTCAAAGTTTTTCTACAAAACAAAAATGTACTTCCTTCCTGATTAACGCCATTTAAGCTAATGATAATTGACATGGAATAAAAAGCAACCCTATACTCTCCTAGAGTATTTACATTTGAGCATTTTAAGATTGCATGAACTCTATGCGTGGTCAAATGACTGTTAATGAAAAACATCACTGAGAATCATGAGTAATCGCCATCCTATATTTCAAGGTGTCAGAATGTTTGTTTTTATACGGTTGTTTAAAGTGAAGTTGTTTTTTATCTGCAAGGGTGCAAAGAAAACTTTTTATGTGAGAAAGTTGATGATTTAATCTTACGATGGTTTTCGAAGAAATTGACCCATCTAAGATCATTCTGGATTTATATCTAGAAACATGAAAATTTTGTTCTGAAGCATTCTGAAATTATTTTAAGTTTGAAATTTAACATTGCATTCAATTTTGGAATTTCAATATGATAATTTTTTTTCACGCATTATGCTCATATACCACATATCAAAAGAAAAATGGTTTGACGTAAAAAGCGGTTAACTGATTGGTAAACCTGCATATTCGAGGATATCTCACATTCATAGATTAAATTGTTGAATATACGATGGAATTTTGGGACTTGATAGGGGAATGAGGATAAGCGTTCTCAATGAGAGATCAACTTCCTTGTTCGAAGCTGTTCGTTTGAAGAATTGAAGTAAATGGGAGTGTTAAATTTGTTGTAAAAATGGATCAAAGAATTTATGGAATTTTGTGTTTTCTTTATGTAAGTATGTTCATTTTCCTGTGGCATGTTGAAAAATTCTAACCGGTTACTCAATAAAATGAATTTATATTACAGAGACTTTAATTTAAATTTTAATCTAGTTATTTTCTTAGATGTAAATTCCTGCTTTTAGTGGTTGCAGGATGTGACAAAATGGATAAAAAATACTTCAGCTCCTCCAGGGTAATTCCGCATTCTCGTGGGACGTACCAAAGGAATATCTCTTCTACCTAACGCAATTGCGGAAAAAGTTTCTCCATTTGAAGATATCAAAATTAATCAAAGATAAATATTAAAACCATCCATGTCACTCATTTTTCAATACTGAGCAGCGCGAGTTGTTAGATGTAAGTTTTCTTAGCGACAAAAGCACAGATATAACGATGCTTCTGCTACTAAGAAAGAGAGTTTCACGCCCAGATAAAAACAAGTGATAGTAACATTGATCAAATCTATCTGGGATTAGAAGCCATGCTACGTCAACTGGCGGAATATGAAACAACCCTTTACATAAGTCTTGTTTACAGTGGAGCGAAGCCCTGACAAAATGTTGAGGCTGCATGGAAATATGCCCGCTCTTCTAATTCGGGTGAAAAATGAACAAAGCTATTTGCGCTACGGTCACATTTGACTGCTCTCGAGTTTAAAGAGTAACAAACGACAACCATGCAAACAAAACGTGAATGGTAAACGATCCTCCCTCTGCTCCCGCTACTTCACCCCTCCCTCCACCTCTTCCCTCACCCTCCCCCCTCTTCCCAGTACTTTCCCCTCGGCCGCCCCACTCCAATTTACCTCTCGACCCACTCGCTTTTAATTAACGAGACGAAGATCAACAAAATGTGGCATTTTGGACATTTTTCCAAGGCCCTTCCTTCCTCTATGCTTCCTCCCCCTTGCCTTCGCCCCCCCGCACAGGGAGGTTGGGGCGAGGAGGAGAGTGGGGGGTTGAGGAAACATCGGTTGAGGGAACTATAGGAACCCCCCCCTCTCCCTCTCGCCCCCCTCGATCCCTCCCCGGGCCGCTGAGACAGTAAAAACAAGATGGAGGACCCAGGTCTCGTATGTGTATGTGGGGCCGCACTCGCCGATTCGATTTCTCCCCATTATCCTTTCCACACACGCCCGCGGAACACCGTGGGGTCTAATCACGCACACCTTGTCCTCTTTGCCCCCACTCGATCCAATCTCGCCTCCGCTCCCTTCCCTCTAGCTCACAACCCAACCCATAAAAACATCACCCTACCCCAAGCCTTGCTAAATCCCCTCTCCTCCTCCTCACTCCTCAGTCCATCCCACTAAACGGCGTCTACTTGCTTCGTCACACTCACTCGGACCCTTCAAACCCCAACTCCCTCCCTAGTCCCCCCACCCTTGGCCGAACGTCTTGCTTGCTTGCCCCGCCGTTGTTTAGCTTAACCCTTAACATCGTCGAAATTGAGAGAAAGAAGAGTTACCTAAGATTTGTTTTTTTTCCTCCCTCTCTCTCTCCTCTTTTTCTTTCACTAGTTTTCTGTTAGAGTCGAGGGTCCTTCAGAATGTGAGTTTGCCCTTTTCCAAGTTTGAGGGATTTCCTCGCCTGATTCCGGAAGTTGAGGGATTCTTTTGAAGCCACGTTGAGGAGAGGAGGAAAGGAGAGGAATGAGAAATCTTTTCGCCCGCTCCATCAACTTTTCTCGAGAGGTCCTCTAGTGCCACTAGTTTTGCAATTGTTACGCTCGTGGAAATGGGGGGTACATTTTTTCAAGATTTAGAAACGATAGCTGATACTCGTTTAAAGTTTCAACTCAAGTAGAACTTGCAACAGCATAGCTAGAATTATTATTTATCAATTTCCACTGATGCTCTGAGGAGTACTTTTCAATGACAAAGCTATCAGGCCTTCGAAGAAAGTAATGCGTGATTAAACAACCGAATATAGGCATTCTAGATACTTGAAGTCGTTTGGAAGCGATATCCCAGGGCTACAGAAATTTTAAGAATTTTTTAACTCTGATTTATTTAACTTGATTAGTTATTGAGAATCAAATCGAGAAATGATATGCATACTTCATTTTCATTAGTAAAGACGTACATACTTAATATTTCCCGTTACTGATATAATAATTAAGCACTAATCAAATATCTTTGGCCAGTTGGAAGTTTTATGGATAAAGTTCTGAAAATATCAGCTAAATCTTCATCAATTGTCTGCACTTCACAAGTGATTAAAGGGAGAATTCAATTATTCTTACCTTAAAGGTGCACGGCAAAACATGCTCTTTCACGTTCCGTTCATTCATTTGTCCCCACAATGAAAGGAGTCACAGAAGCACCTGAATAGCGATTTTGGTTTTGGCAGCGAGGATCAGAATAACGTGGAGTAACAGTCCAGTGAATGATACTAAATTTTCAGGTCCATTTTTGACCTTTAGCAATCCTGTGGAATCCCCAGTACGCAGGCTCACTCTCCTCTGGAACATCTGAATTGTGATGAAAATCGCGCGTGGCCAAAATGCGGTGGAAGGTGTATTGAAAAATGGAAAATGGTCGGGGATATGAAAAAAATAGCTTCTTTTTAGGAAGCATTGCATATATTAGCTCGATGTCATGTTACACCTAGATATATAATTAACATAGCTTTTGAAACCTACGCATAAGAATTAAGGCGATCGGATCCTCGCGCTGGGCAGTCTGCTGTCTCGTGAAGTTAGGTCGTCCAGAACAATGGGTTGCTTGAATAATAGTAAATGATGTTGGGCGGGATTTCATCCAAGTGGATGTTTGAGATCCTATGATTTGCACCTATACGCCTTCCCTACTCTTGGAGTTTCAACTGCCGTAAGTATTTTCAGCATCAATGGGTCAATGGACGCTCCCTAGCACAATCTAACCGCGCGAAGGAAGGCTCTCATTCCCCGTCGACTCACCACCCGCGTTTTTTCTATGCAGTTGAATGTAGTTTCCTGCATAACGTCAACCGGAGGGATACCGGCCCAAATTGGCCCGATGGTCAAATGTTGTGTTTTTCCGCCAAGGGAGTCGTATTGTGAAGAACTATTTGACGCCTGTTCATACATATATGACCCTCTTGCGATATTGCCATATCAGACGTTACTGATTGAAAAGGGTTAAGTTCACTGAGGTAACTTCGCTATCCTCGTCTACATACGACAATTTCCCTGACATGAAGGCGTTTTATCTTAATTAAACTCATCGCTACGAGACCCCGATTGTTCTAACAAGTTCACCTACGCTCTCCCCGACCCTCCGCCCACCCCTCCCGAATTGTGCCGCAACTGAGGCATTAGCGCGATTCACCCATTTGGACGGGAGAGAGGTGCGAGGTCCGAAAAGCGCCGTTTTTCCGGCGGTTAGTCCGCAGAGGGAAGGCGTGTGAGGGTGTGCGAGGTGGGTGGATGATGGGGGGAGGAGGGGAGTGGCATAAGAAGGAGGAGGGAAGGCGAAGGAAAGGCCGAAACTTGGGCCAGTGGTTTGTGTGTCTTGCGGCTGGGACGTTGGCATTCCTTGCGGGGCCGAGGCGGAGGTCACCGTCGCCGCTCGCTGCGGTCGCCTTCCGGGCCGTGGGATGTTTCCCTACCCGGCCGCCGCCGCCGCGGCTCCCTCCTCTGGAATGGGGGCTAAGAAGACCCCGGAGATGGAGTGGGGGCGGAGAAGGACCATCAGCGGCGGAGAGGCAAGCAGAAGTGCGGCGCGGTGCGTGCCGGGATTAATGGAGGCGGGCGCGGTGAGTGGACAATTTGTTCTTCCTATTAGCCTCGGGACCGGAGCAAGACAGCGGTCCGGCCACAGTTCTTCCTCTGAAGAGCTGAACGACCATCCGCTCGTCGGAGGCCTCTCTTGCAACTTTCCAAAAGGGGTTTGGGGGTGGGGCTATTGGGTGGGGTTGGCAATCGCCTAAGTTTCCGGGTTCTTTCGAGGGAGTGGTAGGGAGAAAAAAATTCGTAAACTTGAGTTTAGGGGCGAACTCGGAAGGGAATCTGCGAGCGGTACCCGAGAACCCTGTCTTCTCCCTTTTCCCCGTGGAAACGACCCTAGGCCCACAGTACTTTGGGGCATCACATTGAATCCCTAAAAACGTTGGGAGCAAGGGAGGAGCATGGATTCATCTTAAACTATTTCGGGCGATATCGAGACTCGAAAGTCTCTTCTTCTGCCTATCTCTAGAGAGGAAATATTTACGTCTGCCAACTCTACGATGAAAATATTTGATTATTATTGATATTTTTCCATTACCGTCATAGCCCTCGCATTTTTGCACAGAATTTAAGAACTGTTCATACTGGAAAGTAGCGTTTTTTCTCAATTCTTACAATGCCAGCCCAGATTTATGTTATATTCCTATTTACCCGTCCTATCCTCATCTCCTCAGGCATTCATGCGAAAATGTGGCCACGGAGGTAGTTCTTCTGAGAGCCATGTGGGTGACGTAGTGTTATTTTCTGCTGCGCAATGTGTAAACTCCAGTCGATGAAGCAGCGCGTGATTTAATGCCCATGAAGGTACGTGCATTGCGTTAATAGGCCTTCATATTTTGCTAGACCATATTTTCTACTTACTATATTTCCACTACACAGCCATTGTATTGCTATATTCCCTGTTATACATAGTATCATCATTAATGAGTGTCCAAAAAATCGTAAATTGATGTGTATCCATATATGATGTGACATACAAAAATGGTGGCTTCGGTAGTTTCTATTTTTTGTTTTATTTTGAAAAACTAAGTGTTTTGCGAAAGCTTACGATTTTAAATGGGAATACAACGTGCCCCTTTATTTTATGCCTGCGTTAGTTTGGATTACAAGAGAAGGGCGCAAAACCAAAGAGTACTGCGCATTTGAAAGGTCAAAATGCTCGAGTCATAAATGCCATTGAAATCACTGGAGGACACAATATAATGCAGTAAAATGCTCCAAAAAATTAATTATTTCTATGTTTATTGATTCGCGGAAAAAAGTTCTCAGTCTCATATTCAATTTTACTCAAATATATTTTGTATAAGACGCGGGATTTGACGCTTACAATCTAATGGCATGTATTTAAGCATTTAGTATTGTCCTTTTCATACTAATAACTTGTGATGTTTAATGGGGGTTGGTTTTGTTTAATCAGTTTGCAATTAATGATTTGCTTTAATAGCAACGTAGCAGTTGTAGTTAAAAGTGTCTTGTTCACTTGAAAGCGTTTGGGTTGATTGAAATTCGAGCGAATTAAATGCAAATGTTCAGCGAGAGAAACAGGCCGAAAAGTGGCCAATTGATTCCGCAAGCGTGGTAATTTTAGCTCACCATGTTCCTCTTTACTTTAATTCCATGTAATAATAATTATTCGTATTGATGAGCTATTCTTCTCAAAATTTACTTCCATCACTTATCATTCATTTACGGGATCAATTTATGTGATTCCAATTTTTCTTTTTTTTAAGCGATGTGAGTAATTAGGTAAATGCCAATTTAACCGTTTAGGTCTTCATTTAATGCGTAAATACAAAGGAAATGATTCGTCATGTGAATTATTACTGTAATTTAGAAAGCCTATTCATTCGTCGAGATTTCTTAATACGCCAAATGGTATTTTCTTATATTCCCTCTTAACGAAATACCTGCCAAGAGCACAAAAGTTCTCAAGATTTTCAAGGTGCTACGAACAGTTGAGGGCCATTTAAGTCCCTTTAACTACCGCCATTCAAGAGCATTGGTTGCTAGGAAATGGAGTGCCCTGAGTCGAACTCACTCCAAACTCCCCTAAACCCTCTTCCCAACAATAGACGCTCCTCTTACAAAACACTCAGCGCGGGGTTTCCCCATTCAACTCTGAACCCTAACAAAACCACCAATGGTTCATGCCGGTGAACCAACAGTGGCAGTTAGTTTCCGCCCTCAACCAGACAGAAAACAGGCCCTTCAGAATGGAAGTACGTTATACCCCTCGGAGGAAAACTCGATAGTACGGGGACGATCATCGATGGCGATACATGCGAAGAAGAACATGAAGCCAAAATAATTTTTTTTACATTCCATTTATTTTCTCCTTTGCATTTTTAAAAAGGCCTTGTGCCACGTAAATTTTGTACCCGTTATTTCCAAAGGATTTAACAAGGATGTTTGAAAAATATCAGTTTTTCTCGCTCCAAAATAAAATTGAGCTGATCAATTCCCATATCGCGTGTCCCCAATGACTACTCTCTTTTTCCGGAATAGATAAAAGCGATTGACTAGTAATCTAGCGGAAACGAGAACCCATTTTTAAAATAATAATTTTTTAAATATTGAAATTTTGCCATTTATTCTTTCCCTCTATTAATTCAGTGACACGTTGGTGCAACGTACCAGTTCAATGAGCATTATCACCATTTCGCTCACGTACTATCGCAGGGTTTAAATGTATTCCGAGCGTCTGTGTTCGCTCACCTTCAAGGCAATTTTTTTATGCTGAACTATTTTGAATAATTGATTATGATATCATCGAATGCAAAATGCACTAATTCTTAAACCAATGTAAATATTATAATGTTTTTTCTTTGATTTATTAAACTGCAACATTTAAAAAAAAACATGTATAACTCCATGATGAAAATGAAAAATTTACCACTTATCTTATGATGATTGGTTTAAAATGAATTTTTCTATTCACATTTTACCTGGAAATATTATCTCATATTTGCATTTAGGAATTGCCATTTTGTATATAAAATTATTACTGCATCCGTTGGTTCAGTATTATCGATACCAGGCATATAATTGATTTTATTCCTTCCTTGACCTTGATTTTATAAATTACAGTAAATTTGTGATCGTTTGAATAAATGTTATCTATAGACTCCTGCACAGTAAATTAATTTGGAGCAGTTTTTGCACATACTCGTCATCGTCTTGGTGACTTAAAATACTGACTGAATTTCACTAAACAAGAGTGAACAGCTCTCTCTGAAGAATTTTAATTTGGGCTATTTAAATTGCTAATCATATCAAGTGTTATCTTCGTAATGTGGCATCGAAGCATACCCTTTGGCTTCTCTTTATGTGAATATTTTAATCATGCTAAGGTATTGTATTCAAATTTCCACCACCTGTAAGAAAATAGATATTTTTCCTCCAATTTAACTCTTTATCTTATAGTACCTTCCTATTGTCTTAAGAATTCCGTTTCAAGCGCCAATACTCTTCTTGGTTACGTGCCATTATGGAATAATGATACTTTTGTCAATGAAATCATTTTTCCACGAGAAGTGAAGGATTTTGGTACAAATTTATTTCAAGAAATTGGAAAGTTTCTCGTTTGAATATTTTTAGTGAGTAAATTGATGCGTGTCACTGTCTTGCATGTATATGATAAAATGACTTCACTAGAGTGTAAATATATTTAAGTTCTCCCAAGAAAATAGCGTAGTCAACAGAAATGCTTCCAATCGATAAAGTAGCGTCCAATACCGTTGAGGGAAGGGAACCACGTGACCGAAGAATTCATGAAGATGGCGTTTTTTTTAATCATTCAAACGTGAAAATTTGTGTACTTTTCATATCTTTCCAAACCTAAAGAAAAATGTATACAAACAAAATTAGTAAGAAGAATCTGCCCTATTATCTTGGACGGACTCGTGGATGTCAGAACGTGAAGTAAATCTCCCATGCATTTAACGGGCATATTTCTTTTTCTGTGCATTTTTTTTCACGAAAGTAACAGAAAAATTTAGGCTTTTGCAGGAGGAACGTTGCCTTTTAGTTTCTTGGCCATAATTAATCATCACTGATATTAGAACTGATTATTATTTCCAATCAACATCCCAATCCAATGATCCCTTCACTATATTTCGCGTGACAATCCGTCGGGACGTGATTTACCTTCCACTGTCTTCCATCGTTTGTCACGTGCCGCATCCACTATTTCCCTCAAGAAATTCTATCGGCTTGTCTTAAAGCAGCACTGTTCAAAAGACTATGCTGTTTTAAAAATTGCCGAGAGGTCATTGCTTATTTCTTTTTTTGCACTCCTCTTTCTTCGTTTACTTATTGTTGAACTTTGTTAAGGTCATAAGGCTTTGATGATTTGGTTTCATGAATGACAAAAATAACATATCACATATTTATCTAATATGTATTCCACGCTAATAACTTTAGTGTCAACCCAGGTTTCATCTGCCCTTCAGTCATTGTCAAGGTACAAAAACAAGATGATTAAGTCTACATTGAGTACCACAGCAAGAGGAAGATGTCTGCAAGTTTTTTTTTACGCAGGAGACTTGTGCTATACTATCCGGTTTTGGGTTCAATGGAGGAGTGGAAAGGTATTGATAAGAGTGCGAAATGGGAAGGAATAACATATTTATGTAAAAGTTTGACTTTTCCCTTAGAAGCAGAGGTCACTTTTAATTTTCTCTATAAATCCAAATTGATACCTTTCATTTCATTATGGAGCACTTCTGATAAGATGTCTCTAATATGGTTCTCCTCGCTCAAATTTTTTTTTAAACTCGAGGAAATATCTTCCTCCATCCTGCACGTTTAGTGCTCACGAGCACAAATGCAGATGGCCTGACCACTTTATTATTTTTCCGCCATGGTCTCTACATTGAACATTATCGGCAATTTATAGACAAAACGGCTGTGAAGTTATAATTAGTAACCCTAAATGCTAATTGTATGCATCATAATGATTATAACACGTTTTGAGGCTACATTGAGCAAAATACTTTATCTAAGTTTCAACACTGATGTTCGTCTCGGGTCGAAATTATTAAAGACTAGAAACGCTTACGGTCGCGTCGGGTCTAAAACAGAGAATTAATTGTTTCGATCACAGTCGCATCGGGTCAAAACGTCAATTCCAAAGAAATCGCAAAGTCTTTTCGAGTAAATCTATCTGGACCGATAAAGGGACTCAAAATAGGAAAATAGGTGGAAAAATAAAGCAATGCGATAACATTCTCAGAAAAATATCTTCAACGAAAAAGTTGTCAGGACTTACGCGACCAATTGATGGGTTAGCTACATTAATGGTCAATGGTACTGCCTCATTAGCCAGGACAGGCATAACCGGCATGGCCAAGTTTTTCAAGAGAAATGGAATAAGCCTCGAGCTTGATGGAAGTTTCAACCATGACAGCTTTTGAGACTGTTCGATGGAGGTTTTAACGGTCCATTTCGAATTAAAGTGAGATTAAACTAGAGTTCTTAGTTTAAAGGCCAATTTATGTTAGGATGCAGAGAAATAATAAACACAGGGTTTAGTGGGTACACCATTCTCATGGATCAAGTGTAGAGGGTAACGAGTTTATGTTAACAAATTTCCACGTAGATGAACAAAAAAGGGAAGATCACTCATACAATGTATCTTTTAACTTCTTTTGAAGCAAATAATGGGATCCTTGGCTAATGTCGCACCAAAATGTCGCTTAAGAATGATAGCAATGTTCAGTATAATCAGTTCAAGTTGAAAAAGCCACACTATTCCCTCTTTTTGCTTTCGAAAGTATCAAATTGGCACAGTCGAGGGTACCCATTATATGTAAGATGGTTTGGGTGACTAAAAGGCTCAGACGTGGACGATCCTGGTCTATGGTTATGATTGCCAAGGAGATATGTTCTGCAACCAAGTGTTTGCTGAATCTGTTATAACCAAGTTTACAAAAATTTATGGGAGTACGTGACCCTAAGGGAGATTTCACATCTAACCTTTTTTATAACTTTTTATTTACGTTGTTTTATGAAAAAATATACTTCTTTGGCTTGGCAGCGGGGATTCAGGGCCGTAATTAGGAGAAGAAACGATATCAACCAGAATGTACTCCATGAGCAATTATTGCCGGAAAAAGTTCTCACTCAAAGAACTTTCACGGTTATCTTCCACTCCTGAGCTCTCATTTTTTTGCTTCATTTTCAGCGCCGCCCCCTAGATGCACTCTGGTAGAAGGAGCTAGAGCTACACGGCTCCTCTGCACCGCTTTTCGGGTGAGAAATTGCTGCCAAAGTGCTGGGCCTCGGGACAAACTTAGCCGTGGAAGAGAGGCTATTCAGAGGGAGAGGAGTGTGAAGGAGCAATGGGTCTTCCACGTTGGAGGGAATGTACGGTGGAGGGAAAGTTCGTTGTCAAGATGGAGTCTCGAAATGGCATTCAAAAAGGAAAAAGAGAAAATTTGAAGCGGAAATATGGGAAGGTGAGTGGCAGGTAATTGGATGGACAACTAGAAAGCATATCTAACAGAGCAGAGGTTAACTAAAAGGTTTTAACATCGGTTGGGTGCTCGCCAATGCTGGCCTATACTAGTGAATAAAACTTAACAACCTCTTGATCCCAGCAGCTATTTTTTTGAGGTACCCTCATAGTTTAGGGTAAGCAAATAAGATAAATGTCAATCAATTTTAAAAATATAAATTTACCATTAAAAATATTAGAGGGAAAAGAAAGGAGAATCGAAGAAAATGGATTTATGAGGGGATGTTTTTAGTTAGATATTCTTCTCCACTTACGTAAAAATCCATACTTTAAATATATATATATATATATATATATACACAATGGAAAACTTCGCCAAATGGCCACAATTCTCTGTGTGACTGAAGAAGGGATAACACCCGAAACGTCTCTAAGTAAGACTCTCTTTACTTTCGTATTTTTACCCCCTGTAAGTTTCCTCTAATTGTGTGTGTGTGTATATATATATATATATATATATATATATATATATATATATATATATATATATATATATATATATATATATATATATATATATATATATATATATATATATATATATATATATATATATATATATATATATATATATATATATATATATATATATATATATATATATATATATATATATATATATATATATATTTATGTATGTATATATATATGAGAATTATAACTCTAAGTTATTTCAAATTATTATTTTAGCCTTGGTAGAATGATGGTCCATTATAAATACGTTTAAGGGATGATTATCTTCAAATCTCTGATCCTTTGTGGATAGCGTTTGCAAGTCTAAACAGTAATCACAGCTGCTCAGGAGAGCAAAGAAGAATCACCTGGCGATCATGGATATCCCAGCTCTGCAATGGCAACACTGATTGCCAGATCCTCATTTTAATCTTTCTTTTCGTAATTTGCTTGAACTCCTTGGGCGGTCTTTATCCTACCTCCTTTCCAGACACTTCCATGAAATCTTTATTTCTATGGATTTTGGATGTGCATGGTTGGAATTTGTTTCCCTAAGAATTCACATTTTTTTCGAAACGGGAACAGAATACCGGTGGGGATTTATATGTGTAGTATAATTGCAGATTTTTAGCATTTTTTCTTTTCCCTATATGCCGGAAAAAGTTTCTACAAATCCAAAAGTCTTATCTACAGCACCAAAAATGTCAAGAATGAGCTTCCTCCTAAGAGTATTATATTCAAGTGGCTGAAATAAATTTATTCTTATTCCAAAGTGCTCAGTTTTGCCTATTATAGAGCATATATAGTCTTTCTTTCACTATAAATGACATTATAGCTGTCATCTGTTGATTCTCAACGTAGCGTGTTATCCTGATATAAACCAGGTTTTTTGGCGCAATGTTTCTTCCTGTCTCATTTGTTATTTCCTGTAAAATTGCTATTTTATGGACTAATAACTTAATATTGCCTATTGATTCAACATTATCTATTTTTCAGTAAATAAAAATCAACTATCTGCTATCACACCTTTCAGTCATAATTTGGCAGATATTTACACATTATCGTCACCTTGTTTATTTCAGTCGCTAGGAGAACAATTTTAAGGATTGGTTCAGAAAAATTGTAGAATGTAATTTTTAGTGACGTTTTGAGGCAAAATTAGAAGTATTAAATATATTCTAGCCAGGTTTTACGTTTTACGTCTGCATTACCGGCAAGTCACCGCTAGAGTTTGTGATAAAATTCAAGCCAAAGAAAAGGATTGGCATAGGTAAAGTGGATTGGGGTTATAATTAGATGTAAGTTTACCCTTATTATTTCCCAAAATGCTTTTTCTGAGGGCTTAAATGTCACGAGAGAGAACGAATTCTTGATTCTGTACTTGATAGTCTCTGTTATTTTGACTCTTTATCTTACTCCTTGATTTGTTTCGGATCTAAAATCATACCCTTCCTATCAACCTTAAGGAATTAAGTTTTGAATTTATCTGTGATTGTAAACAGGCATGCGAACTTTTGAGTGCCAGCAAGATAAACTTCTAAGCCATAAGAGTTATGTTACGTTCTGAAATTTTTTCAAGAATCCCGCAAATATCATTTGTTGAGTTCATTAATCAAATACTTCTATATTTATTCCCAATTATTCATGGAGTGTTAAGTTTGAATTTTTTGCTTTAAGGTCTCTTTTTTCATGCGTGTTGATGATTCGGCATCTAATTCTGTCCGAACACGACGTTAACACGTGATATCCGAAAATCATATAATTCTCCAATCAATCCCTGAAAACTTCACAATAGATTCATATTTCATTATATGGTATCAATGTGTAAGTTATGACATATAATTTTAGTATTTTCAGCTAATTAAGACAAGGGAGAGAGGAAGTACTGGATACGTACAACTACTTCCTCCATATTTTCTCGCGTTCAACAGAATATCAATTACAATCATTATAATTCTCTCCCTGATCAGATGTTCGTTGAGACGTCTATACAGTAATAAGGTCATAATACATTTGGTCCTCAGTGCTAGAAAAAAATGCCACGTAATATATGAAAAAGTTTGAGTATAAATCATTTTATCCGCCAGCGCGTGAACTGAAATGATTAGAGAACCTAATTTCTTTTTAATTCCTCCACAATACTCGGCAACAATTCCTTCCAAATCTCACAATTTATGCAGATTACCCTCACAAGAGGAATACCCCAGGTTGGTGGCGGCACCTGGGGAGAGGGGGTGGAAACAGAAGATGAGAATAAGACGCAAGAAGAACGGGGGGAGAGAAACTTCCAAGCAAACCAAGCACAACTCTCTGCCATCTCTGCCATCCACCCCTTCCTACCCCTCCCCAGGCCCCAGGGCGAGAGAAAAGCATCTGTTTCTCTTTTAATTGTTTGCGCATTTCCACGATTTATTATCGCCGACAATCTTATAATTCCAGCCGGGGCCGCGAAGGGGCGGTCGGAAGGGGGGCGCTACCTACCCTCTTCCCTCCACATTCTTCCTCTCAGCCACTCCTTCTCTCCAGCCCTCGACGGCCATACCCACCCTTCACCACCCGTACCCGCACCCCCTGACATTTCCTCTCACCAAACCCTCACATTCTCCCTCTCATCAACTCCTTCAACCCCCGGCCCTCCACATTGCCATTTTTTCTCGCAGGCCCTTTCCTCGCACGCCTTAAAAGAGGGGAAGGGAATCAAGAATGCACGAGTCTTCGGGGTGTTGGGGCTCCAGAAATAAGCGGGGCCGTGAGAGTGGTTGGGGCGAGGGCGGGCGAGCGGTGGAAGTTTTGGCCGGGAGAGGAAAAAAAATTACTATCTTGAGGGTATCGTGGGGAGACGGTCCGGGAGGGAAAGTGGAGAGTGTGGGTGGTGAAGGTGCTTTCAACAATGGGAGAGTGTTCCCCATTCCTCCTCACTTTCCTAACCCTCACGTCAGCGGTGAAGTTTAGCTCTAGTGTGTGGGTGGATTGGTGGTTGGCGTGGGATGACCTTCGAGATGTAGATGAAGGCTGAGTAGGACCAAGGAGGAGGAGAGCTACGGGAGGATGGGGATGTATCTCTGGGAGAGAGAATGAATTTGTGAAAAAATCCCCAATTTGCACGAGTAAGTGGGCGCCTAGGGGTGGAAAAAGGATGAAAATGGGCCGGAGGCATTTGAGCTGAGGGTGTGTAAGAGAATGGAGAAAGTGAGATGGACGGAAAGGAAGACAGAGAAGGAAGTGCATGGCGGGAGACGAAATGAAACTGGCGTCTGTATGGCTTCCTGGATTACCCCTTGTTCGTTAGCCTGTTTTCTAGAAGACAGTTTCGCTGACATTACGGTCATTATTTTTGCATCGAAGGTGAGGTGTAGTGTTTTTGGCCGCCTTATGCAAGTCAAGTCTTGTTACTGCTCTGTACAAGTAGGCAATAACCAAGGAGAATCATTTCTATCTTAGGATAACAAGGAAACCATACAGTTTTTTTAAGGTACCACAAAACTTTAGCGGAGTCGATGGATATATTTTTCATGGGCTCTATAAAAGAGTATCAAACAAAAACGGCCAATCATAGCAGTATCAATACTGGCTGGCATACAGAAGATCGCCAAAACATGACTGAGGAAAACGCTGACTGAAATATCAGCAAAATTGTTGTCCAGAAAAGCCAGTGAACGCGGTGAAACCATGGAAACAATGCAGACATAAACTGCTTAACGCCATGGAAATTTATGAAGCTACAGGAAAGGAAACAGTAGGAGGCAGTCGGTTGAGATAGAGGGAAGAAAAAGGCAATATTCATTATTCTCTGGCTTAACTATGTGGAAATCCATTATCACTGGAGTAAAAAACAAAATGAACATCTCCACCCATATTTATTACGATACAACTAGTTTCGACGCATCAGCCTCATTATCTGGTGCAAATCAATTTTTTTTGGAATCGAAGAATTTGTATCTAAATAAAGACGCCGACGGGACGAATCTACAATTTTGTGAGATTCACAGAGGTAAAATCATTCGCCTGGTCTGGGAATCAAACCCAGATCCCTCGATTTCGCGCCGATGGCTCTAACCAGGGTAGATTCATCTAGAGTCTCCCTCAAGGGTAAAAAGGGTGGGGATCTCTCTATGGGAACCTAATTGGTTAGAGCACTCAGCGCGAAATTGAGGGACCTGGGTCCTATTCCCTGACCAGGAGAGTGATTTTCCACTGTGAATCTCACACAATTGTGTGATCATTAGCGGGTGACTCTGTTATAGTTACTGCGCGGCTAGTTCTGTTGTTTTTTAAAAAGTGTCGAATATAGTTGTGCCACAATTAATATTAGTAGAAATATACATTGCATTTGTTACCTTAGTGACAAAGAGACTGGGTGCGGTTGGGGTAGTGTGCGGAGCAGGCGCCGCTCGCGGTGAAGCCGGGACTTCCCGCAAGAGGACGATATCAAAGAAGCAGAGGTGTGCGGGGAGGAGAGGGAATACGTGGAGAGTGCGCGTGACTACGTTTAAGTCCTCTGACAGCGAGGGAATGGAAAGACATTGCATGATGTGGTGGATGCGCCCGCTATGAAAAACACAGAAAAATGGCGGAGTATATAATTGAAGAACCCCTTCAAGCGTAAGACTCAATTAGAAGAATGCTCGATTGCTCAGGCGTACCTTCAATACACGCAAAAGCTCATGGCACATGCAAAAACAGCAATTTTGTGACTCGAAGGGGATCTATAATCACCACGGGTCAATGGGTAGTGAGTAGCTGCGTGCCTTAGTTTATTTTATTCTACCTTCCGTACAACTCACCACCCATTATAACTACTAGACAAATAATATTGTCAAAGGCAAAGACTTTTTCCGTTCGGATTCCTATTCGCCGTCCCTTCTACTTTCTCCATCTCAGACAAATTGTCTCCCTCACGAAGCATTCCGTCACGAACTTCTTCAAACATATCTATGTCCCGGTCCTCATATATTGAGTTATAGGTGTTGACTGAGCGTCACCAGCGTTGACGATCACCCCTCTATCGTTACATTGTTCCAGGAAAGTATTTTATTCTCGTTATCATTTTAACTCAATCTGCCTCCATCTTGATCTTCCTCTTGGTCTTCAACCTCCCCACCTTCATTCTGGCAATCTTCTATATCGTTCTTATTCATTCAACAAGCATGGCTAAATTATTTGATCTTCTCATTCATCATTGGTCTCTCCGCAACATTCTTTACCCCGTCCGGATTCACTCAACTCCTCTTAATGATAAACAACAAATTGATGTACACGTATCTTTCGTTGAATTGGCCGAAGTTGGTCAAAATCAACCTTAGTAATATAATGTTGCCTCAGGTGTTCCAACTGCTCCGTAATATTGCACCTTGGGTGTTTTTGGAGCCCATGGCATGGCTAGGTTGCGATGCCGGTATGCTACTGACCCTGCTATCTGCGGCCATAATTCATCTATACACAATTAGATTTTGGAAGGAAGTCTAAAGGAACATTCAGCCACTCTTGGTTAATATTTACCTTTAAATGGCCTCCACTTGATTCAGTACTAGTAGTACTTTTGGTTTTCATTGGTGCGTCTACAGCCATGTTCATTTACACCGAGCTCAACCCAGTTGCAGTATTCATGTGAAGCTAAATTAGTAAAATTTTAACTGAGTTAAATAATAACAAAAAGGTTTGGACCTGAGCACAATGTTGCCATGATATTATGGTGATTAGAAGTACTATTCCAAATTCAAAACACTAATTAGTTTGAAAATCGCTAGCAATCTGCTTAGGATATAGAGGTCATAATTTTAAACTTCCCGTGATACCGATTATATTGGGTACAGCAAGGTATTTCACGCACGTCGTCATCATATAGTAAATGCTCATAAGTGCGTTATAGTAAATGTACCGCGATAAGATCTCGTCAATCATGAATAAAATAAGCAATGCGTCTAATCATAAAACGAGCAATAACGACCTCGTCCCTGCGGTCACTCCTAAAAGAGGAGGACAACAGAGGTATGCAAGGCTTTACGACACACAGCATTCTTATCGTGCGGATTCTGCCAAAAATAATTTTTCAGGTCGTCTCAGACTATGTATAGCTGCGTAGCTTTCAGGTGAGAATAAAACAATCAGCTTATTTGTAATTTCCACACTCTTTTCCATACAAACAGACCATGGTGTTGACATTGATGATGACACTTAATCGTGACATTAAGTGTGTAGCCATGGTCGGTTTGTACTAAAAAGAGTGTGGAAGTTACAACTTAGTTTTTTTATTCGCACCATCATGGACATAGAAGATTTCCACATAGTAGCGCCTGAAATTTTAACATCTGATTTTTTTTAGCTTTCAGTTAATCGGCGCAATTCAGCGTTGACTTTGGCTCTTTAATACATCATTCTCCGCAGCGTTTATTTACATTTTTCCAGCGCGTTCGTCTTTCCTTTCCCTATAATATCAACGTGAGAAGATATCCATAAAAACATGTTGAATTCCTTTCACAAGGCCTTCCGTAAATAGATGTACTTGAAGGAAGACGGACTTCTGAAACATGTTTCGTCACTGGACTGACGATTTTTCTCGATAAGCGGTAAGAAGCAGGCCTAGCATTTGCCCCAAGGACGACGGAAAACCCGCAAAAACCATCATCAGGCCAAGATATAATTAAGAAATATATTATCAAAATAATAATTAATAATAAAATTATGAAACTCCACAGTTGTGTAAATAATGCATCTCAGAAAGTGTTTTAGTCTTTTAAAGCGTCTTTCGTTTCGACTTTGAGTAAGTACTGGGGGATCACTGGTGGTTGTTAATTTTAACAATTTAACAACCCAAGATGAAATAAACTGAACTTCACTTGCCGGATCACCGGGGTTCACTATGCGGGCAACGTGACGGCGTTTATGGACGGCCGGATAAAACAGGTTAGGGATTGGAAAATCGATTTCTATTTTAGTCTAAAATCGATTATCACACTCCGATTTTCGATTTAATCGAAGTCGGCTTTCTGTTTTGAAAAATTCGATCGAAATCGATTCTAGCCGATCTTTTTTCGACTTTTCGCTTGCTACAGCATTCGAATTTTGCCGCCTCGCTTTGCTCCACGCCGCGCTATTTCGCTATGCATCGCTGGTGGGGGAAACTTGGAGGGGAGGCAAAGTGCTTCGGACTCCGGCAGGTAGGAGTTGCTAACTGTAGGGCTGCGGATTTTTATTACAATTCTAGTCTCTCCGGCGGGGACTCGCGCTCGGAAGTAATACATTGTAGACCGCGAGACGAAGATTCGAAATGATAATACGCATTGACATTTTGCGTTTTTTGTAGACGTTTTCTCAATAAATTGCCCCAGAGAACTCGCCTTCTTCAAAATAGATTCGCCCAGTCCGAATATCGTCTTCTGCGCATGGGCCACGAAGTTTCAATCGTACTGTACTGTAGGCAGCGTGCGTTTGCCAGTATGCGTTTTGTTTGATTCGTCACCGTGCTACTTGTGTTGCGTTCGTGTCGTGCCGATCGGAGAGCGCTTTGCCGCCCTTTGCATCAGCCATTGCTCCTTCAAGTGCTATTTGGCAGTATTTTAGCAAGCAAACTATTTATAATAAAACCTTCGCTAAGTGCTCAAGTGTCACGTGAGCTTGACGTACTGTGGCTCGACTAGTACTTTGATTAGTCATCTGAGGAAGGTGCACAAGATTGAGGTTCATGTTAGTGCGACAAAAAGAAAGAGAACGGCAAATAGTGAAGATTATAATAAGTCTGAGGAAGAAATGGACCTGGCTAGTAATTCTGATGCACTTCCCTTACCTCCGCCATCACCACGATTAGATGAGGTAAGTGCACGAAATTTTGTGTACCATTAAAATTTTCAGGACGGAAGACGAGACGACAATACTTGAGGGCTACAGTAAATAATGTTGTCTTGCTTGTCAAATTAAAAATTTTTTGAAAAGTAAGTAGATGCTCTAAATAAAAATTTGTGCCCATAGGTTTGTTCCCATCGTCGATCTCCGTCAGTTCAATCGTTAATGCTCTCACCCTCGTCATCTGCACGATTAAGACCGCCAAGCCGAGCAGGTTCTTCAGGAGGATCCTCTCGTCCAGATAGTCGCGATAACATTTTAGGACCTGTAGACAGATGTTTCAGCAATGCCTCTGCATTTTCTGGTGAGCTCACTGTTTAGAACATCGGGAAGGTTGGATACTATATATTCCAAGCTCGGCTTGCTTTCACACAACGCACTCGTGTGGGGTGTTGAGGTTGATGACAGCCTAAAATGATACAAAAGTTTAATTCGTCTTCGTGTCTCTTTTTTAGCTGGAGGTCACAAAGATGAAGAAATAATGGACGCACTGGGCTTCATAATTTGTAGGGACAACCTTCCCTTGTGCACGCCGGACAAAGAAGGATTCTGCGTATACTCGCGCAAACTGAATTCTCTTTATAATGTTCCTTGCTCAAAAATATTAGTCAAGAAAATTGAAGCAAAATACGCAACTCTAAAGGAGGATGTTGCCCAAGTGCTAGAAAAAGTTGACTCTATATGCCTGACTACTGTCTTATGAACGCATAGGCTTACGATGCAGGGTTGCTTATGAGTGACGGCGAATTTTGAAGGCTACAACGCGCGAACTTTTTGGAGAGAATAAGCACGTTTCGTGCTCGGCTTACGTTTTGAACAACATTGGCTAAGCTGTGATTGAGCTTCACTCGAAGTCGAGACGCCCTGTTCCTTCTGACCTGGGAGGCGCCGCAGCCCGACGTTCAGAAGGATTAGGAAGAGGAGGCTGATGCCGATGAATAAGGCGAGGAAGCATATCCAGGAGATTCCGCTCCGCTGAGAAGCCAGCTGATGCTAGTAAAAGCGATTATTCGCTTCTTCCGTCAGAGTGAAATTGCGACCGCCGAACTTATGGAATATCAGAGAGAAGCCGGTAAGCCGCAACACCTAGCACTGAAGCTTATTCAAGAAGTCCGCACTCGCTGGAATTCATGCTTCGACATGCTTGACCGAATGCTTTACCTCTCTGAAATTGTTAGCCGCGTGCTCTTTAAATCCAAAAAGAAAAAAATACGACGAGGAAACCTCCTACTATGCTCACAGCAGAACAGTTGGTGAGTTTGAGTGAGGTTAAAACAATCCTGAAAGCCTTATCCGTAATCACATCCCGATTCAGACGACGATATTTGGGCCTCCCTCGACGAGCAAGTGCGTCGCTACAGCGCTAACGCTGATCAGTATCGAGCTGCGCCAGTTCGTAAACCGCCCTCCAGTCGACCGCAAGTCCAACCTCAATCCACTACAAGCCTAGAAGGAGATTAAGGGATCCCCACGTATACAAAGTAGCCAGCAGGATTTTATCTGTAGTTGCCTCTTCCGTGCCATGTGAGCAACCTTTTTCTCTCGCCGGGTTAATTGCAACTCAGGTGCAAAATCGATTATCCGGAAAACATTTGAATATGTTAGTTATTTTAAGGTCCATCCCTGAGGAACGCTGATTCCACGGCTTTGCAAACAAGAAATAAAAAAAATTGTTTTTCATTTTGTGGTATGCCCACTTTTTAGTATACAAATCTTATGGCTTCTATATTATATGTAATTTGCTTATTATATTACTTATATGTATATAAGTATCTGGTATGGATTTTTACTTTCCTGCATACCTTATTAATATCTTTAAAATAATATATTGTATTAATAAATTAAACCGAATTCTGTTCTTATCCTTAGTGCTTCCATTAACCCATATTTTGCATTTTGTTTCAATAGCACATCCGTATTTCAGCAGACAATTACTTTGCTATTAAAAATAATCGATTTCGATTTTTCGATTATTTTAGGCCAAAAATCGAATTTTTAGAAAATCGATTTTAAAAACCAAAATCGAAAGTCAATTAATCTAAAATCGATTCTGGATTTCATTTTCCAATCCCTCTACAGGTCCGAGTAAGCTCTCCCAGTTCTGCACCACATCCTTGGACGCCGATGGGTATTATACCATGTATAATTATGGTATAATAATGTGTAAAGGATGAGTATAATGGGCACTTCCACCAATTCAGATGGCTTAAACATTTTCCACACGTAAAATTTAAGTAGAGAAAAACTTTAATGGATTTTAGATGGAATGAGTCATCCGGAATTTATCTGGGTTCATTCAGTACGATCTAAAAGCTCATGAGTTCAATTCCACATTAGTCACAAGTAAATTGGCACATATTTCAGAAAACCTCTTTTCAGCGACTTTTTTCCAGTTCTAAAGTCTACAATTTAGAAAAAGTTTTAATAAGTCCTAATTATTCACCAGAGCAGTTGTAATCCTGCCGAAAATTCAGAAGAAAGGTTGTTACTTAAAATAATACTTCAACTAAAAACACACGGTGCCAATGTTCCTATTTTTAAAGGGATTGATTCAAAAGAACTGAACAAACGAACTTTAAAACAAAAACAACATTGTTTCTCTTTCATTTCTGTTTTTCTTTTTCGTTCCATCTTCATAAATATTTAATAAATAATCCTGTTTCAGACGAAAAAAAAGGTCGCCAAAATTAAATTCTACATTTTATGATGCGTGGACGTAATAGGGGAAAGGAATGCTAATTGTATACACGGAGGTGGAAGGATAATGAATTCTTAAGTATATGAGCAAATATTTACTTTTAAAAGTTAAAACTGACCATTCAACTTGTGTGAAACCAATGAATTATTTGTGCCATGACGCATAGTCATCTCATGAGAACAGTCACTCTGGCCTACAGTGTTGGTAAATGATGTTCAATACCTTATTCATAATTTATGCGTCACTTGTACATGCATCCTAGAGAATTATTTTTGCCATTTAAATGGGATACTTAATCCGGCTTTTGCGTTAAACCACATTATATCAACTGACATGGAACAATAACGTGGAGTTGAAAGGTAAACGATATTAAATAAGCTTAGGCGCAGCACAAAAATATCTGATATTGCTGATACTTGTATTGATGAAATGTAGTTCCGTATATCATCTTTACGCAATTTGCCTTACTGTCAACTGGCCGTGTATTTTTGACCTTGGTGTTGAGCATTTTAGTAGCATAATCGTTTACGGTGATGACGCATATATATTATTTTAATTTGGTGCTCAAACAATATAATTTGCAAAGAGTCGGACAACGATCTCTCAGTTCTAGACATCCCTCTGAGAACTACGAAACTGAAAATTAACTTTTCGGAGAATAGGTTCAGTCATTAGTTTTTTTTATGCCTTTTCTATTGATGATGAACTTTGTGACACTGTATCATACAAATAGCAGGAGAGGTTATCATTTTGACTAGTAGTAGTTTTTTTAACCCTTGAGGTCCGTCCTAACTTAATTACAGCCATTAAGAACCTTTGAAGTCCGCAAAACAAATTTTCAAAGTTGATGGGAAATGAGTTTTGCAATCATTTTCGTCAATAATTGATCCACCGTGTTTTGCTCCTAAAGCAGCGGTCCCCCCACCCTTTTCCCCCGGCCTCACTCCACTTCCCCTCAAGCGAATGCAATCATGGAGCCTATTTATGTTTCCCCCGGCCAACTGCAAGGTTGAACGCAAGCCCGCGTGTCTGATTACACGTACCGTCACACGGTATGGAATTCCCTGCAAACTATAATTACCAATTCCAGAAGGCCTTAATTCCTTTAATAAACCCCATATAAGCACGGGGCGTGCCTTGTGGTGTATAGCGAGCGCAGGTGATTATCAGGAAGCCAACCGACTGATAACACTCCCACTTCCTCCCCCGCCCCTTCTCCCCCTCGCGTGCTTGCTTCGATCCGACGACGGCTACAGATGATCCCCCTCGCATCCCCGCCTCTCAGGTGTTCGCCTTATCCTCCTCCCTTCCAGAGGCATTGCTGGAATCGCACGGGCGTGAGAGGTCACGGCCCCCATCTCACTGGCCTCCGCGTGACGCTAGAGGAGATGCAAAGATCCCCTCTCCCGAGCGCTCCTCAGTCTCCTCGTATAGACTCGCCTGACCCGATCGAAGCCATATCACGCTTGTTATCCACGAGCGCGGCGCCAATAATGCAGCGACCTTCAGTTTCTGAGCTTAGTCACGTCTGGGATTTTTTTTGCCGGCCCGGTGATTGAAGGAGGAAATCCAAGGAATATTGCTGCGTGTTCCCTGAAGATATGATCACGCTAAGGCTTCATTTCCTGCTGTTACGAAGTGCGACGATGTAATTTTCTCACCGTTGCACCTCCATCTGAAATTTGTCTTCGACGAGACTTCTAGTACAAAGTCGTGCAAACGCATTTCCCGTTTACGCCCCCGGATGCTCTCGAGTTCAAATACACATACGGTCGGTCCCATGTCCCATGGCATAGCAGGGATAAAATCGCACGCGATATCTTGTGCGATAAAGCAGGGGTAGCATTCAGGATTTCGACGAAAAGGAGGCGGTACATTTTATCCGCAGCCAATCAGGTGCCTCATCCCGCTCGCCTGGTTACGCGCGGACTATGTTGTTGCAATTTCAATTTCTACGCGTGAAACGCCCAGATCGGACAACATGGCTGACAGGTGTATTTTGGTGAAATAAAAGAACGTACACAATCCTTATGAAATGACTGGGAGGAAATGAAGCATTTGAACGGGAATTGGACGCGTACCTAAGAAGTTCCAATGTAAAATTTGAATTGCTAGTAATTAACATGACTTTTCAATAGCTGAGGTGTATTTTGGAAAGCACAATATTTTCTCATTTTGGAATTAAGCCAGCAACATAATCACAGTAGTGAAGAATGTGAAAATGTTGCATTAATGATTATGCATATTTAAAAGACTAATCTCATTTAAGTGTGCATTTGGGTGGAATTTATTCCGTACAATTTAACCATAGCATTAACCAGCCCAAAAGAATAGATGAAGGAGACATTCATATCGTGAAGCGCCCGCAAGAGCCAAGTCAGTCTTCGGAACCAGGAGTAATTTATGTTTGGGAGAGTTTTTCGATCTATTGTCGAACAACGATATGAAAGACTATTCTTCTCAGCAGTAGAGGTCATATCCCGTGTATGGGCGTTATTAGCGTTACGTGCGGAGCAATGGCCTAATGAGCTACGAGTAACTGCATCAGGGTACCTACACAGCCGGTATGACCGCTGATGTAATTTTACACCATTCCCTGTTCTTGCCGTTTTCAATCCTGTTTGAAATCATAAATTTATAACTCATCTTTATTCGCGAAAACTACGGTTTCTTTCGGGAATAAATTAAGCTATTGCGTATATAAATTAAGCTCAGAATTGCTAAACATTGACTCTGAATATTCGTTCACCAGCCCATAGTGTTTGAGAGCTCGTGCGGTCATTGTATTATGAATCATGATGCATTCATTTTCCCAGATTTCCGGAAAGAGTTCGTATTGCCTTTAACTAGGTTTTACATTTTTTACATATGAACGAGAATGAATGGACGAGCTAAAACTTCTATAATCTGGATTTTGAAAAACACACCTAGACGGGACTCAAACTTGCAACCCTTGGATTAGCTAGCAAGGTCTAAGCCCCCAAGCCACCGAGGCAAACGTATATTTTGTACAAGATTCAATTAAGGTCGTAAGGAATAGAAAATTTCAGAGAAAGTTGTCTTTTAGTAAAAATGACATAGGTAACATGGAAGCGGTACAATCAGCCTGGTATGAGTACGCCC